>VWZG01007483.1:540887-685450 GCA_013396735.1 Grallaria varia
AAAAGAAGGTAAAGCCCATTTTATAGCATGGTACTGCAAAAGGAGTAATTGAGACAAGCATACTAGAGTCCCAAAAATTCATGTAAGTATCTTCTACAACTTTGCTTCAGGTCCCAAACATTAAAATACTATTTTAAAGCTCTAAGGGCAATAATAGTTTGGGGTTTGTTTTGTTTTTCCATTGTGGGGTTTTATTTGTTTAGCGGGGTTTTTTTGTTTGTTTTGTTTGGGTTTTTTTTGAACTCTAAGGAACTTGGACTATTTTACACAAGATGGTAATTTTAGAAGCACTTGAAGAGAAATGGCTACACAAAAACTGGGTAGCATCTCCTACTGCCACCTGAAACACTCTATTAAATATATTAATATATTAAATGTACATAGTATAAGACCCTTGCCTTAAGGATGGATCAAAGTTGGTTTAGAAAGATGTAGCAAACTTTTAGTCATGCAGGCTATGACAAACAATTTAGCAATCAAAAAAGATCATGAACACGGGCTTGCTGAATAATGAAACATATTCATGCACAATCACACAAGCTAATTTTTAAACTAGTAATTCAATTCTAGCAATTAAACTTTAGAATTCACAAAAATGGAGAACTTTTTTTTTGATAGACAGAAATCTTAGCAGAACAATGCAATGTTAACATGACTTTAAACAAAAGTTGATATTGAGAGACAATTTGAAGTTTATCCTTCTTAGCCACCTTCTTTTCTCCTCTTTCACATTAACTACATCACTACATGATTACATTTAAGATCAGTGTGCAAATGAGCTCTTTCACATGTCAGTCAGTGAAACAAAGATACAAAAGCAGTGAGTGTCTTATTTTTTTCTAGTAGATGTGATTATGAAAAGACCAAGTTGCAGAGCTTGTACTCATGTGCAAGTGTGTACATGTTTAGCCTGTGGACTAAAAAACAAAACAAAAATTGCTCAGAACAAAGAAACAGAAGATTTCAGTAATGACAACTTTGCTAATTAAATACAGGGTAGGCAAAAAACCCTACACCAAAGGAACAAATAAACCCAGGAAAGGGGGACAAAAAGGAAAAAAAAAAAAAGATCAGGCTGAAAAAATGGATTATGATGGAAAAGTGTTTGCTCCTAAAAGTATGTATGTAGTCTGAAGTCCCCTAAATACATTAAACTTTGCAATTTGGTTTTATATGAAACTTTAGTCTTCAAGAGACTGGGAAATTTATACAGAAATAGAACTAACTCATTACCTTTATCTTTTCAAAGGTGATACTTTACACCACATCAATCTTAAAGATGCTGAGAGAATGTAGAATTTCCCTTTCTCTGGTCTATCAGCAGCTGAAAAAGACCTTCTCTGACTACAATTTTTAACTAGACAAATCTCTTACAAGATAAATTAGCTAAATGTCCCCCAAATTCTCACCTATCAGAACTGCCATTAAGGCTGAAGAAAATGGACCAAATCTCAGGATAGTTTGAAGAAAGACCCTTACTTTCATTGAAAAGCCACCCTGTCTATCAGCCCCTGCCCTCACACTCTTGGGTCAGTCTTCAAAGTAAACACTCTGGCTAGCTAATACAGAATTGTTACTGATACGGAGATGCTGACAACTAACACGGCTCTTGAGTCACAATTATTCTTTATTTAGAGAAATAAATAAAATAGAATGAAACGTTTTATGAAGAATCATTAGGAATTTCTGGGAAGATATCCTTCACTTGTTCAGTAATACACAGAGCAAGTTGGTGGTGAACAATATGCAAATATACAACTCTTTGCTTTCAGCTTTCCAAATGCAGCTTGGGGGCTCAGTTTCTTATTCCTCTACATTAAGTCATAAACACACTAACAAGGCGTTCTTCCCCAAAATAAGGCAAACTCTTATCTTTGTGAATACTCAGTCTATGCAGAAAATTAAGTTTTGGGACAAATACAGAACCAGAGGTCAAGTCAACAGATACTGCTGATTTGCTGAGGTGGTCACCAAGAGAGTATGACTTGATGCTAGAAAACTGCAGTGAGAAAAGAGTAATGCCAGAAAGAGAAGTGAGACCCCAGGAAAACAAGTTCACAGTATCACAGATATGAAGAACTGGCATCTCTTTGTTGTTTGGGTTTTTTTGGGTTTTTTTGATAGCAGGTAAGTGATGGATATATTGAAGGAAAGCATAGAATAATATTTTTCTAACCTTGATAAATCTATCTGAGATGTCTCAGATATATATAGCTGATATAAAAATAATTTAGAGAAGCCACTGGTATGTTCTTAGTAATACCATTGTGTAAAAAGTTTGTTACCCTTGCAACTCCTCTGTAGCAGAGTACGTCTTTGCAGGTATACTATGACTAGTCTATGGTCATATGCAAATCAAGAAAAAATGAAGAGGTGGGGAAAAGACAATTTTTCTTTGGGGTCAAAACACACAGCTTGTCTGTAATAGGACAGAAGCATGGGGCAGCAAAGTTCAGTTCCAAACCTATGACTCCCTGTTACAGCAGCACAGGGAAGTGAGGGATGCACTGAAGTAGGGCAGGGTGGGCAAAGGAAAGATATTTTGTGCGAAGTTACTACTGCCATAAATCTCAAGATTTTCTATTTTTATATTTGAGAGATTTATCAAGATTGCTTTTCACTCTACAGAGTCAAACGCAGTCTAGATAACAGTTGCAGCTGTCCAAGAAGACAGAGTACTTCATGACTAAATATAATTTATTTTGTAAAATTAAATAACCACATATTTTGGATTCACTAATTTAACCTTAATTCCATTTCTCCCATCTCCAATGTGATGATCCAGCGGAAGACAGTTACATGTTAGAAGAAAATTAGCATACCTTTGACCAAGATTAGGTGTCCGTGTAGCATAGTATTTTTACGTAACCAATATTAAAACCCTGTGAATGACAAGATGGAATAGTCTGTGTACGGTATCTTTGACAGCCTACAGTCCTGAGCTCTTGGGTGTTACAGAGGTTAGGGACAGGAAAAAGAAATGTGCAGCCTGAAACACATTCCAAAGTCAGTATTTCTGTACAGTTAATAAGACCTAAAAAGAACTTAAAATGTTAAGAGTAATTGCAGTGGAAAAAAAATTTAGAAACATAGTATTTTCACAAAAAAATTTAAATTTTCTACAGTAAATGCTTCTGCAATTTCTAGTTTAAAAATATACTGAACCTCCAGTAAGAGTATGGGGAGTTGTTATTCCTGTACGCTATGGAATCATATACTTGTTTTGTGTCAGCCCTGTTGAAAAAGTATTTTAATGGACAGGAATTCTATTTTTAAAATAAAATATTATTATATTGCAGATAATTAGAACATCTATATTAGATCAATAGTTGGTTACCTTTGTACTACAACAAAAAAAGGACACAAATTGATTACCTCATCATCTGGGGAAGAGAAGATTGTTGGCACAGCAGTGTGTTTCAGGTATCGTATACCCCATCGCACATCGAGGGAATCGGAGGTGAAGTGATCACTGCACAGAAGCTGGTGCTTACTTGGAGTCCATGAATCTCGTTTCATATTCCGCAACCATTTCTCCAGTCTCTCTTTATCATGAAGTGGAAATCTTTTTAAAGCAATTGAAAAGACAAACAAAAACACATACAAAAAACCCCCATTATTTTTTAGTTTCTGTCTTCTTTGAAAATAAGAATATCTCATTGTCCCTTACAAGAGATTAAAGTAATCTGTTTTCAAAAATTTTCAATGTGAAATGCTAATTAGGATGTAATGTACATGCTAATCCAATAATTATCCAAATTATTTGTAGTTGGGTATTAGTTCTGGAGTTCAGCAGCAGAATTTCTGCTGATTTATGCTAGCCAAGGGTTTCAGAACCCATGACTAAGATGTTTTGATAGGTTGGATCCCACAACACTTGCTCAGAAAGCAGTTCTACTGAAGAGAGATGAAATACTCAGATATAATTTCATGAAAGTTAACACTGGCTCTCATTTTATTAATAGCATTTTTAGCGTTTTTTTGTCCAACTAGACACAACTAGTATTTTTTGTTTAACAGAGTACATGCCCCACTTCGGATTATCAGATAATTTGGTAAGGTGAGTAATTCCAATGAAGGATTTGAATTTTGTTCAAAAAGTAAATACACACAGATGCAAAACATTTCTGTATTTTGTGTTTCAGCAATTAAGCTTTCTCACAGCATTAGGAGCCCACCTACTATTTTATAACTCATAACTAACTTTTCAACCATCTAACCTACCTGAATAAGAAAATGAAGAGTATATATGTTCATAGAAAAAAAATTGATTCTGAAAACACATGCAAACAGTCAGACAAAAAACAGGTGAAAGAGAACTAAATTAGAGGAGTGGGTGAAGATACATAATTTACCTAATGAATTGCAATACATAAGTTAAAGGGAAATTAAAAGCTCCTTATGATGTGTATATAGTCAAGCACTGATGGTAATGAGAACATGAACATTCAAACCACTGTTGGCTCACACCTCTTCCCAGACATGTATCAAGGTATTTGACATGTTCTTATATATTTCTCTGGTGCATATCAAGTTTATTTTAACTCTAGCATATAACCACATACATAAACTGTTAAGTAGAACTCTGAGCACTGTTAAATGGCTGCTATTAAAAAACCAATATTCCTAAGAATCATACACAATAATAATTACAACTAAAATGATCTGCTTTTGTGTGTATGAAACTGTAAGAAACAGAGTCAGGTTGCCATTAAACTTGACCTGATTGTAAATGTAGGGTGCAAGAAGTATTAGCTGTTGGCAGTACAATGGACAAGAGAAATATCGAGATGTGAAGAAATGACTACAGCCTCTCTACAGGAGCTACTTCCTTTTACTCATGAAGTTGAAAAAGAGCATTCCTAACTTCGTATCTCTTCCCTTAGTTCCTTTTCCCTTATAATTAACAATCAGTTCTTTTGGTTATGCTTGCTACCATATATTTATGGAACTTCAACGCACAGGACAAAAAGAAAAGGTTCTGCAATGAGGTATTCCCACAAAACAACCTAGGGAGAGACCCCCCAGTGCTGTCACCCAAATGCTATGAAAGGCACCAGTCAGGCAAATCCCAGATCTCACCCTCAAACCCCTGAAGCTGCAGCTTTGCGCCAAAAGCCACACATAGCAGCTATGACTATTACACAGGCAGTGTTCCAAAACTGCAAACTCAGGTTACTTTGAGAGAAAGACAGATGAAATTCACAATCATTTGAATGTGTTGTCATATAAGTTTTCAAGTTACCAAGGAAACAGAGCAAGCTTTGGATGCATCCAGCTCTGAGTATCTGCAGGAATGCAAGGAATAATGCTGGCAAGAGCACAGTACCCTCTGAAGGACAGGTTAGAGGTTCAGGCTTATCAAACCCTGCCTACTCAGATCGTGTACACCCAATGGCAGTATTGCAAAAGAGGTCCAAAAGAGTCTCTCAGTAAGAGGATGGTGGTCATGTCACCAAATACAACCTCTACAAGAAGGCCTTGGGAACGTCTGCAGTTACCCTTGCAGCACAGCACTCACTGCTTTCCCCAGACTCAGCCAGCTTCAGATGGAAAACGAAATAACCTATAGCAAGGGACAGGTCTGATAGTCAAAGTTATTTTAACTTAAGGACACCTTTGCCAAAATCTGCTCATGCTTTAGTACTCCCTCACTCAACAGAATCTGTTCACCGGTGTAAACAAGACTGAAAAAAAAAAAAAAGGAAATCGGAAAGAGGAAGAGGACAGAATTTATTTAGCAGCTGCCATCGCTGCACAAGTCAGAAAGGTGAGAAAACAAAACAAAGAAGGGTAAAGTTAGGCCAGCTGACATTAGGTTTCACTTAAAATGTTTGGAAGGAGCTCAGACCCCAAACCACAGAGCAGCAGAGGACTCCTTTGGGGTGGTAAGAGGCAAGGGAGTAAAATTTGCAATTCTTATCAGTAGTGGTTGCTAATACAGGGCAAGACAACTTGTTTCATCACCCCTTCTACAGCAGCATGATACTCAGAATGCAGCACAATTTAATGGCTAGATGAAACACCTGTCTTTTGGCAATCATCTACACATTGATAACATATATATGAATATGAACATGAGTTAGTGTTCAAACTTGCTTTGATTATCTGTGAGGCACTCACATTCTCTAAAGCATAAGGAAAAATAAATTATTTTCATGACTGTTTTATGACGCATTCCATATTTAGAGACGTCCGAGAAAAATGAGCTTTCCTTCAATCTAAACTACAGTGTCTTTCAAATCAGTCTTCCTGCAGTCTTCCTACACAGCTTTCCTGACCCTGGAATAACTACAACTAGTCAGAAACTGAAGCAAAACTTAGTTTGAGGTATAAATTTTACCTGAACAGATTTTGAGGCTAGCTGCGAAATTTATTCTTCAATTTTTTCTTACACTCCTTCTGTTGAAAAAAGATTCCACACTATTATCCACTACAAATACACCAATACATAGGTACCTGCGCTGTGTTCCTCTCAGGACTGTGAAACGCTGTTTGTAACCCACCACTCTGGGGATGGGCAGCCAGGTAAGCTCAGCAGTGCAGAGGTCACTGATCCATGAGCGGCTGGGTAGTTAGCACAGCGCGGCCACCATAAACTGGGGTTTGGCAACACAGCTGGTTCACTTCCGAACAGCCCAGCAATGCCTCTGCTCACAATGCGCGCAGCCTAATACCGCTAGTGGGAACATTTAATTTCAAGGAGTCGATACACACTAGCTCTCCTGCTCTGCCGGGCTCTCCCGGGCCTGCAATGCCACGCACAGGACACACACTGCCCGCCCTGCTGGAACACGCCCTTCCACACAGGCGGCAGCGAAATAGTTGAAAGCGCAAATTTTAATTTTTATTTGAACCTCTTTGGCTTTAATGGATCCTCCACAGCTATTCCAGAGCCCCTGGACGCTGCCGTATCATCCCCCCACTCCCCAAATTCCGACCGTCTTGGGGGGGGGCGGCGGGGGACGGGGCACGACGACACTACCCTTTATCCCCTACACCTTTCCCTTTCCCGGGAGCGGACTGCACCATTCCCCCCCAATCCCCGGCACCAGGCGGGGTTCCAAGGCGAACGCCGGCCCCCGGAGCTCAGCCCCTCGGCCATGCGCTTCCCGGGCCGGCGGTCACCGTCACCCCCACGGCCGGCGCTCAGCCAGACCACACCCTGCTCCGCGGCCACTCACGGGTAGAAGCTGAGCTTGCGCTGGTCCCTAGCGCTCTGCCCGCCCCGGTTCTTGCAGCGGGTGGCGGCGCAGTACCGCGGCATGGCGGCGCGCCGAGCGGGGCGGCGGCACGGGCGGCGGCACCGCGCCCGGACAGCGGGCGGAGACAGGGCCGGCTGCACAGCGCCCCCTGCGCCCGGCGGCCGCCGCGTCACGTGGGGCCAGGCGGCCAGTGAAACGACGCTTCGTGTAGGAAGCGCGCGGGGCGGGACTGCGCCAACGCCAGCGCTGGCGGGAGCGGCGGGGAAGGGCCCGGGCTGAGCCGGGGTGAGGCGAGTGAGGGGCAGCGGCGGGGAGGGGCCGGAGCTGAGCCGGGGTGAGGCGNGCGACACTGGGGCTCTCTGCGGGGCGTTTATTTGCCCTTCGGGCCCCTGTGGGCCCAGCCGCGGTGGTCTTTGCTGGGCCCGGCCGACCGATAGGTGAGACAGCGGCGCTCGGTGTCGCTGTCCGCGGCTGCCCGGCCTGTCCCGAGCCCGCGCTGCGGTCGCTGCGCTGGCTGTGGGGGCTCCTGCGAGGTTCGCCAGGAGTCTGGATGGGCAGGATGATACGGCAGCATAACTCCTTCGTTTCCCTGTGCTTCAGGGCAAGATTCAGGAACTTTATCCTACATTTGCTTTCGAGTCAGTACAGGAGAGGCCAGGACAAGTACAAGCCCCTGAGTTTGACGACTTGCCTGTAGCTGTCAAGAGAACTCGGAGACTTTGCTTACTCATCGGGTTAGTGGTGATAGGAGAACTAATGGGAGATTTTAGTAACTTTATTACTATTAATAAATTGTTTGCAAAAATATTTATAAGACATGAACATTACACAGCATAGTGCATAGAAGTTCCTGTAAGTAGAGCAGTAGCAGAGTATTAGTGATGCTGTGGATTCTCTGAGTATGTGAGGCTTGGAATATAAGCATTTACTCAAGATCTGTGTTAAGTACTTTCAGAGAAGGATGAAATAGAGTGTTTCTGTTTCAAGATGGAAGTAGCTTCTTATTTTCTGTATGTTTCAGATTTTATTCGAGGTACATCATCTCCAGACATCACTTCGTCCCACAACTATTGATAGATGTTGGTAAACTAATAACGAACTGAGTGTTATCACCTCTGCAATACTCAGGATAAAGAGTAGACAGTGCACTTCTTATATTGATGTGAATAGTAGTTGAGATCTGTAGCTGCTTACCCAACAGAGTTAAATAGGTAATCTGTGGAATAAGATCTCTAGCTTCATTGAAAGATGTGTCTAAATAAAGCGTGGTTCGTCATAATTGTTAGAAGAGATTGTTCTGTGGCATAAGCTTAATGTGTACAAAGCTTAATGAATTTTGGAATGTGGTGTAAGTAACTACAGTGCACTGCCTGGGAAGTGCAACTTATATGTCCCTTCTCAATTGAGAAACTGAGGGAAAAGAGACATAAATGGAATAAGTATTTAAAAGAGACTTTATTTTGAAAGGGACTGTAGAAAGTTGGGAATGACCGGGCTCAGGTCAAGCACTTACCATCTTAGTTAACAGTAGCAACACTAAGATACTGACTGCATATGAAATAGGTGTTTTCTAAAAAGTAAATTGAATGATCAACAATGTCTAAATATGATTTCTCTGTCTTTCTGATAACCTTATAAATTTAAAATGATGCCTATATTGGAGGCATATTTAATTTGCATTTGATTTTCATTTAAATCTCATTTTATTCTTGAGACTCATTGATTTGTTTATGGGCAATGTTAAATCTGTGCACATTGTTTTTTAAAAAACAGTGAAACTTAAATACTTTATATAGTTGAGAAGTCTAATATAGCAAAGAACTGCATTATAGAAATCTTAATGTAAAATTGTAGAAAAAGGAAAACTTAGGTAGATTTTGTTATCAAGAATAATGGAAGTTGAAATGGTTAGCCAGAGCAGAAAATGTAAAAGGAATGACTTTATGATCTCAGGCTCTCGTGAGTTATGAAAGAGGATTTAGCTCTTGATGAAGGACATAAACTGCCCCTATTAGCTCTTTTCAGTGTCTAGTAGTAGCAGGATAGGTGCCTTTAAGAGAATGCATCAGGTGATTATGCAAGCATGATGCAGGTGTGGGGAAATGAAGTAAAATAATAAACAATCTCAGGTGTGAGATGGACACATAAATCTGCATCTATAAAGCATAAACAGAAAGGAAGCCCCGAAAGTGTGAAAGGATGTACATATGTGTAGTTCTTAGTGCCCAACAGGTAAAGTTTCAGGTTAGTGAAGTGGTGAGAGAAAATATGTGGGGAGGGCTTGTACTAAAAATATGTCTGGTTTTGTGTGTGAAGAATACTGAAAAGAACTGCCTGTTTGGTATCTAAGTACGCTTCAACTGCTGCCCCTTAACACTTGATATCATGCAGGCTGCTGGCCAAATAAATACTTAGGAGGGCATGGGTGCATTAATCTTGCAAGTCTTTTTCTCTCACCTCACAGCATTCATTTCAGCCCCTGACTTGCCTGTTAGAAACAGTATACTTTTTCCATTTTTGCTGTTTGGGTCTTAATTTTCTTTAGAGGGTATTGATTTTCAGTAAAGGCTTACTTTTCTTATGTACCTGATATTAGAAAGTTTTGAACTCTGCATGACAAATATTTGGGTCTTACACTGTCTAATAGAAGTATCCTAACTTTAATGGTACTCAGACTGTAATTTGTTCAGCTTTCAGGAAAGTAATACCGTTTATCTCCGAGTTGTTCTTATGTTACATTTGCATTAGTGTAATGTGGTGAGGGGGACACGTTATGTCTGGCATGTTCAGGGCTTTGTTGTACATCCTGCTGGTTTGACTGACAGCATTCTGTCTTTTAACATTTGCATATCTACACTCTGTGTTTTAAATATAATATGCACAGGCCCTGGAAAATGATCTGGTCTCTTCTGGTAGGAAGAACTTACCCTGTCCTTTATAAAAATCAGGAAAGATTGTGTGGCTACATGAAACTTCCTTTTTTTTTTTTTTTTTTAATATCTTATTTTTGTGGTAGCTTTTCCCTAAGTTCTTGCATGTTTGTTTTAAACTGTAACTTTTTGATAGATATATTGCTGAGAAAAAATTACAGCTTCTGATTACTGTTAAAACTGTTTGTCTGGCATAGAAGACTACATTTTTGGATTCAGTTCCAACACCAGGTTTCATATGTAAATCTTTCTATGCAATGGTATTTATCAGATGAATTCTTAGATATCAAAGATGTGGTGGGCGTTTTTATTTATAGTACAATCTAATATGAAAATAAGCTAAGACCAGCCCATTGTAAAGTAAAGGAAAGTGTGCCCTACTTGGCTGAACTCTATACTCTAAATGAGTGATTTACTCTTTATCACGTTCACCTTAGTTCGGTTAAATGACCTTCTGAAGCCGAGCATGAGCATCTAATGGTCTTGTGTTCCTGCACCTCACTGTTGTCTCTAGGCTAGCTGTATTTTCAGGCTCCTATTGTTGCACCACATAATAAGTGAATTGGTCTCCACTGCTGAGTGAGTTTTTGCAGACTGTGCTTAATTTAGAGCTGCTCTGTTTATAGCCCTAGAACTCAAGGGTTAGTTTGAAGCTAGTTCATGTATGCCAGTTTAAAATGTTTGATGCAATTAAATATATTGTATTAATTTTATTAGATTAAATATATTAGATTAAATATATTGTATCTCTGGCAATGTTTTGGGAGAATGTTCAGTTAAGGATAAGTATAAAACAAGGATGAGCACTAAAGTGTGCTTGTGATGCATGTGAAACATGAATTTGCAGTGTTTTTGCTTACATGTTCTGTGGATATGAAAACAGTGGAATGGAGTTTGACACATGTTGAACAAGTCTGTTATTGACTCCTGAAACATACAGATCTTCCCCTTCCAGCTTATAGTTGTAATTTTAAATTTTTGTGGAATGTGAAATAACTTGTTCTTCAGATATATTTCTTTTTCTTTCTAGGAATCGGAGAAATGGCCACTACACAATCTGTCTTCACATTTGCTCTCTGTATTTTAATGATAACTGAATTAGTACTGGCTACAGAGAACTATTATGATATCTTAGGAGTTCCAAAAAATGCATCTGACCGCCAGATCAAGAAGGCATTTCACAAGCTGGCTATGAAATACCACCCAGACAAAAATAAGAGTCCTGATGCAGAAGCCAAATTTAGAGAAATTGCTGAAGGTAATATTAGTCTTAGTAATTTGATACGTCTTATATCTGTAATTTAAGTGTACTCTGTTTTTACTGAATAAGAGGTAAAAAGATTTTTTTCCTTTTTCTGTGCTGTCAAATGTTCAGCTTCAATATCTGACTTGATTCTGCAGCCTTGCACATAGGAAGGTCTTTTATACAATTTATGAATTTCTGCTCATGAGGCTTTTTGGCTTATGCCTCTTCTCAGAAAAAAAAATACTTGGTAGTAGGACAGCTTTAGCCCTGGAAGGTGAATTCTTATCTTTTGATCTGTTTTGCAAGATCCAGCTCAGGATTACTACTGGGGCTTTGTGGTACCTAACAGCAACCTTCCAGTAACTATGGGGAGATTATAAAAGTACAGCACGGATTATGAAAGTACGTCAGGGTTCTTCAGTGGTTCATTGTGGAGTAAAAGAGACAGTAAGTACAAGAGGTTCAGAGCGGTTATAAGGAAAAACTTTCTCACCTTGAGGGTGATGGTTTCAACTGATGATCTTTTCCAGTCGTAGCAATTCTGTGATTCTGTTCTACACGCCAGTGTTGAAACAGGTTGCGTAGATAGGTTGTGCAGTCTCCTTGGAGACTTCAGGAATGATTGGGTAAAGCTTTGACTAACCTAGTCTGATCTCATAACTGACCCTAGTTTGACCAGAAGGTCTTCATAATATAGCTGTTTTTATTATTGTAAATAACTATTTTGAAACAGCTTATTTTGGTTTGAAGAAAGGTAAACAAATGTTAAGCTTGATTGGCCCTGAATGTTGAATGAAAGTCTTTCTTGAAATTTGCCCAGCTGTGGGAGTGGGAGAAAGCTGTTGTGCATTGTATTTGTGTATGGTTTTCTTTTTTCCTCTTTTTCTAAATGGAAATTAAAAGAAAGTTTAACTTTTTTTTTTTAATGGAAATAGCATATCAAACATTATCAGATCAGAATAAACGAAGAGAATATGATCGGTTTGACCATCGTGGAGGACAAGGAAATAATGGAAGGCCATTCCATCAGTCATTTAATTTCAACTTTGATAATCCCTTCAAAGACTTTGACCTGTTTAGTCAAAACTCACGGTCAAAAAAGCACTTTGAAAATCACTTCCGAAGTTATCGGGAAGCTCACAATCGGCTAAGACGCTCTTTCCAAGAGTTCTCCTTTGGAGGTGGACTGTTTGATGATGTGTTTGAAAATATGGAAAAAATGTTTTCATTTAGTGCCTTTGAAAATGCATACCGACGTGCAATGAGAACTGATGGCAGGTTTCATGGATCCAGCAAGCACTGCAGGACTGTCACTCAGAGACGAGGAAACATGGTTACCACTTACACCGACTGTTCCGGACAGTAACATTTGCTTTCCTTTAAATTTTTCTTCTTCTCTCAAGATCTACATAATCTTTCTCAGTTTTGTGCTAACATGGAAAAAGTTCTTTGAACTGTTTGTTCTAAAAAACACTTAAACTACTATAAAGAAATTGTCAATGAAACTAATCTTCAGGATAGAAACAAAATGCAGTCAGGAAGTAAATGGGTCAGTAACTACTTAAATGGGAGAGAAATAATCTCGTGTGAAAGAAAAAATGATATATATTTCAGTTTAGTAAACACTTTCCCTAAATTTGAACACAAGATATAAATATTTTTCATTTCAGAAATGTAATATAATTTTTTCATGTATGCCAGTGCAGGACTGTTTGAGTTACTGGTGCATGGATTGCAGCAGAGGAGATAGTTTAATTTTTAAGTGCTACTTGTTTTTCAAATTTTGTCTTTCCAAGTTTGCACTTGCAGTTTTTACCTGATACAGATTCACTGTGCCAATTAGATAATTTACACAAAATAGCAGCAGAAATATGACTTGCCTGGGCCTTTGTTACTCTCTCTAGCATTGCAGAAGTATTAATAAAACACCTTCCTTTTGAAACTGGAAAATAACAAGAGGGAATAAGATTGTGAGTGATGTAGGAGTTAGTTTTATTTTGGAATAGTCTTTCACTGGCCTGGAAAGATGTTAGGATTTGAATAATCCTTGACTTGTTTAATGGGTATTAATGTAAGTAAATTTGTGTGCACACAAGATGTTTTTTTCCTTCCAAATTACAAGTATCTCTCTAAAAAGGTTTGGAAGAGCACACCCAAACCATTCTTGTTTTATGCTTGTTATATAACATTTCCATGTGTGCAATTTAGCTTCCGTAATTCAGTTTATTGACCTGATTATTATTATACTCCTCGGTGCCCTTGTGAACTTAGATAAGCTTGCCTACTCCTGGTGTTCCTAAAGGGGTCTAAGTAAAAGAGAGATAGTGTTTAGATTGACAGATTTATTATCTGTGAGCAGGAGTTTTTCAGCATTGTGATTTGAAAGATAAATTCTTAACCACAGATTCAAACTGAAAATTACAATCCCTGTATTCATCTAATGCCTTGTGGAGCAGGAAACTTCTAATAAGGACAGTACTAATGGGTATTGATTTCAGCACCGTGGAAACCCACAACCAAACTACTTCAAATTAAAAAACAAACAAAAAGACCCTGAAACAACTCCCAAAACCCCAAACAAACAGACAAAAAACCCAAACATAAAATTCCGCCCCAGACAACAAAACCCCCAAATGCTTTAGCTGATGTCAATCCAAAAGTTCTATTTTAATTCTTAACTAGTAATACAGATCTACTATGTTGAATTGGCTCCCCTTAATAAGATTACTGCCACCCACATGTTGCTGTCCCTTTAGAACTGGGAGATAAGAATTTACCTTTTAGGTTGATTGCATGAGCAAAATAAGCATTTTAAACAGCAGTGTTCTCAATAGGCTTTGAGTTCTTAAAATCTTTATTAAGAGATATTTAACCCTTTGCTTCTTGGGTGGATATTGAAAGCTGCCTATTTGCTAAGTAACCTTCCCCTCAAGGATACTTATTATTGTTTGTTCAGTTTTCATTCACTAAATACTTGGAATGGATTGTTGTGTTATATTAAGTGCTTTTCTTTTTTCATGTTCTTCTTTTATTTATTAATGGACTAATACCTCATATATAGTCTTTATAAAAAGCCAGTAATTCGTGCAACATTATCAGACCGTGCAATATTCTTACAGTAGAAAAAGTGCTGGAGTGAGTGTGTTTGTTATTTTCACCCTTTTTCTGTGTAAGTAGAGATTTTTGTTTCTTCTGTGTAATTAATATATAATTCAATTGAAAGTTGTAGATTTCATGTAGATTTCTGCATTTATTTTCTTTAACATACTCCTGTCAGTCCTGTGCATGAATCAGACTACCTACCTGACTCACAGGGGCATCCACATGAACAAATTACTAACTTGGAATTCTGAATTACTTTCTCTTACAAATATTAAGTATTAAATGTAGGAGAGTATTAGTAAATGTCCTTTGGGGATGATGACTACTGGAAATATAGAGATGAGGGGCAAAGCTAGAAGCAAGATGCAAAGGTAAAACGTTAATGCCTTTCTCAGTCTAGTGAGTATTTTTTCATTAAAAAAAAATTAGTGGAAACAGCACAATGTGCAGTTTCCTTGGCTCTCTTCTCTAATCCTGAATTAGAAGAATGAAAGCTAAAATGAGCACTGTAAATGGTAGGAAGCATGGCCACTGCCAAAATTCAAGTCTTTTAAGTGACTCTATTAGTTGACCATCTTTCAGGCTAAGCTTTTAGGTGAAAATAAGGGTTGTTGGCTGCTACTAAGCTAGTTTTCCCTCTTTAAGAATGCTTCGAACTTTGTACAAAGTGTACTTGTTTTCCTGAACTCTTTAAAGTCAAAGGATGAAACTGATTGCTAGTTTTCTAGCTAATACACTTTAAAAAGACTTCTGCCTAGTCTGTTTTAACTTGCTTCCATATTATTTGTCAGAATTACTTGTCATGGGAAAACCAACAAATACTTCCTATTACTCCTAAGTCACCTTCCTACTTGTTTTGGTTGTTGATTCAAGGTAAAATCCAAAGGAAAACTGGTCAGGAGTATTGCAGAAACCAGTGTATGACTGTCCCTATGGTTTTCTGTGGTGGGTGTGCTTTGAGTAGACGTTAGCTGGGGAAATTTGGGTAGGCTTTCCTCAGCCAGGAGTCTTCAGTTCCATGGCTCTCAGAACACAAGCTTGCAAAACATGTTGTGCTTCTCACTTATTCAGAGCCTTTGCACATTCTCTTCCTATTTATAGTGTTTGCTTCATGGCAGGCTCTCCAGCGGAAGTCCTGGTATAACCTTATGACACCCCTGACTTCAGAGTTTATTAAGTGCCATGGTTGCGCTCTCTTTGGATCTTGTGAAAAGAGCCAGCAAAACCAATTTTTGTTGTGTAAGGATGAAAAATAAAATTAAGAACAATTATTTGAAAGGCATTTATGCATATCTATCACCAAATGATTTAGTTTTTAAAACTTAACCAGGGAAGTTTTTTCATGTTTGGTTTTTTCTTCATTATACTTTTGAAACACAGTATCTGATGGACATGAAAGTACTGTAAAGTTATTCAGGGTGCCATTACATTAAACATGTGAAAATTAATGGTGTGATGTCTTTTTTTCCCTTTGAGATGTAGATGGAAACCTAATTCAAGTGGTTTGTGTGGCATTTACTTGGTTTGGTTTTTTGTTGTTTTTTTTTTTGTTTGTTTGTTTTTTGTTTGTTTGTTTGTTTGGTTTTTTTTTTTAGATGTTGGGAGTGGGTTGAAGTTTAGACATTATGCCTGTAAATGAAGCAGACAAAAAAGCCTGCGTAAAAGGACTTTTCTGAGAGTCCTCTGCCTTAAGCCAGTGCCTCACTGCTTGTACTCTTGACTGCCCTGCTGAGGTGTGAGAGTGCAGTATGACCAGCGCTTACTGGCCTGGAGCGCCACAGGGAAGTGCAGGTGCTGAAGCCAAGGTCAGGATGCTGTTTTGCTCATTCAAAAGCTGACTACAAGACTGCTTGAAAGCTTTCTGGGTCTGATCTTTCAAAGGTGGAGTGTGTGAAACTTTTGAGATTTGGTAGGTCTCATCTGGCTACTTCTCATTACAACCATCTTTCCTGGTACCTAAGCAAATCCGTCATTTTAATAATGCAAATGTAGATTTTGAGGACTTGTTTGGAAACAATGTAAATCTGCATTATATTTTTATGCGTTTTTTTAATTATTTGTAAATTGAAAACTCATCAGAAGTGACTGTTGGACTTGAAACAAAAGCCTTGTGTAGAGTATCTTGGCTATGCCTCATATGGGGTTCCTTTGAGAATAAAATGCTGTTCAGAGGATTGGTTTACTCTGGCAGCTGTTGCGTTCAAGCCCAACTGGTGTGCCCTCTGGTAGTGAGTGCTTTGCACAGCCATGCTGCTTGCTTCTGTTGTGTGGGCACCTGTTTTTTAGGGACTGGGAAGCTTTGTAGAGGCCACTTAGTAGTGATATCCTTTGACTGTCAGTCACTCTTGGCATAAGTCTGAATCAATTCTGGGTAAAGGCGGTGCTTCATCCTTGATTCCAGTTCAGTTTATAAAAAAAACCCAAAAACACAAAAATAATAATAAAAGCCCAATACCATAACTCTAAAAAACTGCTTTGAAGTGATTTACTCCAAAGTTTAAGTACAGTGGAAAACGACATTTTATTTGGGGTATGTTATCTATTGAGCAATGGTGTGTGATTTGACAGCTCCTCAATTTTAAGAAACCTGGTAACACTGAAACAAATGTTATTGCTTGTGCTTTCCCTTCTGTGGTTGCAGTTACACCAAAAGGTGCTGTGGAAGAGCTCAGGTCCTTAAGGATGACTGAAGATTCTGTCAGGGCTCTGGGACACTGGACGAAGATGGTGGATCATTTTGTCCAAGCAATTGTTCTGGGGCAGTCTACCAAGGGATGAACACGGACCTGGTATCAGCATTTTTTGTGTGTGCGCGTGGAGAGTTCTGTTGAATGGTGTTGCTGATCTTTTCAGAGTCTGAGATGGATGGCAAAAACTGATACACCTCTCAAAGGTATCCATGAGGAGAAAGAGAGGTGCCTGACCCGTCTTTGCACAGCCTGACACCGGCTCTCCAGCCATAGGCAGCTAGGAGGGTTTGCTGACCTTTTTCAGTGGTGCTGGTGCAGTTGGACCTTTTGACCGCTGTTCATCTGTAGTGTTGGTGTCTGGCTCCTTCAACAGCTCAACTGATGAACCTGTTTTCTGTGGGGCTGTAATGTCTCAAATGTTAAGCCGAGGAATTTTGGCTATTGTACGTCTGGTAGGCATTTGCAGTGACCTCAGGGGTGTTAAAAATGTGCTGCAGTATGATGTTCTCAGCCTGATCTGAGATGTGGTGGGTAGGGTGTTGTTTCAGAGTCCAGAACACTTGCTCTTTACGGTGCAGGAGGTCAACCTGGTCTAGAAATGCAGAGTATCAATTAGTTTTTCACACATCAATGGACTCTGGGGCTAGACCTGTGTTACTGTCTTCTGAAACTGTAGTTTCCAGTTTCATATCAAACCCTCTTGTTAGGCACCACTTGTTATTAAAGTTTTTATAGACATGAGAAAGAAAATATATTTTAAATGGTTCCTTGTTGGATGATATTGCCATAATGTTTTCTCATTTCCTGCTGATATGAAGGTGAATATCCTAAATGCAAAATAGGAAAGATTAAGTGAGCCTTGTCTGAGGGTAACACTTGACTTTAATCCATTTTACTTTAGCACCTGGCACTTGCGAGGTTTTTAGCCCTGAATATGCCTGATTTTGGGTAGTGATCTAATGGAAATTTGTGTGTTATGCCCACATGGCAGGAGTAACATACCTTTCTCCTGTGCAAAAAAAGGCACTTTAGGGAACCCAAATTATAAAGCAGACCTAAAGTGCCTGTCCTGTGGCAGCGTTTGACAGACTCCACTTGTCTGAAGTAGAGGAATCCATTGGAATGCCATGTAATGCTAAGTATGCAGAGTATCAGCTGAGAAAGAAGATACTCTCTTTGTCCCAGTTCTTTAATGAATCCAAATAATGAATTTGATTCAGTCTTTCTGCTTTAATATGTAAGTTTGTGCATTAAAAGTTGTTTTAAAATAAGGATCTTCAGCCTGTCAGGGAGCTAACCCAGGCTTGGGTGGATGGTTCTGCTACCTCTTGGTAGCTCACAGTTGGAGACAGGTGGAGACGCAGGTCAGAGGGAGGGCTCAGGCTGTTGCTGGGATCAGAGTGCAGATGCTATCACTTGTATACACATGCATGAAATAATTACCTGTGCAGATGGATCATATATACAGCTTGCTTCTTCTAGGAGCTGAATGCAGAGCTTGTGGCTTGTTAGAAGCTTGGTAGAAGCATTTTTACCAGCAAGAACACAGATTATCTTCTCTTATTATACCCTCCTCTTCCCCTGGTTTTTTTCTCATCTTTGCATGACTGAAGCTCTTACTGTGTTCCAGTCCTTCTACTTATTCCCTTTGGCAGTGTCTATGGTAGTTATATTTCTACTTGCTTTGCAATTTCCCGTCAATTGATTTTAGTCTGTGCATATGAAACATATTTTGCAACCCAATGACATTTTTTTAAATGGTGCAAAGTATTTCAGTGTAACCTAGTTTCCTTCTGCTGTCTTGCCCCATATCCTGTTAAGTTAGCCACATGCACAGCATGGGGTTTGGTACTAGTTTTCTGCTTTTATTCTGTCTGCGGCAGGACAAATGATACCCAATCTATCATAAAGTGAGACAGGTGCTGACAAAGGATGTCTTACATAAAATCCGCTGATATAAATGTAACAAATGTTTTTTTGGGAAAAAAAAAAATCCCTGACAGAATGAATTTGATTTTGATCAGCACTTTGCATGATAACCATAAAGCTTAAAAATCAAAACAAACCTGGAACCCACCCCTCTCAATGCAAACCCAAACCCCTTACCTTCGTAAGGGTGTTGACTAACTCGAGTAAGGTAACTGTTTTACAAAATTTCATTTGTGTTGAGGGAAACAAAACTTTTAACGCGTGATACGTAAAGATCTGTAAGAGATAAGGGAAGGAAGGGGCTGGAGTGCTTAGACTTCTGCAGATACATTTATGCTTGCTTAAAAAAAAGATTTATTTCAATGTGGACACCTAACAAAATCTTCATGAAGTTATCCCCTTGTCAACTGAATTTTATTAACTCTGAGTGCTGTTTTACATCTGCCTGGATCCAAGATATTTGTAGCAGCTTACTTGTTCCTCCCTGGCTATGGGAATGCAAGTAGTTATCATGAGTTATTGCTGCTTAGACCCACAGTAACTTATTACATGCTCATAATTCAGTCATGCGTTTGAGCCCTGACCTGAGTTACCCACAGTTATATAAATAATCTGAGATAGAGCCACGAGGAGAGCCCAAGTTTCTTGACTCCTGACATTGTACCCTTACCATGAGGCTATTCGGACTCAATTCAATCAGGTCCTGCCTCCTGAACCAGTGTTGAATTAACAGACTACATCAGGTAATGTTTTTGGCTGTGTTACAAAGCATGTCCTTTGTGGTGCTCCTAATGAAACATCTTCCTTCTGTTGTGATGAACGTGGATGGGGAACTACCTCTGTTTTATGTTGATAGTAATGTATTTTTTTCATGTGTGGATCTTCAGTGAAGAAGATATAGGTAGTTATTTTTACATCTGTGGATTTACCCATAGTTTAGTCTGTCTGTGTATTAAAAAGGATGCAAATGGGGAAAACTGCGAGTTCAAAAAGACTTTACATTTGGAAAAGGGTGGATTGTGCCATAAAGAATGAGTAAGCATGCAAAATGGGCAGTTTGTCGCTGAGCATCACAGCTGCCCAATAAGTAGTCAAATGAAAGTGCATTTGAAGGAGGGAATATGACTACATTTTCACATATGTGTGCTGCAGGAATCATGTGGATGCACATTATTTATGCCTGTATGTACCATTTCCAGTAGGTGGCCGACTGTCACTTCACACTGACTTAAGTACTATAAAATAACAGCTATCACATCTCATGAGAACTACAGTCTATTCTAACAATTTCATAAATCTGTTTATTTGCTGTGCATGAAGCCTAAGGATCACAGAAACACTACATGGCACATCACTACTCTGCTAGGAAATAAGGAACAAGCCATGATTTAGTGCATTTTTTAAGCCCTACAATTCTTTTCAAGGCAAATAATTACACAAATTAGGTTCAGAAAACATATTAGTCACCTAACACATTCTAGAAATCAGGATTGTTTCCTCTGTACATACCTAAATGTTTTACTCTATTTCAGGCCAACATTTACATGGGAGGTGATTCTGCCCAGAAAGTTGTGGGGTTTTTTGGAGTGTTGTTTTGTTTTCTAATTTTTTTTTAAGAGTTCCACTGACAGGCTGGTCTTTCTGTACAGATTGTGTTTCTTCTTGCCGGAACAGTTATAAAGAACTGCTATAGGAGGAGAAAAAGGTAACCTCTGAAATTTTGTTGCATTAAAAACATGAAAGAATGGCTGCAAGGGTGATTTCTTCACACTTATTTTGTGTATATGTAAATTAGCAATATCAGTGAATATTGTTATTTTCAGTGAAGCTTGAATGCCAAATAGAGAACAAAATGGATGAACGTAAGGTGATGTTCAGGGGTAAAATGAAAAATAATGGGCCTAGATTTAATGATTACCATTAGCAAGACCTTGTAGTTTTAGGAAACAGGTCCTGGAAAACATCATCTCTGTCTAGAAGCAATGAGCAAAGCAATCCAGATTTGAGGAAGGAGTAAACAATGAGGAGAACATAGTAATGCAACAATATAAATCCATGGTTTACCTACCCTTTGACACAGTGTGCAGTTCTGATCCTCTGATCTTCAAGACACGATGTTAAAACTGGAAGAGATTTGGAAAATGACAGCAGGGATAATAAGATGGAAGGGCTTGTGTACAAGTTGGACTGAGCAGATTAGTGTTCTCCAGCCTTGAGAAGTGGTTATGAGGTATATGTAGAGGCCTACAGAATCAAGTGCTAACAAGATAATGCATAAGGGTTGGATATTCATAATCTTTTGGGCTACAAGGACAAGTCAGTTCTAGGACAATAAAGAAAATAAGCAGTTCTTCATGCAAGAAATGATAGGTAAACAGAACTTGCAAAAAAATGGTGACAAGACTAGGAGACAGGTTCAGGATGGAACTGGCCAAATTTTAGAAGAACTTTATGTTGTGGCTTAATAAACATCTAAACCTCTTCAAGCTCAGGAATTCACTGAGCAAAAAAATTTTGGAGCTGAGAGCAGCAGAAAGGAAAACCACCAAATGTACTTACTCTGTGCTAACCTTCCAAGGGGTTCACTACTGAAACGGTTGGAGACCGAATACTAAACTTTGAGCTAGTGCAGCCGTTCAGATGCTTTAAGACTCTTAAAATTCCATTCTATATTTAAGTTTGTTAATAATTCTGTTGGTTTCTTGTTCTCACCTGCCAGTGTGTTAGTATGTCTTCTATGAAGTGTGGTTTTGCAGGTGTATTCCTGCTCATTTCAATGTGATGTTCTCTGTGCAGATACAGCTCTGTCTGTCTCCTCTCCCTCCTAACTCTCTTCCAGTACTGTGGTTTTTCGGGACAAATTCTGACTACATGCTTAGTGTTATTCATTACTGTTATTAATGTTCTTTATTAGAAGAAAGAATTTTAGTCTTGTTCTCTTTTTCACCCATGTTGGTAATTTCTTATAACCTAGACTACTGTGCCTGATCTTGTGACAGCTAGATTATAAGATCAATGAATAGCTGCATGTTCCACAACCTGAATTCTACAGATCAGAATTAAAGACCAGGTTAAAAGACAGGCAGATATATTTAGGAAAACAGTAGAAGAAATTGAGTCTTATTTACACTCCTCATCACATTTTTTTTACAGTTTGTTATGAAAATGTATATGCAGTAGAATAGAAAATATGAAATAGATTTTTTTATTTGTTTTTTATGTGTCATGTGCAGATTTGACACCCAGTCCTGGCTTGTGACGTTAGGCTGTCATTAAGAAGGTGTGGTCAATGGATTATTACTTACCTAAAATGACTTCAGCTAATTTTGCAGAGGGCAGCAGTTAAGATCAACTGCAGCTTCCTTGGTCAGTTAACATATTAGTATGATATTTTCATATGTATCTCCTAGAATTATATACATATTGCATTATTCCTGAAAAACCAAATATATGATAAAAAAAATTCTCAGAGAAGATAACCTGCATTCAGATCCCCTTATGATGTATGCATCTTTTACTTGGTTGGTTTTATAAAGCCTGGGGATTATCCAGGGGTATCTGAAATTGTCCCCTCTTTTTTTACTTGCTCTTATACAAACTCATGTACACATGTCTGCACACACAGAGTGCCTTGTGCTGCTGTGTGGTGGCTCTTAGGCCTTCCAGTTAGTGTGCACTCCTGTGCTCTGAGTCTCTCCCTCTGTGATGTAGAGCTGTAAACACAGATACACAGACACAGCCATGCCTAGCTGTGCGATGTGTGGAGTGCTGTCAGACTGAAGGGTGTCCTGTTCCCCTTGCCATCCGGAATTAGTGTTTATTTTGAGAGAGCAGCAGAGCAACACTGAACCAAGTTCCCAGAGGTACAGGTATGTCCCAACCTGGGAATGCTGGAACAGGGGTGGAGAAATCCCAGTGCTCAGCACAATAATACCCGGACGGGAAGGGTTTCTGACAACAGATGATGTTTCCCCTCAAGTTTCAGTTATTTATCACAAGCTGCAATTGTGAGAAGTTAATCCTCCAGGCACAGGAGGGAACTCAATGTTTACCAACCCTGTAGCTAATGATATACTAGAAAGGTTCAGAATATTTTTACTTAGCACAGAACAGCATAGTGACCACAGTACAGACCTGGAAGATGAGCAGCAAACAGTGATTCAGATATGCAACTAGCTCCAAGAGGATTCTTTGAAGGTTCATTCAGGTTTGCTACTGCTTGCTCTTCACTATCTATTTAGAAGTCTTAACCTCAAAGCTGTCATCTGGACTAGGGGAGGAAAAACCATCAACAATGGCTTCTAGAGGGATTCCCTAGCAGCAGTTTGGAAGAAGTTTTGAGAGTCCCAAGAGTGACAGTCAGCAGTCTATGCGGTGTGGGGGTAGGATGCAAAAGATTCAACTTTACTTAACTTTGAGCCTGGAGTTATTTGCAGGGATGAGCGAGAGAGATATCTGAGAAACAAAACTGGGCAAGGATCCAGTAATACATGGTCACTGCCAGTTGTGCTGGTTACTCAGAACAAGACTGGTATGATTTAAGCAAGGCCTTGCGCTATAGGTAACTATGGGATTCTGGAAACACATCAATCAGAATGAAGAAATGGGTGATAGCTGTCTTGACTTATTTTAATTTAACAGGCAGAGGAAACTTTCCATGAAAAGACTTCTATGATAAAATTTTTTTTCTTTGGACAAAGGGTGCATAAATAATTCCATGGACTGGAGGATTTAAATAGAATGAATGACTTACATGACAGTTTGGGCAGTTCAGGGCCTTTTCCCAAGGGTATTGTAAGGCCAGCCAATTTACTTATGTGTAAGGCGTGGTGGAGAACTTACAGGGCATTGCAAGCTGTTGGGACGAGAGGATTTGTGAATCACAAGGTGCAAGGTTATGAACTGATAAAGCAGCTGATGAATCAGCATAGGCAGTCTCTGTCTCCTTGACAGGAATCTATGCCTTTATGAACAATCCAATTGCCTGGAAATGTGGTTAGGTGATTGCAAGTATCTTTGAAAGCAAGGTTTTAGGAAAATGCATCTGTTAAAGAAGATGAAAAATGAAGGTGAATATGGCAGTAAATGTGATGATGAGGGGCTAGAGCCTAACGACATACACACTGAATACACACTGTTCAGGAAGCAGTCTGTGTTCTATCTGCACTTACTGGTAGGTCTCACATTAGTTGGTAGTTAAACCACCTCTTTGGCACCATACTTTTGTCCTTGAATGGCAAGGGTAATAATTTTGTCTTTCTATGGTTGTTTTTTAATGGAAAAATATACATACTTTTTGGCAATGCAGTTCATATGGGGTTCACCTAAGTAGCAGTAGGGGCAGGAGCCCCTGTCCAGGGACAGGTTGGCTCCCATAGCACTGTTGCTGAACTTCCAGAACTGCTCGTGAGCAGAGGAGACAACTCACAGGTGCTTTTATGTGGCTGTTTAAGGTATGCAGATGTTCTTCAGTGTCTTCTTCCAGCAGAACCATCCAAGTCCAGCCTGAATGCTCTCCTTTACAATGGAGCCTGAGGGTGGGAGGTGGTGTATGTGGGTGTATGGTTGGCCAGGAAGAGATACAGAAAAGTCCCAGGGACTTGAAATTTTTTTCAAAAGATCATGTCTTTTCAAAGGAATACATTATCTATTTTGAAGAAATCTATGTGAAATAAAAAGGAAGACTGTTTAATTTCTAGTTTTATCAAAAACTACTGCTTTTCCTGTAGGAGGTAGGTTTCCTTCTATAAAAATGTATAGCTTTACTTAGCAATTCAGCAGTGAAAGGGGAATTGTCCTCAGTACTTCCAGATTTGCACTTTGACCTAATGAGAGATTACAACTAGATTCTCATATTTTCAGCATATTTTCATACATAACTTGGTGTGCTAATAGTATCTTAATGGTCCTGTTCAGTTTAGAAGGGCCATTTGAATTAAACAAGTTGTATGCTAATGCAGTTATCTAAGAACTGATCCAAAACAAGGAGGTGGCTCAAACACTCCTGAACTTTCTGGCAAGACTAATATCAAAGCTTTCTGGAATCAGAGGTATGACCTGGCAGCCAATGGGAATAATACCTGAGCATTCAGCAGCAACTCTTCAAATGTCTCAGGCACAGCTTTACTGACAACTCTTTTTTATCAACCTCAGAGCTATCATGCCTTCAAAAGAGAACAAGCCATACATGGATTTAAAATGCTGAAAGATAACATTGAGAAAATTGATTTCTTCCCAGTCCCATAGCGCAACTTCACACACAGGTGGAATACACAAAGCATCTGCACAAGCTTCAGCAGTGCCCTCAGAATACAAAGACCCACGGTCTGAACTGTACCAGCGCTGCCTTGAGGGTAGTCCAAGGAGATGGGTTAGAAATGGAGTTGCACTGTTTTTCAAATCCAGGTTTCTGGAGACCAGCCAGGCCTTGGCATACTCAAAAGCAATTAGGGAAAACAAAACAAAGCAGGTGAATGTAAAGTTACTGAGAGCCTGGCACAGGCTATTTATTGTCTGAATTAACCTTTCACACCATTTTTGATAAAGTTGCTGTTGCCCTACTGAGGCAGTGTCATTTTTTCTCTTCTCCATGAGGCGAATCTGAGACTGAGTCTTTCCTGAGGCCAAGCCAAAAACAAAGAGAAAGAAAAACAAGAATGTATTCGTGGAGGCCAAGGTAAGAGTCAAGCTGGGGCATCCTGCTTCTGAAAGACTTAAAGCACAAGCTGCTATAGTGAGGAATAACCCTGGCTTTTCTTTGTGTACTGCTAGCCAATTCTGCCAGAATTTTGTTTTTTTCTGTCTGTAGCAGCTAAAATCAACATGGCACAAGAAAGGCAATGAACCAGGAGCTTAACTAATTACTGAGTCTCTTCTGGCAAAGCCACTTAGTTTGTTCTAATCATGCACTCTCTTTAGTAGCGTTCTCCTGCTGCCATGTCTGAAAAATATGAACTGCCAGAAATAACTACTTTATTTACATCAGCAAAGAGGAGGTTATTGATGTAGCTGTACTAAACTGGAGGAGAAAGGGGAGAGAGAGGTGGGTGAGCCCCTGCTTTCCTGTCTCCAGACGTGGTTACATTGGCAGAAGAGTATCAGCTTTCAAAGAGAAAGTTGAAATCTGAAGGGGGATAAGAATTAAAACCCACAGCATTTGCTGATGAGTTTTTTATGATAAGAAATACCCCATTTCGTTAAAGATGGAATGTGCGTTTTTAGGTCTCATGTATGGTCTTTCAACGTCATTATCTGATTGCTGGTTGTGCAATTTTAAATAAAGACATCATGTATTTCATACTTTGCAAAATGTCTGAAGAACTGAAGCTCCAGGAAAGCAGCATTTTTAATGTTTCACCACTGGATGGAGACAGCGCTCTAACTCTTGTGAGTAATTGCTAACAGGACTGTAATGAAATCCCTTCCGATAAAGAGATTGAATAGATTAGTAGACTGCAGCTACAGACAGTGGAACACCAGCCAGATTTGTGGCAGAAAATGTATTGAAGTAACTTCCTTTAGATTTTTGCTTGACCTATTTTTATGGTGAGAAAAGATGAGATTTAGTAGAAAAAAATAATGTCTTTTCTCTTTCCACACATCGCAAGAAACACTGGAAAATACAGTAAAGCTTTCTAGGACTTTCTGTCTTTTCGCAGGTCACAGTATATTTTTCCTGACAGGAGGATCCTTCAGCTTTGTGGGTCTGGCCATGAGGGCTCCGTGATGCTGGTAGCAGCTGAGGTTACTCCAGCAATGGTTGCAGTGGATGTCATGCTTGCAATGGGGATTCTTCCCTTATTAGAAGGCAGTAGAGAGGAGGTCAGTGGGTGGGAAGAAACAACAAAAGGAATTCCCACCAATCTGCAGGTTGGTAGGAAGATTTTCAGAGATCACTGCAGTTCAGGGGTGAGAATACAGATGGGGAACAGCCTGCCCTTTCAGGGTTCTTTTCTCTCATCAGGTACGTTTTCTTCCCTCTTTGCATATGTGTGTGTTTGTGCATGCATGTGCATGAGAAAAAGGGAAGAAGGGAAGCCCTGCGGTAGATTTTAGCCAAATTTCTTATTTAATCATACTGTGTTCTCTGTTGCCAGCAATAACTTTTGAATTAGTTGGATGAACTAGAGACAAATTAAATGAATTCAAAGATAATTACATTCTTATAAATTTTGTGAAACTAGCAAGCCTGATAGATTGGAAATTCTTGAAGTGCCCTGACTAAAGGTTGAAGAGTGAGCTCATATAGTAGAGAACTCACACTCGAGAGAGCTCTTACAAGTGCCCCTTCCCTGGGAGAAGCTTTAATCAGAGCCTGCAATCAACCACAAGATTAAAAAAAAACCATAGGCAACCAGACTTCATCAGTTCAATAACCACTAGAACTTTTCCTTAAAAGCAAGAAGCAGAAAAGTTGACCTATTCCATTACCATCTCTCCTCTGCCTCCAGGTCGCAGAGTCCGTACAGAGTTTAAAAGCGGAGAATTTTCACAAATAAAAGCAGCAGCAAAGAAAATTACATCCATTGAGACTGATTTTTCCTGTGTCTACTTGTTATATTCAGGAGATATGTTTCGAGACAGCTCTGACATTGCATAGTGGTTAGTAGGGTAAAGCTCTTTGGGGAAAGGGCATGGGGAAGGGGGATTGAACATGAGTGTGTGACAGCTGCTAATGTATGCCTGTCACTTTGTTCCCTTAACACAATATCTGTTGGATCAATTATATGCTGATTTACATGAAAATGTCTTAATTCTTTCTGAAACCAAGGTTTCAAATGTCATTCCTTTGCCCACAGCCAAGTCTGATGTCGATCTTCAAGAATAGATTCTTAATGACATTTAGTTGTCTTATTCCTGGGTGAAATTCTCTGCCAACTTCTTCATCCTGGATGCCCAGAGAGGTCTGGTGCTGAGACAAGAAGGCTGGTCAGCATGATGGGTACAGTCCTAAACTGCTACAGAGAAAGGCACAGCTTTTAGGCATAAGCGGGAGGTGACCTTCTGCAGGTCGGATTTGTTTGCAGTGACAGACAGATGTTTGCGAGAACGTGCCTTGTTATTTACTTATTTGACTGCTCAGCTACTGGATATGTACCCTCCTCATCTGTTATTCATCTGGTATGCTGTTGTTTGCAGAAAGGGATGAACACAGAAAGTCTTGAAAACTAGTTTTCCCTCACTATGTTGTGGGAGTACTCTGACTTGCAGAAGGCTTGGATTAAAAGGAACGAGACTTTGATTTTCCTGCCCACAATACTTTCTGCTGTTTTTGAGAAAAACCCTGATGTGAGAGCTGGTCAGTCAGTGTGAAATTATGGACTGTGACTTTGGTCAGGAATAACAAACTGTTTCAAAAGAGAAGCCTTCTGAGGAAAGAAATAAGAGTAAAGCCCAATGCTGTTCTAGGTGCTTGATGGGGGACCAGGAAGATGTACTGGATGGAATCAAGAGGTTAGATTTAGACATGAGAAACCGAAGAAGAGGCAGGCCAGGCACATCAGAAGTATGTGCTTATAGTGGTGATGAGCATAGGTGTGCTGTAGGTACATTGGAAAAATTATGTGCAAAATTGGTAGAGGGCTCTGAGCAGCAAGTCCAGCACAGGCTCAGCCCTCTGTGAGGGCAAGACATGACCTGCAAAATAGCATAGGAGCTTGTGGGTGATTAACCATTACTATTAGAATGGATCTGAATGTTCAACATGGTATTTTCTTAATCCCTCTTTCCTGCTCCCATATTACTCTGTGGTTGTTTTATGGGTATGTGTGACTTGACTAATCTAACAGTGCACTTTTCATCTCTGCTTCATGCTGCAACTTTCAACTCCATAGGCACCACATAGCGTGCCACAGTGCGGTCAAACATGCTGGGTTTGGTATTTGGACTTCCAGATGATCATAGGACAATGTCCTGGCATCTCTCTGTGCACTCCTCCAAGTGCCAAAAGCAGAGCTGAATGTTCTCTCAGTTCTCTGCTGTTGGATGTCCCCTCACACCGGGCAAGCACCTCAAGCCTTCACTCTGACAACGGACTTTGCAACTGCATAGAGCCAAGTGATACTCTGGGCTAACTAAACTGCATATGGAGGAGCATGTACTTACATAAGGGCATGATTTCTTGGCTGTTCTATCCCTTTGGGGTAGCACTGGTGCAAGTGCCACAGACAGGCTTATGGAAGCTTCCCTCCTAATAAGAAAACTTCAGAGACCACGCCTATTAAACCATAATATTTTGCCATGCATTGCTCTTTCTCTGCATGTAGGACTACTAGTAAAAGCTTGAGGAGAAGGAGGAATTTGTTACTAGCATTTCTAACTCATAATGTGGGATTTCAAATCAATCATATCTGGTTCCTTCTCAGCTTCTTCCTTCAGTCTGGCCCATTTCCATCAATTGTGAAAAGCTTCCCCCTCTCACCAAACGACCATTCCACATGATTAATTACTCAGGTCACAGCCACAAAGAGATCTGCCAGAAACATGATTGTCCCATAACTTGTAACTGTCTCAACCAGGCAGCAAGCCAGACTGATTAAGAGACTTGCTATGGCAAATAGGAAAATTTCTGGTATTTAGTGCTAGTGAAAAAAACCCAACCAAATAAACACAAACTAACAAATCACAAGTTTTCTGACAGCCTAAGATGCATTCACATGTGTGCATAGTGTCCTGTGTGACATGGTAACAATAGGACAAGGTTCTTGAGAACCTCCATGACCCAACAACAGTGAATCTGAGAGCCCAGAGGGTAAGGGACCTATGTGAATATACCTGAGAATCCAGTTTAATATGCAGGGGATGAATATGTGGTTTTGTTTCAATGTTTTGATCCTCTTGTCAAATTTGCTCTCCTGACCTGGGTTTTAGAGCAACCCTAAGGCTTACATAACAACAAGGGTTGACCATGAATCTCCAAAGTGAGATAGTTGTTGTCCCTTGAATTGGTCCTAGATACTAGAGAGTCTAAAACTATCAGAGCATTTTTCCTAAACCCACATTTTCTCTGACTTTGAAGGCTTGCAAGAAAATGGAATTTCATTTTACTGGATTTTTTTGCAAAAAGCTCATCTTAGAATAGGCTGATGTCAAATTTTGGGCGCCATTACATTCTGGAAATTTTTTTGGAAGAAGGCAAGTGGCTGTGTGGAAGCATATAGCCCAAAGCAGCAGGTGGGGTTTTCTCCCCCCCCCNTTTAAAATAAAGGATTTAAAATTAAAGTGAAGATAAATCTTAAACTGTACCTAGAGAACAGCATCTATAAAAAAGAACCATAAAATTATTGTAGCGTTTCAGTCTGGCTCACAGTGAATTGCTATGTTTTTCATGAACCTATTAAATGTTTCATTAGTTAAATATGCCTCCACTCATATATAAAATTCTAATCACATGAAGGGGGTTCCTCTGCATTATCTAAAACTATGTAAAGTACAAATGAAGGCATATTGTCTTGTGTGATGTAGGATTTCTACTGATGACCTATTTGCTTGCTCTGTGTTGTTCCATTTCACTGGTTGTTGTTGCCTCCTGCTGTTGTTTGGCAATGCTAAGAATAGAGCAGCCTGTGTGTGGGTCTTGTGCATGGAACAGACCCATCCACAAAGTGGTTGCAAAGTGTCTGGCCCTTTGATAATAGTTCTCTACTAAAAGTATTTCTGTTCAGTGAAGCTGGGTGCTTTGTAGAATACTAAGGGAAGAGGTGAAAGGAGTGGGGTGTGCTCAGCACACACACAGAGGCAGCTCTGGGACTGCCAGAAGAGAGATCAGACTGGGAATGACCTTGGCTACTTTAAAGACCCTCTTTATGGAAGCTTTCTGCTAACAAGAGGTAATGACAGCTGCTTCCACAGTAAACAGCGAAGAGTACTTCAGGAATGCAACAGTGATTGGACACTGTTTTCTGATTAGTGCTCTTAAATAACCCAGAGAGATTTGTAGGAGCACTATGGTTTCTGCTTGTCACTCAAAATTATGGTGGTATCGTTGCAAAAGAGGAAAAGTTCCTGCTGTGTTAGCAGCTCATATTTCTGGTACTGGAAAAGGAATTAAACCACCAAGCTCACCAGTCATTCTGCCTTTGTCCAGGCATATTTGTACTCAAAGAGTCTCAGGATGATAAGGTGATCTTTATAGAGATGTAAAGATCCCCTTTGCTGACAAAGCCCACCCATCATGAAGCCCACTCAGAAATGAGTCATTGGTTTAAAAAGCAATCCTCAGCTGCCAAGTCGAGCACTCCATTCTGCTAATGCTCCAGTTAGCCAAAGCCAGGTAGATAATAGCAGGAGCTACATACAAATATGGGGAAAATGTCCTGGTGTGCCATACAGAAAATAGATGTAGAACAGAATAGTGCCGTAGGGAATGCTGGTTCCTCTTATCTCACCCTGCTCTCTTTTACACTCTACTTTCCGTACATTATTTTGTAAAATTAATTCCTAAATCATGACAATAGCACAGCCTTTTATTCAATGATTTTTCTTTACAGAGCAGGAATTAAGATTTCAAAATGCATGTGTTAGTGCTAATTTTGGAAAACACAAGTATCTTGTTGAGGCTTGCAATGTAAGTGGTATGAATAAATTCTCATGGTCTCTATGGTTCCAATTTTAAAGGCAAATAAATCAAATCTACAAAACACTAGTTTTCCTCTTTGCAGTATTTGGTTTCCATTCCATAATATATACATTAAAAACCAGTATGTCTTTATAAATGTGAGTGTCTGAAGAGTATGCATATATATTTATGTCTGCGTGTGTGTATACAGATATTTTTTTGAGCGCATATAGCAGCTTCATCTTAGTGTTCTTTAATGAGTCACAGACACACAGAATGTAATAATTAGGCACAGAAGGAAAATTTAGAGAGAATTCATTCCCATTGCAACAGGAGCTTATAATCTTCAGTGCAGAATGTATGGTATTAGTTGATACCTAAGAACATACCAGAATGCTTTCCCATGTGGAGAGGCTGACAGGAATATTTGCTTTTATCATTCTTGTGAACTATCTAATAATGCAGAGCTAAAAAAGTGGTTTGGAAAGGAAGTCACAGTTCAGCACAGTTTACTTCTGTTCTTTATACTAATTATGTCTATTTTATTTTTGCTTTGTCTTACCACCTTTCCTCTGTTCACATCTTTCTATTACATACTGAGGACAGAGCCAGATATCCATTTTAAATTTATGTAGAGGGCCTACCACAATGGAGCTGACGTTGGAGCTTTTATGTCAAGGTAAACCTATGTCTTTACAACAGTCTAAGAGTGGGACAAGGTAACGTAATCAGCACCAGAGCAGCGCTGGCTTTAGAGTAAGCCTGACTCAAGAGGTAGCTGAGGTCACTCGATGGCGCATCCTGAAAAGGAGAAGTGAGACCTCAAGGGAGTAATTGCCACCCCTACCTGTAAGTAACAAGTGGAATTTCCATGACCACAATTGTCCAATGTATATATTTGCCACACAGTATTTTGAATCTGCCAAAATGCCCTGCTTGGGTTAAGATTGGTGGGCACTCCTGCTTTCAGAAGAAAAAGGGAGATCTGTGGTGGGCTGTGCTACAAGACAGAGACTGTGCCTTTTGCCTCCCAGGGAATGAATTCCCAGGTACACAACTCAAACCAGCCTTTGCTAAAAGCAGAAGGAGCCCAACCTGTCTGAGGCCCCTCAGCTTGCAGGAATTTGAGGGGAGATGAGAGAAGCATGGAAGGAAATTGCATTAAGAGGCAAAAAAGTGATATTTTGTCTCTGATTGTTTTGCTAGTGGAACTAAAGCCCACTTTTTTCCTCCTGATACTGTGGTACTGCATACAATAATCAATTTCTACTTCAACAGTCCAATGATGTCTTTGCAAAATTAGTTACTTCTCAAGTCGTTTGTATCCATTATTCATGTGCACATTGCATTTTCCATTAATTTTTTTTTTGCCAAAAAGTTGTTGAGAAGCCATATCATGTATCGAGTGTAATCTAGGAACAATGTTTTGACTAATTAAATATTTACAAAGGGAGAATTTCTGAAGGTTTCAAGACATCCGTATAAAGGTTATATTATACACTGTATTATAAATTAAGTCAAATTGTATGTGATAGTATGCACACCATGAACAGGCTACTTTTGACAATTGTCCAAAAACCACTCTTAGGAACAACAATATTTGAAATTTTACAGATTCAATCCTACATGTGCCAACTCCTACACTTCAAACACTGAAATGAAAATTACATGGATCAAAATCTGATGAATAGGAGGACACAACCTGACTGATATCATTACATGTATGAAATATGGCCTGTAAATAGAAGGATTTGGTGCTGTGGGCACGCTGCTGTCAGGGAATATATACAATTGTCCTTACTCTGAAGTTAGGGCAACTTTTTTTTTTAAAATGTATTGCCTGTCTTAGAGTTGCCGGTCTGTGCCACAGACATTGGTAGAGAAATGGTATACATTACACTGAGCATTGTCTGCAGTAAGACAACTGCTCCCATTTTTATCTTTTCAAAACTAGACTGCAGGGGATAAGGTTGAATATCTGTAGATTTTTATGTGTTTGGTCTTTTTTACCTATCTGAAGCTGTTAAGTGGGGTTCCCAGGTACATTTGCCTAAAATGAAGAATCACCTTGTAAGACAGAAGACTTTGTTCAAAGAAGACCGTTGAACTGGAAAACTCAAATTACATTCACTGCAAAAGATCTGCACCCCTCCTGGTGTGTTAAAAAACCTGAATTCCATCCTGATCCACTTCCAGCTGTACCTCTCACATTACACTTTATTCTCTTTGGTATCTAAGACCACAAGCTGCCTAATTAAGTGTCACTTCCTGTAGGAGTTAGGTTTTGAATTTCCTGCCTTTGAACAGACACTAAGAAGAAGTCATTTTCCCACCCTTCCAGGTGACAGCATTTTTGTTCATTAACTTTCTATTGGCTGAATAAATGATCCAACAGTAAAAAGAAAAATTACCACTGGTGAGCATAACTAGAACTTTGAAACATCTCAGGTTTTTTTTTTTTTTCTTCCAGGTTGATTTCATTTCATTGAACGACATTCACAATGCCTTTTTGGAAACACTGAATGCTGTAATTCTATTTCAAATGCACTGATGTTTCTTTCTTTCTTCCTTTCCTTTCCTTTCCTTTCCTTTCCTTTCCTTTCCTTTCCTTTCCTTTCCTTTCCTTTCCTTTCCTTTCCTTTCCTTTCCTTTCCTTTCCTTTCTTTCCTTCCTTCCTTCTTTCTTAATGGTTATAGAACAGGAACCATCAGTACTGAGGAGTTCTAAAAAAAAAATAAAAATGAACGTGTCTTTGAGCAGAGCAAACTGTTGAAAAATCATCCTAATATCTAAGGAGCAGAATCTGATTGCCTTCGTTTTCTTGAAACTGGGGGTATAGAGTGAGATTCTGTTAGATTTGCAATCAGTTAATAGATGATTTCGCAGGGTCACAGAATCATTGGGCCTGAAGGAAGACACCTGTGGAGACCACCCAGTCCAACGCCCTGTTCACTGCAGGGTCAGTTAGAGCAGGTTTCTCAGGGACAGGTTTCAGCTGTGTTTTGAGTAGATCCAACAATGCAGGGCGTGCCACCTCTCTAGGCAACCTCTTCCAATGTTTGATGACCCTCACAGTAAAAGCCTCTTTCTACGCTTAAATGGAATTTCCTCTATTTCACTTTGTGTCCATTGCCTCCCTTCCTGTCGCTGGGCACCACTGTAGAGCACCTGGGATCCATCTGTTTTACCACCCCCATCAGGTATTTATACACATGGATAGGATCTCCCTGAGCCTTCTCCAGGATGAACAGTGCCAGCTCTCTCATGGAGGGCTGCTGTAAGCCCTTTATAATTTCCTTGGCCATCTTCTGGACTCATGCCAGTATGTCCACTTCTCTCTTGGCTCTCCAAATTTGTCTCACCAATTCTCAGAAAAAGAAGGATCACTTAAGTCAGCTGGCAGTGCTCCTCCTAGGGCAGCCTCAGATGCTGTTGGCCCTCTTTGCTGTAAGGGTACAGTGCTGGGTGATGTTTAATTTTGTGCCTGCAGGACTTCCCGGTCCCTTCTGTAACACTGCTTTCCCTCTGGTTGGTCCCCAGCCTGTAATGGTGCCTGGCTTTTATTCTTCTCAGATAGGACTCTGCACTTCCCTTTGTTGAACTTCATGAGAATCTTACTTGCCCACTTCAAAGGGAAATCTTCAATCTTCAGCCTCTTTTCAAGTGGTAAAATTGAAAATCAAGGAAAAAAGCCCTCAGACACATGAAAATTTGTTGTTCCTGCCACAGGGGGATTAAAAAGTAAGCAAGGAAATGCAACCCATCTCTTTAGATATAATAGGATTTACCACATGTACTTTCATTCCTAGTGTTAGACTTTGTTGAAGTAAATCCCATTATACTTAAAAACTGTACAGATTAAGGAGCCTTCTGAAAATGACTGATCAGTGTTAAATACCACAATTTGAATACCTTACGTGTCTATGGTAAATCTGAAAATTTAATAAATAATAAGCATACTTTAAAAGGATTTTTCTGTCATCAACACTGATCTCAATACTTCTTGTTAAAAAACTACCTTCTTTTTTTTTAGTGGAAGAGAAGTGGAAAAAGAGGTCTACATTATTTCAAGACCTGGAAAAGAAAGCTGAATAAATAAACCCTGTGGAGAATCAACTAAGAAGATTATTTTGCTATATGAGAATCCAGGCTATTATAATTTGCACAATGTCTTAAGACAAAGAATTAGAAGAGCAGGATAAAGTTGTTAGGTTTAATCACAGGAGACCTCTTATGAGACATGGTTGGAATCAGTGTGAAGGACGTGCAAGAAAAAGTAGCTTGAATGTGTATTTTTGTGTAATAAGTATAGACTGTGCAGCCTGCGTAATACATCACTGCTGACTCGAACTTCTCTTAGTAGCACCCCTACAACAGTGGCTTCAATAACACTTTATATACCATTTCAGAAATACCAAATGCTTCAGCTTTTTGTTTAGTTTTTTCAATTTAACATAATTCTTTTTTTGTTTTCGGTTGTGTTTTTTGTTTTTTTCGTATGTCATGAGGATGTAAATGTTTACTTTGTGGGGTATTGATAGCAGAATCTGTCCTTAGGTGTTTCGTGCGTTTAGTTGGCATGTTTCATTCGTAACTACTACTTATAGAATTTTCCTTGGTATAATGCCAATTTACTTCAAGTGAAAATCTTATAGCTAAAATCTAGGGGAAAATGTGCACAAAGGATGCTTTTGTCAGGATCCATTGCTTGTCAAAAATTAAACAAACAGAAGTGAATTAGAATTACATCAGTGTCTTAGCCTGCAGCATCATCTTGTATTCAGTTACTAGTGGACACTAAAGAGATTGCAGGCGAAAAAAACCATTATGTCTTAAAGTGCTTATATCTGACTTCTTGGAAATTGGATACAAGGAAGGCGATAGCAACCTAGGAAGAGAACATGAACTGGTGTAAATTGTTTTAGCACTGTGAAAGTCAGTAAAAAATATAACAAACTGAGCATCAGCCTCTTCGCTCTAGTCTTTCAACAGTGTGGCTCTTTGTTCAGGACGCTGAATTTAACACCCCATGACTGCTGTATCAGGGCAGACATGCAGCGATGCATTTTGCATAAAGAAAATTCTCTGATTTTTCTATGAGTCTCTGTTCTGCTCTTCATAGCAAGTACTAAAAACCCTATTGGGCTGACATACATTTAAAATGTATCATAACTGCCACCTTCAATTTTAAATGTACTTTTTTTTTGTGAGTTAACAGTGTAGTTTTCTCATTCAGGGACATTTAGAGGGTTAAAACAGACCAGTGATTGCATAGAGTACAACTTGATATCCATGCAAGGGCAGAAATTTAATAAAAATTGAGAAGCTAAAATACTGAGAAACTGAACAGGAGGCTTTATTGATGTATGCGCTCAATACTTTGTCTCTAGGAAGTGAAGGCATAAAAATCTCAGCACATAATTAAAATTATTGTCTAATTGGCATTACAAAGGCTTTAGGGAATAACTCACATGGCTGCAATATTGATTGGCTCAAGACATTTAGATTAATAAAAAGAGGAAAATACATTGCTTTATAATTAAGAATATATAGGCAGAGGAGATAGAGACATAAACAAGCATCAGTGAAAATCTATGCTATCAATGAAAGGAGGAGAAAATGAGACAATAGTCCTTACAAGGGTCAATTGTGGTGATAATTTTAAAGAGGTAAGACAGCTGGTGCTGTTTTTTCTGAAACTACAGTTTCTCCAAAAAGTAAGACTTGCACGTGTCTTAGTGAAGGAGCCTAGTGGATATGCAGGTTGCTTCTACTCTGCTTGGCAGGAAAGACTTCCAGACTGGGGGAGAGGCCAATTTATTTTGAATCCAGTGGCTCTGAGATGCTACAGCACATACTCCTAGCTTGGAAAGCTTGGAATATCTTTCTTCCTCCTTTTCAGACACAGGAACTCACACTGTGCCTGTTCTAGCAATGTTATCAGGTGATGCCTGTCATCGAGAGAGGCTATTCCAGGCACAAGGAGCACCACCGAACTGCAGCTAAAAAGGCTTTCCTTACTGTCCCCAAGGGAATGCAATGAGATCAAATGCTGTAGGAGCATCAGAAACTGTCAGTCAGTTGAGCTGTAGTTTTAAGCAAGCCATAGGAAAAGCTTTTGCAGTATGCTGAAAGCAATTTCTTGACACTGCGCTGAATTTGAAAGAAAGTAATTAAAACCAGTTATTCTTGATTATGAATAACAGGGTAAAATTAAATGGAAATTTAAAGAGGAAAGGCATGATTCTCTGGAAAGAAAGGAGTAGGGATAAAAGAATAAAAACAGTAGACACACTTGAAAAAAACAGGTCATAACCTCTCTGCAGAAGGAAGGTTAAGAAAAAAAGATTTCAAGAGACTTAGCAGCCTCAGAAAAGAAAGGAATGTGTAAATGTGCAATGTCTGTGCAAGTGGCAGATAAAGAAAAAACTTCACTAAATCATAATTGCTTGCCAGGCCTGGACAAAATGTGGAACTGACAGTCTGGTACTGAGGGTAAGAAGGCCTCGTGTGCACAGCACCAGGAGTGCTGAGACACAAGTAGAAACAGTGCAAATTGTAACAAGAATACATTTTATAACTACAATAATAGTAAGGAGAAGATCAAGAAGTAATTAAAAAGTAAGAATTAAAAAACCCCAAACAGTTAATTGAAGATCATGCTAAGGTGGAAAGCGTTTGTTATCCAGCCTTGTTGTGGCCATCACTTTGAGTGTGAGTTGATTAGATGGTTAATACCATTGGCACCAGTGACAGGAAGCCCAGAACAACAGACTGGTGAAAGAATATGTTTGAATATTTGGATAGGTTAGTGTCTATGCACTAAATGGACTTGGAACTTCTTCAAAAATTCAAGAACAAACAGAAATTATGTCAGTGCCATTAACTATTATTCTGTAAACTCATTCAGAAATGATGGCATTACAGAAAGGGCAAATGTATTACCTGTCCTTAGACAAAGTAAAAAAGAAAAAGGAAATTACAGACCAGTCAGCTCAACTTTGATGTCTATAATGGTTGTGGAAGAAATAATCAAAAAGCTTGGAAAATAACTAAATGACAAATAACAACCAGAATAGATTTTGAAAAAAATGTCACATCAACTAAATTTCTTTCTATGAAGAATAGTAGGCTTTTTAGGTAGAGAAAAACCCCAACTGACTTTAGTAAGCTGGTTTGCTCTCTGTCATATTTTGTTCTCCTAAAAACCAACCCCAGGCAAAACTATCTTGATGAAATTACTGTGACATGAAAAAAGGGGCTGGGTAACTGTGCTCACAAAATTAATCCAAAAGTTCCTGGTGAAAGTGACAAAATGTTTCAAATTATGTTCTAAACAGATTTTTCAGTGTCAGTCACTACTTGCATTGATGACGTTATTAAGAAGTACATTTATTTCATGTGTAGAATGTAAAATGGAAGCAGTTTGAAGAACTAGGGTGGACAGTATTTGGAATTCAGAATAACTGGCAAAATGGATACATTGCCTGAAAAATGCCAAACATACGGCTTGGTGTGGATCAATGTAATAAGGCAAGGATTGAGCTGTAAGAATAGAAAATGTGGCCTGTGAGGGAAGCGCTGAGAAGGCTGAGTCGAGATGGCAACATGGTAAAACTCCACAAATATGCAAAGGAGATACAAAGGAAAAAGGAATTATTGGCCTCCATGCATGTTAGTATGAAGAAGAAAAGTGGTGGTTTTCAAATGGTAGGGAGGGTGTTTCTGGCTGCACATCAGGTTAAAAGACCTCAAATTAGCCCTGTTAAGCAGTGGTCCTCCGAACTAAGAAGATACTGGATATGCAGTCTTTCACTTCAAATGTGAGTTAAAAACATTGAGTATTGCTATCTCACTCAGACATGCAGTAGACAGGTTCTGTGGGGTCTCTTCCACATCTGTTTTGCATTACAAAGCTATTAACTCTTACCAAGCTGTAATTTCATTCTGTCGGAGGATCTATCAAATTTTTTTCTCGGACATAGAAGTATTTGTTTTATAAAATGTGCAGCATTCTTTTCAGCATCTTTTCTTCCATAAGTTTTGCTAACACAATGATATTACCTGTAGAAAATGAACAAGAACAAAATAACACCTGAAAAGTATTAAAAATTTTTCTAAAAATATTTAAATAACTTTTCCTGATATTAGTCACTCCACCGAGAGAAACAAATGCTGCATGTTGTACTGGAAGGTGAACTGTGTTTTCGGTGGTGTAAATTTCCTGTGCCAACATGTGTGTCATAAACTGAATGTTAAACCTCTCTGTTGGGGTAGCATGTGTGGTCCTCTGTGATCTAAAGCTAGTGGATGGTGAAAAGTATAGACAGACTTGGAATAAGCAGTGTCTCTGCACAGCCGATGAGAACATGGAGGAAGCACATATGTCTGGGCAGAGGATGAAGGATGCAAGGGACTGCACACTGCCCCTCAGGGCATGACAGTATGCAACTGCAGTGGCAGAGACCTGTTGTATTTAATTTTGACTATATCCCTGGGCGGGGCTTATAGGCTCATAGGTGTTGAAAGGGTCACATGCTGCCTTTCCTGTGGCCACGGTGCTGTGGGGTTGCAGGGTGCCCTGGAACCTGCGCTCTAAGGGAAAAGTCAGGGGGTAGCTGGGGTGGCTGCAGCACAGCTGAGCAGGTTAGATAGCAAGATGTCAGTGAGAATGATGTAGGGAGAAATCTGGAGTGCAGAGGATAGGCTGGAGGACCCAAACTGTCTTCTCTGATGTGATCTTCTGTAAAATACTAAGTAGCAACAACAACAACCAGACAGCACTACTGTTTCTAGCCAGGATCCTCCTCTGAGGTCTGTATGGCAGTTTTGACTGATGAGAGCATCCTCTTGAACGTGCTGAACTTCCAGCAGCATTTGCTTGTTCTGGGGAGATCAGTTAAGAGAATTTGCTGTAAATCATTTGGTAATAGGAAAAGGAAAAGCAAAAATGACATTTCTGGTTTAAGTCAATAAATAGACCTTTTTTTTCAGAGCTCTGATTATATTTACTATGGAGCTAATTTACACATAAATGACCTATAATTTTAAGAATCATAGCACTGAGAATAAAAGGTAAGTTTAAATGTTTTCCTGGCTGCATTAGAATACAATGAATCTTGTAAGCTCTGCAGTCAAACTGCTCCTGTTTCTGCCAATATCAAAATACACTAACTTCTGTTAAGTAATGTCTGTACAAAAATCTTACCCTTTGTATTGTTCTTTACAGATATTTTTCTTCTTTAAAGTGAGAAAATAGTTTCAGAAAGAAATATGTCTCTCTTCTAGCGACTAGGATAAAGGTGTTAAAAGAGACAGATAAGTTGAGATAAAATGCAGGGGTGGCAACCATGTGTCAGCAATCACGAGAGAATGATTTAGTTACTCTGTTCCTTTGGATCTTTCAATTCTTGTTATTTAGATACACTTTACCAACTCAATCTGCCACTGTAAGTAGTAGGTGTCTGTGAAGAGTTTCTGTGACTAATACCCTTTAAGTGTCTTTGCTTGAGTCTGCATCAGAACACCTGAACATCTGCTGCAGATGATGAAATAAAATTCCATTTCATTTCCTGCTGCAGGCTGTCCTGTCCAACTCAACAGCTTTGCAGATCCAATGTTTAGCAAAATTCAGAGCAGCCGAGTGTATTTCAGACCTTGGTCATCTGTACCACTACTCATATATTTTGCACCTGCGTTTGGTTTCAAAGACTTTCAATTTCACAGGTTTTTTTTTTTTTTTTTGATGCAAGACTAAAAACATCAATTAAAGATGTTTTACACATTCTGCCTGAAAACAAACACTTTGTTTGGTGATGTTTTCTGGTTTAGTCAGCTGCATTAAGAGGTGTGGGAGAGTTAAACATAGTGAGTGGTCATCAGACAGAAGAGAATTAAAACTCTGCTTGAGGTGTCTTGCCATCATGTCAAGGATGAAATGAAGTGCCTATTAAGCTGAGGAGAGTGGCAGAGGACTGAGGCAAGCAGGCTCCCGGGCTGCTGGATATGCCTATCCTCCCCGCACATCAGAAGGAAAGAGAGCAGTGCCGTGTTGGCTGTGCAAATTTTCGTCTCTCTGCACATTACCTGACACGCTGGTATCCTGGAAAGGTGAGTGAAGACAAACCAACTGCAGCCAGCAGAGTCACGGTCATCTGGTTACCAAGCACAGACTTTTTTCTGTTAGCTCTGACTGCAGAGTCATGGCTGATGTTGTGTTAGCTAACATATCCCCTCAAGCCTTGTTCTCCTACAGCTCAATAGGCTCTCTCCAGCTTTTTATCTTCACTGAGATTCATGCATCTGAAGTTTGTAACATGCTGTACTTTTTTTTTTTACAGGTCACCTGTGTAAAAGTTGTTTATGTCATTTCACTGTCTTGTCAGATATCTCAAAATTGCCCCAGTACACAACTTGTACAGCAGTCACACCCTTAATTTTTTTAAAAAAGGATTTATTTAATTTTTAAAAAAATACCAAAAAACCTCCAACGAATATTTCCATAAAATACTCTGGATAGAAAGTTTTCCACTAGGGCAACAGGGAATTAAAAATAGGTACTGAATTCCTTGACATATTGCTTCAAGATAATAACTTAATCTCAAATCAGTATAAGGTGAAATAATTAAAAGTATCCAGCCTGGAAGGAATTAAATGCCTGCAGAGTTCATTTGCATTTGAACATTGTGGCTTCAGACATTTTTGACAGCAAATGCCCCTTTTTTCATTTTATTGAGGAAAACATCCTGTTTTGATCCTACAATGTCTTTAAAATAGTAAAAGTTTATAGGTCCTCTCTGTATTGCTTTCTAGTTGGTATCTGAGAGGCCAACTTATAAAGGCATTTGGAAAAATGAGACAAACATCTGAGCACACTTCAGCTCTCAAAGAAAAGCAGACTTCAAAATCAAACACAATTTTAGAGGACACATTTAGAGTTCAGCTAATTTACTAGTTAAATTACGTAGCAGATAGACCATCTTGGAAAAAAAAGGATAAAGGGAGAAAGGTAATACATCTTTGAAAGAGAGAAAATTATCAGGCTGATGATTGCATTGATGGAGGGATGGGTCATATTATGTGTGGTACAACTGCTAAGTCTGCTGAACCTAAGAGCTGAGCCAGGAGAACTGTGATTTTTAGCTCCCATGCTCATTTTTTGGTAGGTATTTTCTGGGTTTTCCCTAGGATACAGAGTTGAGGATTAGAGAGAGAATGATTATTCTGTGAAAAATGTTCATCCACTGGCAACTGCCTAATCCTTTATAGATTGTCTGGATGAGTCCATTCTGCTGTGAAGTGTTTGCTTAGTTTCACTGACATGATTACCCTGAGAGCATCTGATATGCTGGCTGAAGAATATAACACGCCTGGTTGTGCAAGAACAAGTCTGGCAGGATATTTAGGGTGGTACTTTGGGTTTGCTTGTGGAAATCAGAGTCAAGGCACAGGCGTATGTCAGTTTTATGTCCATCATCAATGCAGCCTCTGCCAGCGACGGGCATGACTTACAGGCTGCAGTGGTGCAGGAGCCTTCCTGTGCAAAAGGAGCACGGACTTTCCACAAGATTTAAGGAAGCCATTGGGCTGAGTTTGCTCATTGAGAGCTGCAGGGCTGACGTTTGGCCCTTGTGGTTTAACAGTATGGAGTTTCACCAGTATGCCTGGAGACAGACAGGGGCTCTTTGTACCTGCCCAGCTGCTTTTGAAGACAGGATGTGTGGGACCCTCTTCCGAGCACGATTCTGATTCTTCTCCAGGAAACTCTGTGTCAGTCAGTGGTGAAATAGGAGCAGGCTGTAGGCCCTGAGTGCAATCCTGTTTTGGTCTCTTTTTTTCCCCAAAGGACAGTCAAGAAGAACCATAAAGAGGCAAAATATGACAACCACAGTGAGAGACCAGAGCCTACCAGTAACTCCAAGACACATTTATACTCAATATTAATGAACAAAGATCCATTAGTAGATAGAACTACAACTAATAGATGCTCTGCTGTTTGGGTTAATTACTTCACGCTAACACATTTGTGACCATGATAGGCAGTTTTTATTTAGGGAGTATTTTGGCTAGAATTAGATACCAGTTGTCACAAAGATGTGAGGACTTAGAAACAAAGATTGTGAGTTAATTAAGTTTGAACTTATCATGGACCTGGGCTCCGGAGAGGTTTTTGGCACCTGTTAAATCACTTGATCTCTGAGGGTTGGGGGTGCCCTCACAGGGCTCTGGTTGCATGCACATGTCAGGGCTCAGGAGATGCCTTGGCCATGCCAAGAGTTCTAAGGGCCCTTGACTGCTTCTAAATATCAAGCCGTGTCCAGTTTGCCTGCATCATACCTGCTCTCCTCCACTGTCCTAAATTAGTAGCAATTATTTCTCAGCTCCTCCTTTTTTTTCAGGGAACTGCTGTGGGAGGGCAAGTAGAGGAGAGGAAGAGGGTTTAAAGCTGTGAAATATGAATGACCATGTTTTCCCACTACTCATATAGCATCTCTCTCTTCCTCTGCAAGGCAAAGTTAAATATGGTGGTAAACATCTGCCCCCATCAGCTTGGCACGTTTAGTGTCTGAATGGTGCATAGCAGGCCCCATGGATATGACACCTGGGTGTTGATCCTTTATTTTGTGTGGGTAGAGAGCCTGAATCTGTTATACCCCAAGAATGTAACATATCAGACACCACAGGCTTCATTCTGGCGATTTGTCCCAATTGCCACTCTAGAATTTCCCTAGAATATAGAATGATACTATTGTCAGTTTCCTTCCATGGGAGAAATTTCCTTGAATATTCCAGAACAAAACACTTTGCTTTTGCTCCAGTGTGCCATCTTCAGTGACTGAGCTGCCCTGGAGCTGATGGAGCTGGATCTGTGATCTCTGGAGGAAGGAAGATGATAAAACAAGAGATCCAGGAATGAAGAAAAGGTGTGACAGAACCAACTCCAGGAAAATCTTCTGCTCATACATTGAGGTCCATTCTTTATAATTTTTCAAAATGTGTGTGCACTCGAGGGAAGTGTGAACTCTAGGGAAGCTTAAGTAGAAATGGGGCTTGGCAAACCATGAGAGAACCAGGCTGTCCAGCATGTTTGCAAAGAAACTTCAGGACAAGCTGTGGACCCTCACTGTCTCTAAGCACAGTGAGTTTACATAGGCTGACCACATTGTCTCAGCTGGGATCTGATTCATGGGGAAGAACTGGAAATTGGCTGATAAAGCTGGGAATACTCTATAGGGGTGGATGATACTAGGGAAGTTATGGATTCATCTACTGAAGGGCTGACCCAACCCAACCCCAGGAAGAGCAATTAGCAAGCAGGTCAAGAAGGCTTTTCAGAGTGAAGCCATTGTCCTGTAGCTGTCTGCCACACTAGCTCAAGATCCCTATGAGCTTCAACTCTTTCATTGGGAAAACATGTCATGAATAAGGGTATAAGTTGCATGGATACATTAGGCTTGGCTTTTGATCTCCAGGAGAGTAGTAAATGTCCCATGTGGGATTATAAGTAGACAGTACATCAAAAAATAAAAGCAATGGATGGAGTAGACATATTAGTTCTTCTCAGTTCAGAGCTGCGTTGAACTCTGACTTCTGACACACGCGGACATGAGAAAACACCATAAGGTGACATTGTTCTGAGACAGAGGAGATAACATTGTACAGAAGTACTTGATACTAGTGCAATAGTTCTAACTGTCCGTAGGATGGAGAGGCTGAACTGAGTCCAGTATTTATGACAGAATAATACTCAGGAAAGCCCTGTACTAAATAATTCTATGTTGAAAAGAATTCATTGATGCTTTATAGGACCAACAATGTTGAAAAAAGAGCAGCAACAATTGTAGTTTTACCTGTGTGGAGGTACATTCAGAATGTTTGGTAAGATGTTCTATGTTGTCCCATATGAAACACTTACACAATTTTCCCTTGGGATACCATGTCCTCTCAACACGACACTCCCAAGATGCTTCAAAGCCAAAAGCGTGCCAGTGGCTAACAGAGTTTGATTTTTGGGCATGCTGCAAGGATAGGTTCTTCCAAGGTGGAATAATTCAGTCTTGGAAGTCCTGGCATGTTGTTGAATGAACTAGTTCATCCTGACATAAATTCTTACACTGTGTATGAGACTAATTATTTTTATGTAGAATTGTTTGGGCTTAATTACTTCAGTAGTATTTTAGAACACTGTTAAAGAAACAATAAAGGTATTGAAATAAGAAGTTAGTCTAGAGACTAGAAAACTCAAACAAAAATCATTAGAATAAATTAATAGACTAACACCCTAGTTTCTTGGCAGAAATCAGTTGGCCAAATAAATACATACTAAATATTGAAGGAAAAAAATCCCNTTTTTTGATCCCCTATAGAATTTCTGGCAACCTTCATATCCAGTTTTCTTGAACATTTTGCTCTGATTAGTTTGCAGAGGACTGATGGCTGACTTGACTTCCATTAATCAGTTCTGATACTCTACATTAAATTTTCTTTTACCTTGTGTATTAATTCAATGCTGAAGGCCTGTCAGGAAGTGGTTGAGAATCCCTCTGGGATTGTACATTGGCTTGAAACTGAAGGGTAGGAAGATAATAAATCATGTGAGTTTCTGGCACTTCTCCCTGTTTGTCATAAGACTTTTGGAGCAATTAAAGCCTGACAGTTCAACCACACTAATTCACTTGTTTTGCTCAAAAATGAAATGCAAAAACTGTTTTTTGACAAATAGAATCTTTATTTTTCTGGATTTTCAGCTTCCTTGGTAAATAACTCATTTCTGTGCTTCATCAGTTGCATTCTATGTCATGATAGGTCTTTCTAAGTACATGAATTTTCATTGTTTTCTATTTTAAAGAATAATCAGAAAAAATTGATAAATTATAGATTGATAAAAATTGATAAATTATAGAAAGATAATGATTATGATGATGATAATAATAATGATAGCCACTATCAGTGACAATGTGTGTATTATCTTATTTTTATTACATAAAGTTGGAATGATTATATTAAAATATCTTTTTTATGGTAGAATTACCCATAGAACCCAAAGGAACTGAACACCCACCTTCAGTATGATGTAGACGTCTAGATTCTTTCAAAAATTTCCTTCTTCATTAAAAGTAAGAACTCAAGAAATGGAAATATGTCATGACTGTCATGACTGGCTTCTGCCTCAGAGAGCTGGTGACAATATTTTCCTTTCTTACTGGTTATTAATATGTGTTCTCTGGTTTACCTCAAATATATCAAGGTTTCTTGTATTGAAAGAAGCACAAACATGTAGGTTCTGGACCCGTATTCTGAGAGCTTTCCTCTCTTCTGGTCCCCCAAGCCCCTTGGGTATCTTTATGTAGCTAGACTACTAGTAACAATTAAGAGATCTTCCTAATGGGATTGAGGTCTATGCTCAGAGAAGGTACATCACCTTCTCTCTCTCTCAAGCTCAATCTCTCTCCAAAATAAAATTTTTATACATTTAAGCATTTATAAAAACATTTATGGTATGAAATTATGAAGTCATAAAGATGTTATAACCCACAATATTTTTCTACAAAATAGTAGAAGATACAGAGATACATTTGGTAATTGAGTTATGCTTGGATGAGAATACCTTTGTGTACACTTAACTCCATTTTCCCATGGCTTAACTTCTCATCCCTACTGGCCTTAAGACAGCCTTTATATTCTAGCCAGCCGACAATATAAAGGACAGTATTGGCAGTCACTGTACTCGACATTTTGCAGCCCCGGTGACCGTCACATTCTCCCTTGTGTTTCAGCTGAAAAAAATCTCATACCCTAATATATCCTAATAATTTCCACTATTAACTGGAAAAGACATGAGGACCACTTAAAGTGCAAGGAATACATCATTTGTTGTTCCATTTTACAGAAAGGAGCTTTCCTAAATATTAAAGAAGCATATTTACATAGGAACACTTTTGACACATGCATATATTTCAAGATAATAAGGTGACCATGCAAAAAGTACCTTACCTGGTGTTTCAGGAGTAAGTTTTGTGTATGAGCTGAGAATGAGCTCAATACAGCCTGGTTCATAATCTAACATTTTTACTCAATAATATTATTTTTTGTGATTCAGGGGACAAGATGATTGAAATTAAGTCTTTCATATTAATTTAATTGCAAACAAAATTAAGTACTCATAGTTGAAAAACCAAAAGAAAGAATCTTTAAAAACCATCTGGGCAAGTTTAACATTTGATATTCACACAGTCACTGAATGGGTAAGTTTGGAAAGGACCACTGTGGGTCATCCGATCCAACCTCCCTGCTCAAGCAGAGTCATCCTATAGCATATTGCACAGGATTGCATCCAGACAGTTCTCAAATATCTCCAGTGAGAGAGACGCCACAACGACCCCTCTGGGAAATCTGTTCCAGTGCTTGGTCACTTGCACCGTAAAGAAGTTCTTCCTCATCTTCAGGCGGAACTTCCTTTGCATCAGTTTCCCTCCATTGCCTCTTATCCTTGCACCACTGAGAAGAGCCTCAAGGACTCACTGAAAAGTCAGCTGCAAGGCAAATTAAACCAAGTACTGTATTCAGTAGTTAAGAATTTGTCAGTTGCAGAAGGTTTTTATGAAACATCACTTGCATCTATAAGTATTTTATATGCATCTGAACTGCTAAAAATTTATGAGCAGCTTGAACAATATGTAAAAATCTGTGTATACAATAATATATAAAATATAATGGAAAGGCAACACCTTTTTTATATGTGTATATATATATATATAAAAAATCAAATAATGAAGTGTGTTCCTATAAAGTGTAACGTATAAGTTTACTAAGTCAATCAGATATTGGTTGAGGAGATGTTTGTGTAGGCTCTGCTGCTTTCCCAGAAGTAACTTGATGTCAATAGTGCATTTGTTCTGGGTTCATAGTGTATTTGAATAAGTTCATAGCCACAGAGAGCTTTCTGGAAAGTCTACCATTGGCAAGGTTTTAAGTGCTAACCTGAGTGAGGCAGAGTCTTTCACAAAGTTAGAGCTACAGCTTGGAAAGTGAAAACAGGAACTATTTTTTTAGTATTTGCATATTTTTGTATGCTCGATGTTTTTGACAGGAAAGAGAATATTTTAAAAAAATCATATATTTTAATAATGTTGAAAGAAATTATAGGAAAATCCTCCTGCAGCAACTTCTCTTGCTGATTAGTGAAAATGCATGGCCTAGTAGATAAAGTTGGTCTGTATCGCCTGCAAAGAGTCTTGAATATTAAAATCAACCCCAAAAAACTCAGCATGGGAATTGAAGAAATAGATGTTAAAATAACTCTGCAACATCACTGAACTAAACAAATAGTGAACAGTCATGTGGAAAATACTCCCTTAGGTCACAGCCTTACACTGATTCCTTCACAGAGCTGATATTATTGAAGCCCTGTTGATCAGATATGTTATGCATGCTGTGTTCAAGCTGAACTCACACAAATCTGATCAGACTAAATCACTAAATGTAATGGAAAAAGTGTTTGAACTTTTCCCCCACTGCAAGTAATTTGTTGGAGTTCATGATATGACTTAAATAAATAAGAATGAATTAGCCAGGTGAAAAGAACATGAAATACTGGAAATCAATTGCTTCAGTTGAAAGAGAAAGATCAAGATCATAAATAAAATCTCCAATTTACAGAATATGATGTATTTGAAAATAATTTAGAGAAGCTGAAGTCACATAGCATTTTTCTGTGGAGTGTTAAATGCCAAAAGCAGATTATTAGGGCATGCTAATTCATGTGTAAAATGGAGACCAATATAACAATGGATACTGTAGTCCCATTTCAAAGCTGGTTGTAAGGAATGATTTATATTCACACTGGTTTATAAAGTCAGGGAGCAACAGTTCATCTCACTAAGAAGATACACTTGTCAATAATATGCTAATACAATAGATACTAGTTTTTATAGCTTTGAAATTTATCTTGAAACTAATTTTCAGCATTTGTTGCAGACTTACAGTCCCCAGAGACTCAAAATAAAGCATTTGGTCCTCTCATCGGGGTGAGACATTTCTGCAATCAGATAGCTAAAAGTGAAAACATCTCCTAGACACAGCCAGAGAGATCTTGCTGCAACAGGGAATTGGAGGACCTAAGTTTATGTGCTTTTGGAAAACGGATATCTCAGTCTAAATAATTGGCAGTGATATAGAGATTAATTGATAGTATTGCAGGGTTGAGGGTGAACAAATGCAATTTGGACTTAGCATGATTACCTTTCTATGGCTGGGGTGTGGTGAGGCTCCAGAGGAACTTGGATTGACAGTATATCAATTTTTAAAAGAAAAAACCTGAACATTTAGATGGCACTGCTTTTTGTCAGAAAAATGGATGTATTAAATATGTAATTGGAAAGTTTCAGCAACATGTGTTTCAGAAATTTGTGGGGCCTTCAAAATGAAATTTCAGCTCATTAATAAATCATTAGTAATAATTCCAGCTACCACAGTTCTAAGAAGCTTTTTCCTTCAGGTCATTGGAATTGCTTTGTATGGCTGGCAGCCAAAATGATACTAACTCTTCAAGCTGATAACATAAAGCTGAGCTGTAGTGCCCAGGGAAAGTTCTGTTGATGTCATTGGGGCTGTGGGCTTTCTGTGGTAGAAACTTAACTGTAGAACTGGGAGCTGATGAAGTGAAACTGCATCTAAAGGGAAGCTACAAACACTGAGACAAGAAAAACTGAAAAGCACAAATTCCCTCCGTGAAGAAACAGTTACGGTGTTTACTGCCCTTTCAATGCCCGTTCCAAGTTTTACTGCCATGATTGATTACCTATTTTTTTTTTTTATTTTTTCATTTTTTGTCTTTCAATTGTAAATTCTAAATGTGATACTTTATTGAAATTGTAGTCATTTATAGAAGCATTAATTAGTGAGGTATAGTGGCACTATATTATACCTGCAGATTTAGAAAAGTAGATTATACACACAGTTCCTAGGGAAAACTAAATCCTAGAGTTATTTTCCTTTTAAATGTATACTTTGCTGACTGTGTTAATGTTCATTATCCCAGGTCTAATCTACTTCAGAAAATCTGAATCCTGGAAGAGAGGTCCTTTGATCAAACCTGATTAAACCTTTCCGTCAGCTTCTTCAGCCTACAGAAGAGAATTCTGAGTGCCTTGAGAGACTGAACTTCTCTTCAAAAGCTTTTGGAGCATAATTTGATTCAGTCAGAGCCACCATCATAATCCTCTACAAAAATAATAAAAACTCCAAAGTGTTTGTAAAAGAGCGCAGTGTTACTTGACAGAATCGACTGTGGTGGTGTAGGAAAGTTATACTTTCCAAGTAAGTACTTTAAAGCACGGAATAGTGAGAGTTTATATTTTTTCCACAGAACTAAAATAATACACTTGAAAAAGTCAATGGAAAAGTTGAAGTAATGAAATTATGTTTGAAATGAGATATTCTTTTTTGCCATGTACACTCACCAGTGTCTGTATAGCTGGTCATCTGGGCTAGTTGTATAAGAAAAAAAAATTTTGAAGAGTTTCTTGAACACTAGCTGTTTCTGAAATGCATGCATTTTCTGTAAGTTGACCAACAGATTACACTTTTTTTATTAGTACTTTAATGTTCTCAAAGGTGATGACTCCAGGACAGAATCTAAAAAAAAAGAGTTGAGGAGATGTCAGCATACTTTTTGTTACGGTCATTTAACCTGTGATAACTCTGAAGACTTTCAGCAAGAGAGGCATATGGGAGTTTTTTGTATAAGACATATGGATAAGCCCATGCTGGAATATGTGACTTGAGGAATCATGTCCTAGAACCCACAAGTATTTTATCACTCTAAAATGGCCAGTGGCTTTTTCTAGCTCCTAGGGTGTGGTAGATGAGAAAATGTTTCTTTAGCTGTTTGTCAAAAGAGGGTTTATCCTATTGCAACCTTGGGTACTGTAACTAGCAACTATTACCATGGATAAAGTTTTTCTAAATGTGTTTGTAATTTACTACGATAACCCAACAGCCATAGAATTTCAGACTTTTAGTTTCTCCTTCTTACAAACTGTTGAGTACAGTTTACTGAAGCTCTTCAGTTCAGCTTTGACAAAAACAAAGAAGTAAACCAGGAACAGGGATTTTCTGCCAAAGGTGAGGACTCACAGAATGGCTGAGGTTGGACAGGACCTGCGAAGGTGACTTGGTCTGACCCTCATGCTCAAAGAAGGGCCACCTACAGCTGGCTGCCCACGACCATGTCCAGACACGTTTGAGTATTTCTGAGGACGGAGACTTCACAAATGCCCTGGATAATCTGTGTTGCTATTCAGTCACTCTCATAATAAAAGTGTTTTCTGTTTAGAGGGAACTTTCTATGTTTCAGTTTCTGCCCATTGACTCTGGTCCTGTCATGAGGCACCACTGAAAGGAGCCTGGCTCTGTTGGCTTTGCAACCACCCTTCAAATATTTGTTCCCATTGATGAGATTCACCCTGAACCTTCGCTTCTGGGGCTAAAAGGAAGGTGAGGGAAGGACTGTGGCTATTCACAATACTGCGAGAATTCTTCCTCAGAAGAGGAAAACAAAACATGGAGTTATAAGACATTTCAGGATAGACTTTAGCTTACATCAGGGTCGGCCTACACTTGTGTCCAAGTAAAGGGAGTTAAAGCCCTATGAATTACATGTACAGCCACATTAAGACTAATTTATGTTGCCTCAGCACTACAACTGCTGCGGTTACAATGATGTAATGAAAGTGGATGAATCTGTCACAGTATAAGAAGATACTGCTCAGTGTCTGAACCACAGAAAAGTGAAAGGAGTGTGTGAGATCTTAACCCTCCGCTATCATGAAGAAGGCAACCTAGGTTACACAGCCTCCACCCAGCAGCTTCTCAGTTTCAGTTCCAAAATATCTATTGCGTAGCTTCAGATACAGAATAATCGCTTTGTCTGAGAAGATTAGGGAAAAATAATTAGAAAAGACCTGACTTTTTTCCTTTGTGTCTGTAATTAACAGTTTCAGAATGAAGTCAGAAATAGAAACAGTAAATGGACCTGCTCTGTGCCAGGCAGGTGGTTAAGGAGGTGAGAGGGAAAGAGATTGCAGAGTTCTGTCTGGATCTCGGAAGGAAAGGCTCAGTAATAAATGGCTTAATGAATAGAATAGAATAGAATAGAATAGAATAGAATAGAATAGAATAGAATAGAATAGAATATGAAGACTATTATAGTTAGTGGGTATATCATATATCTCTTCAGCTACTGGGAGCCCCATGTTCATGGAGCATTGGATGGACCCTGGACTTATTTTCCCACGTCAAGCTGTGCAGATCCATCCATGGAATGAAGTATCTCCTTTTTGTTTATTTGAGCTTTCATATAAATGTCTTACAAGAGAACAACTCTATTCATAAAGGATGTTTCAACTTCTTGCTTCACTTTTAGGTGAAGGCAAGGTGGCACAGGTGGTGTAAGCTCTGTGGGAAACTGGGAGCTGCCTGCAGGTTCCTCTATTACAGTGAGCTGGCCGAGTTCATCCTTTGGCTGAGGATTTGTGCAGCATAACACAACCTGAAGGCCATGCTGGACACAGCACAGAACCACACTGACTTGTGCCTACTCAGGTGAACTGTTATGGGGGTCTCTAGGTCCTTGATGTGCAGAGGTCTCCCTTAGGAGAGACCAAGACAGGACCATCCCTCCAGTGTTAGGCCTCAGGAAGAAAATGAATAGGAGAGGGAATAAAAAAATGCAACTTATAACTGTGTATCATTGCAATGTGAGGCTGAATTTACGCCAGTGCAGGAAAGCTAGTGAAAATTTGTAATCCAATTAAAAACATAATGTCTTTGTAAGTAGACTTTAAGTATTTGTATTTATTTATTATAGAAATTATATTGTGTTCTCATTATTCCTGTGTCTATGTGTTCTCTAAAAGGATGAAATAATGATAGAAATAGTGGTGAAAAAATTACTGGAACTACCTTGAAAGAAGACTAATGCTGAAAGTACCTTGGAAAAAGACTAATGTTAACTGCCTATTAAAAGCTGGTTTCCTCTGTAGTCTCCTTCAATTAGCAGGAAACCATCATGGAGATACAATTATACTTCATTAGTGATCCGTGAATCCAGGAAATAAAGCGGTCCATTCTCTTTAGACTCCACAGACAGCGACAAGATATGTGCCTTGTGGATCTAATCTGTTTTCCTTATTGTCCCTGCCATGGATTGCAGCAGTTGTTACAAAGCTTGTCTAACAGTTTCTTTTAGCCATATCTTCTACTTACAGGAAAGCGACTCCACCACTTACAGTTTACGTTGTGAGTTGTTTCCTGAAAAAAATAAGTATTTCATAGGAAGATGAGAGGCAATTCATGTTACAGGAAGTCAGCATGTTACAGCAGCAAATGCCATCAATAAAGTTGTGATTTATGAACTCCTCAGGAATAAAAGCAAAAGACAGTGACTTATGCTTAGCTTTCAGCAGATTGAGAAAGCTGCAGATTAACTGCCAGCAAGCAAAGCTTAAAAACTGCTCACAAAATCTGAAGAGATTGTTCTAAACCTTTCACTTCTCTGTGTTCATGAAGGTCTAGTGCTTTGTTTGAAAAGAAACAAATTTGTTCTCAGAAGCTGAGTAATTTAACTGAATTTTCATTGCCGTATTCAGGCACTAGTGCTTCAGAATAATGTCCTTAGTTAATGAATTCTGGAAGGAAGACAAAGCAGAATGAAATTAGAGACATTCAAGACTCTGACAGTAATAGTTTGCCTAACTTTGAAAGTCAACTGCTACAGGGCTTCTAAATCACAAAGAAATCAAAGCTTCTGTACAAAGTGCAATTTTCAAAAAACTTTGAAAATTTCTGTAAAAAGTAAGACACATGTTTGCACATGACTGTATAAAGAAGTGACAGGTAGGTTGCTTAGCCTGTGATATATCCTCATTTGTGGAGTTTATAGGCACTGGTTGAATTTTCAGGCTGGAGATGTCGGGCAAACAGCATTTAGTGCAGTAGATATTGCTGACTGGGAGTTTTCAGGAGTGAAAATCAGGCAACAAAAGTCAAAGAAAGAAACATTTCATTGCCATCATATGCAGATTTTGGAATGGATGAATAGGATTTCTGGTCATACTGAGGATCTGCACAACGAGTGTAAGCAGTAACACAATACCAGGGTGTGATACAAGGACCCAGAATGTGGAAAAGCAAATTCAGTCTGTTTTTTAATCTCACAATCAGACTGATTTCTCAAATTTGTGCATCCTGAGTGAGAGATCTGACTGTGACAATTAAACTAATATCTTGATCTCAGTATCACTGCACGTTGGTTTGCAATATTAACTAGGCCAGCTAGAGACAGGATAGCTACTCATCCAGCATCGATGTTCATGCTGTTGGTGTCCTCTACACAGAGACAGGACTTGTGTCTTGCAAGTGATGGCTCTTGACATTCACGGTCTGGAAATTCACATTGAAAGAGAAACTACCTGCTTCCCTAGGTGCAATGGTCGTGTCCCAGAAGAGAATTTTGCCATGAGACAGTTGATACAGGTCTGGTTGGAAGCTGAGAGTAGGTACTTAGTACATCCACAGAAGGAAAGGATCTAGACGGAAAAAAAACCCTATCTGAGAGAAATTTGATGTGGCACCATGTTGCAGAGATGAGAATTTTTTTTCATTTCTCTGCTTGGAAAAATTATGCTGATTTTTTTTCCCCCTCACTGGAAAAATAACAGGCAAAATTTAGGATTTTTCTTTCATGCTGATGTGACTAGTCATGGACTTACAATGCCTCTCTCTTTCTGTCTTCCTCTTTTGCCTCCATTTCCCTCCTGCCCTCCATCCCAGCCCCCAGCTTCAGTCCCAGAGTACATGTAAAGTTGTGTGTCTGTATTCAACAGAGCAGTTTAAGCTAATATTTAGATCCCAATGACTGCTGGATAACGATGTGCTTAGACAGATGGAGCATGCTGAACACCTATGCTGGGCTAAATTCACCTTTCAATAAAGAATGAATGGTGGAGTCAATGAGGTAACATCGGTGTCGGTGAGATAAAAAAAAAGGAGAGTGGAATTAAGCTCTAAGAAAAAATACACCCCATTGTTTTCCTCAGACTGCTGTTTAAGCAGACTCACTCCAACCTCTTTCTTCTTATAGTTTTCTGTAGTTTTTATTAGCTTTTAATTGGTTTTATTTTGTAAAAGGGAAGCAAACATCCCGATGCTGACTTATTTCTGCATGAGGAGACTTTTAAAACAGCAATGTATGTGCTTCTGTATCCTCAAAAGAAGAAAAATGAAGAATTTCTCAAGAAACAAAGTGAACCTGACATCTGCCTCACAGCAGAGCAACACAGCTTTTTTTTTTTGTGTGGTATCTTCTCATTACACTCCCATTGCACAACAATATGAGCTGAGATGAGTCAACCTTTGAGTTTTGTGTCTTGACACACAGACCAGAAAACAGTAATGGCTTATGAAGAAAATGATGCTCAGAATGTGTGGTGATTCATCTTCCAGAAACTCAGGGCTGATAAAGCTAAATTCTCCATGTAAACATAAGGAGGAATTAGTGATATTTTGGGTTCACAGTGGAGATATGCCTGCATGTAGGGTCCAGGGTTGGATGTTGTTTGAAGGTACATAGGACAGTACAGAAGGGAACAGATGTGAGGACTCAGTCTGAACTTTGGGTAGAGATTTATGATTACTTTGGCAGAAGACTTTTGGCTAGGGTATTGCAATTGTTTTGTCTCGCACAATGTGGCTTCCTGTCTTTCAAATACGATCTGAATTGCAAAGATACAAATTCTGTTTTCTCAGAACTATGAATTATCCTTGGAGGAACTAAAGGACACTTCTAAATCAACAGCCCTTGTCCTCATGGGGAACTTCAACCTGCCGGGAACACCACTTAACTGGGAACACTTCTGCTTGGCTGGGAACACCACACAGCTGGCACAAACAGGTTCAGAAGATTTCTAAAACACCTGGATGATAACTCCATGGTAGGGATACTAAGAGAGCTGGCTAGGAAAGAAGCCCTTCTTGATTTGCTGATCATTAACAGAGAGGGTCTTATGAGTGAAGTGGAGATTGGTGGCCACCTTAGGGCAGCCTTACCTTGAATACTGTGTGCAGTTTTGGGCACTGCAGTATAAGAAATATATAAAACTATTAGATAGGGGCCAAAGGAGGGTAATGAAGATGGTGAAGGGCTTGAGGAGAAAACCATATGAGGGGTGGCTGAAGTCACTTGCTTTGTTCAGCTTGGAGGAGACTGAGGGGAGACCTCATTGGAGTTACAACTTCCTCATGAGAGGAAGAGAAGGGGCAGGCACTGATCTCTTCTCTGGAGTGACCAGTGACAGAACCTGAGGGAATGGCCTAAAGTCACGTCAAGAGAAATTTAGGTTAGACATTAGGAAAAGGTTCTTCACCCGGAGGGTGGCTGGGCACTGGAAGAGGCTCCCCAGAAAAGTGGTCACAGCACCGAGCCTGACAGAGTTCAAGATGTGTTTGGACAGTGCTCACAGGCACAGGGTGTGATTCTTTGGGTTTTCCTGTGCAGGGCCAGGAGCTGGACTTTGATGATCCTTGTGGGTTCCTTCCAACTCAGCATATTCTATGAATGTTTAAACTGGTAATTTTCAGGTTTCTAAGTGTTTGTGTTTGCTTGATTTTTTTGATGACTGCATTTTTTTGGAAAACATTTCCACTTTGATATTAAACTGCCACTGTCACTTTAAAGAGGGCCCTCGGTGAAAGTGGTTAAGTGGCATCCATAGTAAAGGAAAGCAGTAGAGAAAGCTGAAGGAAATATGCTTTAAAACTAATGAATCACTTTTTATTAAGGACTCTGTCAGGTGGCACATTTCTGCATTTATCTCAGAGTTCTTAAAAAGTCTTGTGTTTCACTGCTTACCAGTAGTACCAACTTGGAAGAATGTGCACTTCCTCACACAGCAATAAAAATATTTAAAGGGAAGGTTTTGTATGGTGTAGCTGCTGAAAATTTAGTCTTCTCAGGTACAAATGTGGATATGCCTTGTTTTCAGGAGAAAAAAGCATGAAAAGGCTTCTCAGAAATCAGACAAACATTTCAGTACTTTTGAAAGGATAACACATATCCTTAATAATCTGACAAACACACTTTTCAAGTTACATTTTGAAGTCAGACCGTAGCAAGATTTTCAGCTAATGAACCTCTCTTACACTCAATATATATCTCAAAACCAAGTATAGTTTGAGCTGAAAGTGAGAAGCAATCATAGACACCTGAATTTTTTCTGAGTTTAACCAGCAAGGATGAATGTTGATCCCTGTCTTTCTATCCACCACTTTGACAGCAATAAAAAAAGAATTTAATTTATTTAACTGACATCAAGACATATTTTGCATTATCATAGAGAAATACATACTCTTGTGATGACTGGATCAAAGGTAGAAGATAATGACTGAACAATAGTACTGCAAAATAGAGCTGTTACAGACAGGTGAGTCTGTCTTGGAAGAACAGAAATTACCTTCATTAAAAAAAAATCTTGAAGTCCTAAACATTTAAAATTTAACACTACTTTTGATTGTGCTAAGTACTATGACTTGTACACTTTGAGAGATGAAAATATTGCCTTTACTGTCAAACACTTGCCTGAATCAACAAGATTTTAATAGGTGGTATGGCATGAATTTGAATAAGAAGAATACCTGTAAAAGTAAAATCTTTTGAAACCATATGGGAAGTTCTTGACATGACTCAAGTGCCTGTTGTGGAAAGAGCAGGAGAAACAGCAAACCTTTACTGTAAAATAAACCACAACATACATTTTCCCCAATCCTGGAAGCAAGGCAAGTTTTTATGCTGCCACTTATTCCTACCTAACTTGTTTTCTTCTCATAAGAGATAAGTAATTTTGTATAAATTCTTTTATTTGGTTTAAAATAGCTCCACCTATACTGTTTTTAATTTTATTCCTGTTTATTCCAGTTCTTATATCTGTGCATAGCACAAATCAATCACTATGTCTGATGGGGATCTTTGATAAATCTATCAATAGGGTAAACAAGACTGCCATTGGAGGAAGAAAGAAGGTTTGAGATGAAATGGATTTATGAAAAATCAGTAAAGCAGAACAAACTCCAAGACAACTATAACAAAGTACTCCAAAAGGCACCAAGGCAGATAAGTCTTTAGCTGAAAACCTTGAGAGAAAATAGGCATTTTAGCAACCCACTAGCCAGGAATCGAAAATGACAAAACCAGCTAGTTCAGAAGAAATATGAGAGTTTCAGACCATTTTATAGAGCATTACATACTACAGATAATAGACTTATTCAACAGGATCATGTGAGATGGAGAAATTTCGTTTTCTTGGAAGGCTATTGTCCCTAAAAGACTGAATGACCTGCTGGTTATAGAGATCCATTACAGTGATAAGCTTTGCTGCAGACGTCCTTACCAAAGTGATGGTGGACTAGGGAGTATATTTAAATGAGACTATCCAACTTAATCAAGATTTATTATAGACTAACAAGGCTAAGACCCATGACACTCCTAAGATATGCTTCTGGTCTAACAACCTCTGATGCAGCCAGTGCCTACACAGAATAACAGGTGATCAGAAACCTCTGGTAAAAGCTGAGGTTTTGCATTCCTACTCTTTACAAGGTGTTTTGGCTTGTGACAAGATGGAAAGGTGCTTTCCTGTGTTTTTGTAGGTTAGAGAGGGAATCCAGGGAGGGATGTTCCTTGTTGCTGCCACTGCTGGCTACGGCCAGGGCACTTCTGACCACCGAGGAGCCCTTAAAACAAAAGAATAATGGTCAGAGCAGGCACAGAACATCTGAAAACTTTCTGATGAGCTGATTTTTGTACACTTTACCTCTGAAAAATGACTGTATTCCAAGCATGTAGACTTTGTACTGCCTTGGGAAATAAATAGCTACATGTCAGTTGTTGGGAATCCTAATAGCTGAAAAAGTCCTGTCAGTCTAAGTAACATGATATTAGCTTGAATGGCTTAAAAATGAAATAATTTTTTACAAAAGGATAATAATCCCTTAGAATATTGTAGATTTTAAGCAATTTTCAAATTGATCAAGTGTAAAAAGCCAAAAACTCTTGAATTAGGCAGTATAGAGACTTTTAGTTGGGTAGAAAAGCTACTATTAAAGGGTATCACTGCAAAACTTTAATTTTCTACTTCCATGTTCACATGCATTTTCATCCCAGACAACACTACAAACACTCAGCATGGTGCTTGCCTGAAAAAGGAGTACAAGGATTTGCATATCAGTATTAAGTAGGCTTTCCAAGATAGGCAGTCTTGCAAATTTACACACAGTGTTGTATTATCATGTAATTTGGGTGAAAGATGTTACAAAATAGCGTGAAAGCTTATTCAGAGATGTGGATTAAAATGAGAAAAAAAGTAGTGTGAGGAGATGGATTTCCTAAATGGCTTCTGAAAAAGACATACATTCACACCAGTGAATCCCTTTACTGAAGCCACCTTAAGATTTCTAGAAAAATATGAAAAATTGCAACTCTTTCCTTATTTACCACTATAGTTGAAAACAAGGAATTTCTCCTTCAACATCCTGTAATATCTATTTCTTATTGACTAACTGAGCTAGCTCCCCAGTTCAATCAACTTTTTGGGGAGGAGAAGTACTTCTTAACACAGCAGGAAACTTGTACTAACTCTGGTATTGTATGCATCATTTGAGAAAAACAAAAGCAAACAGAATCAATTCTGCCGAACAAGTGAAATGATATGTAGTAAAAGGGGTTTTAATATTTTTGATATTTCAATTATATCTTTAAGAAACTTTTTTTATATACCCATGCGTATGGTAGCCCTTGTTACTTCCAGTGGATCCAAATAAAATAGGTGGGCACAAGCTCTGCGGTGTGTGGCAATGTCCTGTTAGGGCATTCACTGTTCAGCCACAGACATCGCTGCTAAGTGCTGTTCTAAAGCAAAAGTATCCTTATGGTAGCTTTGACCATCAAAAATAAAAACAATACAAGGTAGTAGGAAGTTACTTTTTATGTTTTACTATTATTATGTTCCTCTCTGTGTTGGTTGGTCTAATAAAGGATTCCTTCTCACAAGTACTGCCCATTCAGAGGTTTTTTTTTTGTGCATTGCAATACTAATAGACTACAATTTTTAGCTGCTAGACTCTGAAGTGCTCAACTATGAATGAATTTATTTTCTCCTTACACTCGGTGTATTCTCACTGGAAGAGTATGTTATAGTAAAACATAGGATATTTTTGTACAGAGAAGCAGCAGACACAGTAATTTAATTACCTAGAGTATTGAGTTCTGATTTATAGGGTGGGCAAAAGTTCAACACTAACACTGAGACTCTAGAAGGTGTCTTTGGTTGCTTTATCAAAAAATATTACACATCTTCAAGCTTTTCCTTCATGGTATTTTAGTGGTAGATTACTAGCATTAAACTAGGGTTTTTTAGGTAATTTATTGATGGATTAGGTAGACAGTGTATGACACTCCTGATAAACAGTTGGGTTTTTTGACTGTAAAAATGTTTTAACTTTGGCCTTAAGGAGTGTCTGTGTGTTTCACATGTCTTTTGCTGGTATTCAGTTGTCCAGAGAAAACAGTTCAGCTCCCCAGCAGCTCTTACCTTGTCTAACCAGTCTTTGTGCAATGGTCTTCCATGTCAATTTCTTTTCCCTGGCTCTGGAAATACTGTCTTCCTGGATACTTCTTGAAATAAAAGAAAAATTCTGTAAGATAAAATTCCATTTTTTGTAAAAAGCATCTTTCAAGAATATTTTTAAATTGTATTTTGCTGATATAAAGTGGCAGTTGTTTTAGATTTTTTTAATGTTTTTTGTTATTTTATTTGCCTCTTTTTTGTTTCTTGATGTATAGTACTTGTCTAATTGTAGGACATGCAGCCAATCATAAATCATATAATTAAAAATATAATAGGAAATGTCTTTATAAATGTAATTTTGATTATTACCTAGAGGAGCATTATTTTGAAGACTATCTAACATCTTATTTTATTTAATAAAAATTAGAAGATGATGTCCTTCTTGTTCTGCTCAGATGCCAACAAGTGTAGATACTGTAACAAAAAATGACAGCATGTTTCTGTGACATGCAGTTTGCACAGCTGTATTAGATTTGCAACACACAGGAATTAGTTTGCACCCCTTAAAATGCTCTATGAACTGTTTAGCTGCTCTCACTGCTACCTCTGTTTCACGACGCTTGGTACAGTGAGACATTGCCAAGAGAACCCTTTCTCCTTGGCTCGAAAGACATCAGCTGATGCAGTTCATTGCTTGAATATTGACACCCCACCCTGCCTGGTTAGGACAGTGAACGATGGGAAGTCCGTATTATACCCCTGGAGACACCAGGCCAGCCTTTTAGATGAGCCCTGATGTGTGGTGGCACAGACACTGATCTCTCAGCATGGCATGTGTGGTTACCCAGCTCATTTCTGAGAGGAATCACGTGGATGCATTGTGCTACTTTGAGTTTTCCTTTTAACATCTGTGGACTGGACTCTCAGGTGATTCCCTCCTGCCTGTGACAGGTGTGACAATTTCACTACAGATTGAGGAAGATGCCAGTACGCTGTTATGTGTGTACGTACACAGAGAGATCTTCACTTTCATGAAGTAATGAAATAATGGCAAAATCAAATTGCTATTGCTCTGAAGTATCACAGCGGATTAGACAAGGGATGAAAAAGACAGAGGAAATTCAAAATACAGTATTTTAATACAACATGAGAATAATGAATTGATGCAAACCAAATTAAGATTTCTCACACTGAGTACTCATTTCAGGCAGGAACAGGAAATCAATGAGAACATTTGAATTCAGTAGAAAATGCACTTATAATCAAAGAATAATTTGGATGGATATTTTCTGTCGGAACTGGCTTTTAGTGGCTAAATTTTTACTGTGTACCAGTGTTTATAATTGTTACTTTTTAATTTGCATGTATCCTTTAACATGTAAAAAATTTGTTCCTAAAGCTCTCTGCAAACAGTAACAGTGAGGTATGATACTTTAGAAATATGATAATTTTGATGTTTATCTAAATGTTGAAGTTTTCGGCAGTGGAGTTATAATCAGAATTTAGAGGACTTATCCCTGTGCAAAATGACTGACTGATTTAAAGGTTCTCTTCCCATGCCAATACGATTGCCCTCATTAACACTGTACTGTGGATTTCTTGTCATTGCACAGGTGTAGAGCTGAAAATCATGTTGAGTTTCAAACACCTGCTGCATGGGCTCAACAAGCCATGATGACATGCTTTTTTGTTCCCTTGATGCTTTTACGTTCATAGAAATCAGTTTAGTTTCCAGCTATAGCTTTCTTTTTTTTTTTTTTTTTTCTGCATGAATGCAGTTCTAGTCCTAAAAGCAGAGATTTACAGTAATTGTATTCAAAAGCCTTTATGTGCATTCAAAATAATGCTTCGAGTTTACCAGCAGGTACATTCATGGGAATAACTGAATGAAAGTGACTATTGCAGAATAGCAATGGAAGGTATATATTAAAAAATCAGTTATTAGTAGCATTTAAGGTTTGTGATCTCTGTTCAGAAAATCATTAAGGAAAAATGCCTAAATCTCATAAAAATTCTACAGTACCACTAACATAATCTGTCTTTAAAAACTAACCCAACATTAAACATGCCAGAAGTGTTTCCATGAGTATCAATGCTCTGTTGAGCCAGCAGTTAGAGAAGTACACCATTTTTTCTTGAAAAATTTCAGGAGCTTAGGGGTTTATTTTAAGTACTGAAATACTGAGAAGTGCTTTGTGGTAAAAGACAGGAACTAGAAATATTTTCAGAATTAATGTGTACAATTTAGAGAGCTTTGTTGTTTAGCTCACTACAGACTTTTCCAATTGTGAAATTTTTGTTCCTTGACAGATTTGAACCAGAAAAAGATTACAGCTTTATTTTGCGAGACCTTTTTTTGGCTACAGTAGACGTCTTTCTGTCCTGTAATTGTAAATTAGATAGCAATTAGCTATCCCTTTTAGGAAAATCTGGTAAGACTACATTTAACATATCAGTGTTCAGTTTTTCTGTAATAATGCTATTAACAAAATATCATGGTATTTAGCCAATGTACACAAAACGAAAAAAGTTCTTCTTCCTTTAGTGGTTTCCAATCATGTATCATAAAGAAGAAATCCCTGCAGTTTGAGAGAAGAACTTGTTTTGTTCTCTTGTGACTAATCAATGCCACAATAGCTCCCTTACACAGTGGGATAGTGCCCTTCAGAAGCACACTATTTCAAAAAGAAAAGCTGCCTTCAATTTTTTCCTCTCAGGCAAATCTCTTCAAGTCTTCCCATTTTGCTGAAGGTACAAGCAATTCTGCAGATGCAGTCCTGCCTCGAGTAGATTAATCAGGGGAAGAGCGTATAAGCGTATCCCAGTGGGACCTTTTCAATACTCAAGTGCCCTTTTTAGATAGCTCAAGGGGAGAACAGCATACCCCTCTTTCCTCTGTAAAATGAAGATGCTGATACCAGTGTTAGTGATGGACTGGGAGAATCAATGTAACTGATGCTTAGAATCTTTAGATTCTGGATAAGAATGAATCATTATTATGATTAGTATTAAAAATATTTATGAGGAACTGTGACCAATTTCTACCAGTTTCCATGTTAGTGTTTTGATGTATCACATTAATTTTGCTCTGACTCCTTATGGAGAAAGGTGCAATGGGTAATACTGTAGGGCTAAAGAGTAGTTGATTAACATATTTCCCCCCCTTTTATTTCTGACATTTGTTATGAGCTAGTCTTTGTTAAAGTGACTTGGATTTTTTTTGGTGTGGTTTTCTTTTTTTTTTNGGGTTTTTCAACACATGTAAAAGAAGGTGTCAAAACACATACCTTTAGATTTGAAGGCTATGCTACTGTATATTCTTATGTTCTGAAAGCCCTTCAGAATAGTTCCTCTTCAAGCTTGTGGCCCTTGAGCAAAGAACACTTACATTAGATACGTATTTGCTCTCATGTGGATTGACGGGAGGAAATCCCATTAAAGTTAATGGGAGATAGAAGAGCATATGAGAAGAAGGCAACATCCCTGAGGAGGTAATAAAGATGTTCCATTTTCTGCCTACATAAAATGTCAGGGCCATCTAGAACTAATCTTGCTTATTATTAGGGGAAAAATAAAAACCTTGAAAAACTGATGGGGAGTGAAAATCCAAGACTTCATCTGTATGCTTAGGTGTAACTAAAGAACAAAAGTAAAATTTAAATGATGGTCCACGTGTAGTACATACTTGTACAAAACTAAGATCATAAATGTCACAAACAAAATGTCATGGAAAACTAGGCATTATGCAGAGCAACCGGAGGAAAGAGGGAGCCAATGCAGCTACTCCCATTAATCAAGGAAGTCCACCTAATTTTCTACTCATTCCCACAGTACCATGTTTTTTCATTCTTTTTTTTTTCCTTTCTGAACATGGGTATAAGAATGATGCTCATTTAATGAGTATTTCATTACAAATGAGCCAACTTTTCAGCCTGGTCAGAGACACACAATGCTTCTGGATTACTCTGTGTGTCACTGACACTTTAATGCAGGGCAGAAAAGCTTTTACATTAGTCATGTTCCCTTCTTGGGAAATGAATCTGCAGCGTAATGGTATTTTATCTCTGATACTTTCAGTAAAACAGCATGGGCATCAGACCAATTAAATATCAACCAAATAAATATCAGTTAATATGCATCTTACACACTCTTAGCAATATCACTTTTAGACTAACATAATTTTGTTATCTTAACAAAGACACAGCAGACACAAGAATGAATACAGAATGCCTTGAAATTGATTGTGCTGCTTCTCTGATGGGGTAACTGACATTTTAACTTCTTGGATCTTAAATAAATGTCAGATCTTACAAAATACAGTATTTCTCTCTTCAGCTAAGACTGTGGACATTCCCTGTCTGTGCAGGAGCTGGAGCTGGAAGGGGAGAGGAAATGAAAAGTATCACATGAACATGCTGGCTAGAATTGCCATTTGAGGGGGGACAAAATTTATATTAGCTGTACTTTGCCTACCAGAAGCTTTGAAAAGAGGTCGAGACACTCTGCTACTTATAAACAAAATATTCCATCCCCTAAGCTATCTTCAGACTAGTAGTTACATGAAGTGTTTACAATCTGTATTTCACCACTTAAGAGATGCTATCTTGTTTCTAGACTTTTCATCCTATTCAATAATGTTTGTTTTTCCCTTGCAGTCACCCTGTGGAACAATTTTACTGAGGGTGCATAACCGGCTGGCAGCTCCTGTGAAAAATTCTGCCCAAGAAAGCAATCCTGTTTTTCAGCATCTGGTTCTTTGAAGCTAATTTAATGTGATTTCTCTGGCTTCCATTTTATTTTCTCGCCAAAGTTCACATTAAGTAAAAGTGCCACCTCTTCTCATTGACTTATATGTATTCTTTGTCAATAAACATCCCTAATATGTTGTCATGTTATGAGGCTAGTGATACATTTGGTCCTCAGCAACTGTCTGTGAGAATGAATTTATATTAAATGTTGTTTGCAAACTTATTTGAACCTGCTGGATTCACAGGATAATTTTTAAAAAATAATTCAGAAGGTATTTTTGAGTCTGAGGCTAGCATGAGGTCAAGTGGGTGATGTATATCTTCTAGTTCCCTGACTTTCCAAGCTGACCATGTGTGCTTAACTAGTCAGCAAAATCAACCTGGACTGATTTATCCTGTGCAGTAAGTCCCTTACGGTGCTTATTGTATGCTTTTCCTGATATGATTAAAAAAACCCAGCCTATATTTTAATTTCTCAACTTTTCTTGCCATAGATATCATATGGGGCATCCTGATGTAGAGCTGTGACTCTAAAGCCCTACTGTGCTCTGATAATCTGCTAAATACAACAGCTGACTATTGCAGTGTTCTTCTCCACGGACACCCCCTTGTCGTGGGGGTGAAGCTTGCGTGCCCTTATGAGGCTGTGAGCTATGCTGGCGGTGGCTGTGCCTCCGGTAGGGTCTCCCATGCTAGTCAGGTCTCAGCTGAAGGGTCAGACAAAGTGTGTCCATGGGCAGGATGGGCTCACCAGCCTCCCGGCAACCATTGTGGGAGAAGGACAACTCTAACTCCAAACCTGGGCAAGATGGAGCTCTCTTAGCCCTGTAAGGCCATCCATCTAAGAGAAGGATACTCTAACTAAACCTACATCACGAGGACTTCACTGCCACCGTCCAAGCTTGCTAGGCCCTGGCAGATGAACCTTAGGACTAAAGGGTGGGGCCAGTTCCTCTCACGCTGCGCCTCACCTAAAATATCCACTGCTCAGGCTCGAAGGATGATGATTGCAGGGTTATCCACCCAATTCAAGAAGAACATTGCTCATAAAAGTGACACATTCTGATCCCTTTCCTTATTTTCTGAAAAAAAAAAAAAAAAAGAAAAGAATTTTAAAGTGACTTTCTACTTTGGAATGTAACAAGTGAGAATGTATGTGGTTTATATTAACCTCATATGAAAAGGGTGGTAAACGATCCCAGATTTGACAAACCGGCAATATAAAATTTCCATAAGCATATCAACCTCTCTTTTACCTTTTGAAGGCAAAATCACAAAGCAGAAATAAGCAAAAAGTAAGACTAACATTTTTATTGACAAAACCAAATCATCATTCTAATGAAATATCTCTAGAAAGTTATTATGGTGCTAACTGACTCTTTGGTCTTGTAAAAACAAAGTAAGTAGTAATAGTTATGCATTTGAGAAAGCAGTTACGAGACAAAAACCATTTACTTTTCTGATTTAACCAAGTTCTTCCATCAGAAGTTCACATTCTATTTAGGATCCATATTAGGCACCTCTTTTTCTTTTTTTTTTTTTAATGTTAGGAAAGCCAAGCTTCAAATCTATTTTATGAGGACTTGAAGCACTAAAATAACTCTGTTATCTGTTCTTCACTTTAATCTAATGAATTAATGCATTGAAAGTTTTATTGCTTCATTAACAAGACCATTTGACCTCTTCTATCTCAAAGGTCAAGCACTGCATACTACCCTACATTTATTTCTGCTGTAAAAAATGGAACACCTCTTCAACAGCTCAGTTTCTGTGTATGTTATTAGGAGTTCTAATGCAAGCAAAAATGTTTTATATAATCATTGTTTCTTTGAATTTATACTGTAAAAATGCCTGTGAGGGGTAGTTTGAACTCTTTTACCACATAGTCGTTGCCTCTTGTTTAATAATCTAATAAAGGTTTGCAAACATATACTAATTAAGCATCAGAAGGTTCCTTTGAGTGAGACATTGTAAGTAACATTATCCTTGTTATAGAAATATTAAAGAGGTTTCAACTTGTTGAAAGTCACGCAGCAATTCAGTTCTAGATGTGGAATTAGAAACCTGGGTTCTAATGGTTCTTTCACTGTTCATTTTTTCAAGTACGATGGTGATAATAAATAACTAACTAAATACACAATGGATGTGGATATCACGGAACAATCTGATTGCTATTTTCTGTCCTTGGTTGCTTTGTAGCGGAGAGGTTAATTCAAATGTGCTACTTTGGGTAACAAATACCAATAAGGGTTATGTTCTCTTCTCAGTATGTGTTTGTAAGTCTCACTGATGATAATGGAGGTTATATGCCTGCAGGAGAATGAAAGAAGAATTCATCTATCATGTCAATGATCCATGAAGTCAGACGAAATTATGTAGTCTGCTATAAAGGCTCTGAAGGAGCCATTATAGCCTATTAGGTAAATAATGTGTTTTTTAGAAGTCTCTGCATAGAATATGCATGTAGCTAATAAACTATAAAGCTCAGATGGAGCCATCGTATTATTATTGAATTACCGTGCTTTAAGATAGTGATCTTCAGCCGAATACCCAGAAGATGTTTTCAGAAGGATGAATAGTCTATTGCAGATATCTGGTGGCTCCGCAATAAGCCTGTGTAACTACATGGGAACAGGTGACAGCGGCCTTGCAACAACCTCTGGATCTTGACTCACAGATCTTTTGACAGACCCAGAGGGTGGCCTGGCACAAAAATTCACATTCAAGAAGTTAATTAAACTTTGAAAAGAGGATAAACATTTTGTTGAATCAATACTGTGTCAAGACTGCAAACCACTCCTAGTTGCTAGCAGAGAGTCACCAAAAGTAGAGAATGCTACTTATCATACATCTAAAAGAGAGGTTTTGGGCACTTCTCTAAGGAGTCTGCAGCTCATCTTATGCAACACTTAGTGGTAAGGCACCTGGTGTCAGCAAGCTACTGTAAAGCACAGAGGTTATGGTGAGTAGGTTCCTAATGGAGAAAGTTAAACGGCTCTCAAGCCCTGCCTCTGAAGCCATTATGTGGAGCAGTGAACTGCTTTATAGCCAGCAAAGAGGAGATATGGAGCTTAGAAGTGTGACTAAACTTCCTTCCTCCAAGAGTCAAAGCACTCGTGTAGGTGCACATATGGCAAAAGTGATTTTTCTTTCTAGCAACCTTTACAATCTCAGTCCTTCAGAACACCTGCAAAACAACCAAAACAAATGGGACACATCACAAATTGTGGAGTAACTTGGCTGAAGTTAGGCTGCTGAGTAAAGAGCAGCAGAGCCAAGAATAAAATCCAGGTCTTTCAGCATCTGATTCATTTCTCCAGCCCATAGATCCCAGTGCTTTTTTAGTTCCTGAAGATTGTTCCTATGTTACATTACCTCCAAATGAAAACTGTTCTTTTTTCACTGTGCCTCATTTATTCTGAGTTTGAAAGAGTGAAGTAACCCCAGAAACATTACAGGGAAGAACCTTATCTGTGCCTTTTTAATGTGCTAACTACTGCAAAAATAAGATGCTTACATCTTCTTTTAAATGCATCATTGAGATTCAGCATAATTGTATCGAGGACAAATTTTACCTCTGGAGGAAAGGGTAAGTATTTGTTTAGAACTTCAAAAACAAATGTCTTCGCAACATGAAAAAATGAGATAGTGGAAATAGCTTGTTTCTCATCAGCTGAAACAGTAGGTGTGAAAAACAACGAAAGAGCCATTTTCTTTGTATTTTCTGTATCTATGGACAGGAAAGGAGTGGTTTAACAGCTCTCTGCTTATTTGGCATGGAAGTAATTTTTTTTAAGTCAGTTGAAAAACCTATGCTAATGACTCCTATTGAAGTGCACTCTTTCCAACATCTGAAAGTCCATTCTATTCAGTGTTTAAATACTTTAATATCAATTATGTCTGGCTGCCTTTTTTTCTTTTATCTGGTTGAACCTAAATAAGTGTATCTATAATTGCATTTGGAAATCAAGACAAAATACAGAGGCAGTTACTTTTACGAAGTTCGGATGTGAGTCACTGACACATTTCTGATGTAGTTTGTGTAATGCCTAATTCTATTGTAAGAAATTCTTGATGAAATGAATGTGTAGGTTTAATTTTTGCCAAAATGTGCACCAATATACCAAATGGTGGTCTAGCACTTCTGCATGATGAAAGCTTCATCAGTACTGAGCTGAAACAAAAGGTTCGCAGCCAAACATCTCGCTTGTATTCATCTGCCCTGGAAACATAGCTAATTGCTGCAATAAATTAAAAGAGATACAGATTAATTCTGTCATATATGCCTTTCAACATTTGAAATTTGAAATGTATTTGTATCTCATTAAATTTTGGACAAGATTTGGCATTAACTTCAGCTGGAAATGATCAAACCTTTAGAAGGTGTATTTTTGATTTGTGACTGGGAAGATACTATTTTCTTCATATAATAGACTTCACCTTCTGAAATCTTCACTTCTTTTTCTTATTTCAGATGAAAATTAGACAGTTCTTCTGTATGAGGCTCATCAGATCCATAATGGAACACATGGAAACTTGATAATGGCTTACATAAATAGGTGTTATGCCCTCATCATTCTGGGTTAATAAGTCTTCTATAACAAAGTGACTTCAGAAACACCTAGAAATGTGATGTACTTTCTGAGAAAAATTTTTAGATGCAAAATGACATGATGAGAGGAGAAATGGAGGGCAGGCAAAGAGACTAGAACTTATCAGCATGGAGAAAGGAAGGATAAGAGGAAGGTGATAAGAAGACAGAAGTAGATAACCAAGGATATGAAAGAATTAATGAACCTTCACTGGAAACAGGATAAGAATGAAAATAATCCATTAATGTATAAGGACCTTAAGAATTTAATTCAATTTTCTGGTTCCTGTGTTTAGAAAACTTCTATTTAGGTTCTGAGATCTGTAACAACAATTGAGGCAGTACCTGAAGATGAAGTTATAGCTGCTTCTATAGAGGGATCCTGGGATCTTTTCAGTCCAATGCAAAAGTGAAATCAAGAACTCTTACAACTAAAGAAAGACTGTAGACTAATTTTTAAGGCAATTTTTTTTTCAATTACATTTGAAATAACACTTTCAAACAACCATTTCAAACTTCTTGTGGAAAGCTTCTTTTGAAGGGATATTGCTATGTAAATATCATTTACAATCACTCAGTATTAACAGATTTCCCCATTTCAGTGTTCATATGGTGGCCACATGCAGAAACAGGTATTTGGATGTTCAGCCAGTGGCCAGATTTAAGGGGGGTTACCAAGCTTTTGAAAAAAAACCCCACGAACTTTCGTGGGTCCATGACCTGGAAATCTTGTACAGATGTACTGACTGAGTGGGACACTGGCATGGGAGACACAAAGAGTATATTGTCCTAGTCTACAGGTTCCTCATTAGTTAGGACTGCAGCAGTTTTATACTAATCAATACTTAGTTTTCATCCAATTTATTTTTATGAAGCGGGACTGTTACAGATGAAATTACATTGACATAATGTTAATTTAAAGGTTTAATATTTAGATGAAAGCAATGCAAAGAAAGTGCTTGTCAGCTAGTCTTATTGGAATGCTTGTCATTGTGCTTTGATTAGTGGCTTTTTTCCAAATACAGAAGAACCATTCATAAAACTTCCTATTTCTAAAAGTAGATATTAAAACACAAGTGAAATATACCTGTCAATATTCTATACAGAAATAAACTCAATAAAAACTAATGCACTTATGAATGTAAATCTACCCAACATTATTCAGCTGTGTATCAGTCACGGCAACACATGCTGTATCTCCCTGAATCCCTGTCATGCGTATGGAAATTGCTGTAATTTATCAAAGCTGCAACAAAAGTCAAGATTTGGCAATAAATGAATTTTGAGGGATCTGATCTCTATTCACAGCAAGTTTCATTCAGCATCAACTAAAGACTGTGATTTTTTCCTATTAATGCTATGGCTTTCAAAAGGCAAAGAAGTAATCAGCAGAATATAAACTGATAAATTTCCCCGTGGCTTAATACTGGGTCAGATATTCTTTTGACTTTACTTCTCTTATCTGAAATGGCTGCAATGCAGAGTCTATTTCCTATCATAACACAAGATGAGCCCCTGTGAAGCACTGCATATTTGAGAACAAACCGCAAATACAGTCTCTTTAGAATAATTCATATCCTCCCAAAACAGCAAGCTTGAAGAAAACCAGATCTGTTCAATATTCTAGTCTAAATTTTCAGTATGGCAAATGTCATTGGATGATGTTATTTTCTGTCTTGCTGTTTCTTTTTTTTTCTTTTTCATCATTTAAAGAATAAATTAAAAAAAGGATGGTACAAAAACTATAGGTTTCCTCAAGTGATCTACTTAGATTGTACAATAAGACTAAGAAATAATTACCTTATTTTGGAAAAAATATGTGAATCAGAAAGCATTCCTAGCCACCCTATCTTTAGAAAGGGTACTGAGTCTAACCTAAAATTGACACAAATGAGCAAAATTTGCAAAGACATAGGAATTTGCTTGGACTGTTTTAGGCCTTTTTTTTTTGGCATGTAAAAAGACATTTTATGCTGGGGTTTTGCATGCAGTCATGTTTTTTGCTGTAGTTTAGATTAAATATTTTGTTTTGACAATGTACCCTTTGGGTTTTCATTTTCTTTTGGATGCAGTACTACATGTATACCCTTAGCTTTCCTCAAGAAAGAGTTTTACTCAGTAATGGCTTTAATAGGTGCAAAGTGAAGCATCCTGATAAAGGTTACCAGGACATATTCCATTTAATTCCATGTCATTGCAAGCAGATGATGGATTTCCTTACAGTTCTTTACTACCACAATAAACCAGTAATTTAATCTGCCACTAGATGTCATTCCTTTTTCATGTAACTTTGAACAATGCAGATTTCTACTTTAAAATTTCAATTAAAAATATAGATATTAACATCAAAGAATTAATTTGCTGTATTCACACCTAAAATGATGTCTTTCTTTTATTGTTTTCACATATGAACAGGATGTTGTAAACTTACTGGGAACTTTCAGCAGATACACCTGTGTTTAAAGGAAGAGGTGAAAAGATTTCATATGCTCAAGCAGCCTGTTGTTGCTCTGTTTGGGTAACTAAGTAATTCAAGGTGGAAGAGGATGACTTTGTTAGGTGAAATTCATGACAGTACTGGTGGTTCAGTGACATATATTTTAATACTTTTTCGGCCTGAAACTTATTCCACTAAACCACAGAGTTGCTTTTGCTTAGTGTATGTCACTTCTCTGCTGAGAACCAGTTTTCTGGTTCAGAGAGAATGCCTTCGGTCACACCCTTTCTGATCTGTTCAGGTTTCATTTCATGACTACCAAAACTTTGCAAAGCAAAAGCCAATGCAATTTCTCTGCCTTTTTGTGCTTTGCAGGAGGCTTCATTCAGGATAATGACAGATGCCTGTAAAGGCTTTCATTCTTTTGATTGCCTGCGGCCTTTAAAATCTGTAGCTGTTTCTTTCTATTTTTTGAGATGACAATTTCTGAAAAATCTAAATAGTCTATGGAAAAGACTCTATTCCATTTTATCTTTAATACTCACAGATTCACCTCATAAAATGTGTTGGGGTTTTATGTTTTTGGGTAAAAAAAGTTTTATTAAACATTATTTTTATTTAGGGATTTTTTTTATATTGTGCTGAAACATTAAGTTGAATGTACACTCCAATAATAACAGATGAAAGTTTTGCAATCTTTATGCCAATAATTGGATAACCTTTAGCATATATTTCACTGCTCTAGTCAGAGTCTTTCATTATGGGTTCTGGGCAAGGATGCAGCACCAATATTTCAAATATGCTCTGCAATCATATAAATAACACTAAATGTAGTAAAAATGTATTCAGTGACGCATGAAAATCTACATGTTTTCTGTAATCTATGATCACAGCAAGGACAGTGATTTTCTGATGCCCTCTGAAAGTAAGATGCATTTGGAATGGGAAATATAGTAATTTTTTAATATGTGCTAACATATTTTGAGCTGTCATAGCCGTTTAGACCATAAGCAATTTACAGTTGATAATATTCTACTAAAATATTAAGATGCTGCATTTTAATGTAATAACATTCTGTTTAGTAGCAAACATTGATTTTTCGTTTAAATTTCACTTCACCTTCATTTCCGTCTACTTTACCAGGTTGCAGGCCGTTTCGTTGAACAGTGTAAATCTTTGACATACTTACACGTCGTGTTATTAGAAATTGCTTCCTTTTTTTTTTTTAGGCAGATTACTTAGTACAAGATCTGCAGTGTATTAGTTATAATACTGAGAAGATGTCTTTCACACAATACAAATATTAAAATTTAAATATTGCAGAACCCTCATAGAAAATTTCTGCTTGCTGTATCTTGAAATATGATTGTTCTTCCATTTTTTTCCCTATCATGGAAGATTTGCTGTTTCATTGTTGGTAAGCATCTATAAGCAACACAGAAGTTGAATTTCCTTGAGACAAGAGAGATTCAATTATTTTCAGATTTGGGATCTCTGAAAAATCTAGTTCCTCTATGGATTCCCTCCCTCATCCCTATATCTGCTTTTTTGGACTCTATTTCTTGCAAAATGACCCTCAGGGGTCAGTGTTCCTGTGCTGCAGTCAGACATATGTTCTGTTGGTGCAGTACAGATATAGGTGGTCTGAGTCACTGGCTGTGGTTTGGCTCCTCTTTCTCTACCAGATTTAACTCTCCCATTGAATTGTTTCACTATAGTAGTAGGAAATAGTCAGTAACCTGTAGAAGTGCCAAATAAATAATGCTAGTGTGGAAGAAGTTCTGGCATGATTAGAGGTATGGCCTCTTTATCGACCCATCCCATTTTAATGCAATTTCTTTTTTCTCTACACTATAGCTGATGGATGTTTTATGAGTAACTCACCTGTCCCCTAATTTGATTTGAGTACAGACTTTTACATGAAACATAGCTTGTGCTGTGTCAGCTAAATCAATAGCCCATAAACGTTCAGACCTCTTGGTTGGAGTTGTCAATTACCCAGAGAAAGGAATCAGTCTCTGATTCCACTCTGATGGCAGGCACCAGATGCTTTTGCTTATTTCATCCTCTCTGGATGGATTGCAGCACAATTTTAAAGACTCGGGTCATAAGACTCCTTCTTTTAGATTCCAAGAGTACCAATATTACCGCTTTCCTCCTCTTAAAACATTAACACCGCTAGCATATGCCAGGTGTCATCTTACTTCCTAACATCAAGCTACTGGTGTTTAAAATAGCTCTTGTTATGCACCTTACTATTGAAGGAAATTCCTTTTATACTCCCTCAGTATGAGTTGGCTTTCAAATGCCTGCTCTGTGACCATGAATTAGCTTTCTTTCTTTTTAGTAGTTAGTGCCCTCTCGATTAATATGTGTGACAGAGAGGCATCTAGTAAATCATAGTGATAGTCCCTGAATGTTTCAGGAAATTTTCTGTCATCAATTGGGTTAGTAGAAACTGGCCTCAAATATTTCATATTTTATGCTTGCTGTTTAAACAAAATGTCTTCTACTGATTTATAGTACAGAAGATATATTTCCCAGCCCAGTTTAATCAAAAGATGGAATTGGCTAATTCCTTAAAATACTAATCCAATTCCTGAGTTGTGGCATGTTAATTTTTCTCTCTCACAAATAATTAATCTTGTGTTGAAGTTGTAAGATTTCAAAACCTTCAAAGAAAGATATGAAAGGTTGCTTTCATTCTATCATTATAGAAAAATTTATTTGGTTCATGGGGAAGAAAAGACTCATCCAGGTAAAACTACAATGATGTTCACCCTCTAAGTACTTTTTCTCTTCTAATGGTTTCTCATTTTTTCTTGGAACTATGGTGTAGTTGGATAAACTCTTCCTACTAATTTTGCTCTAGTTTTCCTAAGGCTTTAGTCTTTTTACCAGTTTATTTTATATCTCAATTAAAAAAAACCCAGAAACAAAGCCCCAAAGTAAAACAAACAAAAAACCCCAAACCCAACCTCCCCAAACCCTACCCTGTTGTATGATTTTCAGACTGACCTAGTGGAGTCAGATATGCAACCTTGTCTTCATGCTTTTGATCTCTCTAGATCCTGGTTTTCACCGTTAGTCAATCAAATTCCAGAAGACATTTTTAGCCACGTTCAACCAATTGTTACCATGCTTGCTAAGCCAGCTGTGTTTAAGAGAGCAGGGAGCAACTCAGGCAGCCTCCAGTCCTGTGGGACACTGGTACATAAAGAGAGTAATAGTGACACAAAAGGAAGGGGCTCACTGGAGGTCTTCTGAATGTGATCTTCATTCAGAGTCGACCATGGAAAGGAAACCTGGGATACAGACTATGTTTCCTGGGAAATCCTAGTGGAGGCATTAATTTTTAAGCACTGGTGACTTCCACAGACTACATGTCCTCTTTTTAACAGTAAGGTTAGTACAGTCTAAAGAAAAATAAAAAACCTTCACTGAGGTACATGTTAGGCATTGGGCATATTATCACTGTTCCTGCAGTCACCAAATGGGAACACAGAGTACTGCATGTGTTTTCCCCAAAGACATTTGGAGGTGCACTGTTTATAAAAGCTGAGGTAAATGTGTGAGGGACCTGACAGACTGGCTAACAGGGCATGGTAAAACGCTAACCTTTGTTGTGAATGTGCAGGCTATAGTACAAGGCAGCATCCATCCCCGGCTCTGTGGGGACTGGTCTGAACTCAACCTTTACCTACAATTGTGTCTCCCCATGGATGGCAGCAGACGCTCTGCTCTGAGCCGGCTGGATGCAAGCCAGCTCTGTGCAGAAGCAGTGCAGTTGCATTACCATAGTGCTGAGTTGGAACTAAGCCTTGGTAAATCTGAATGGGTTTCATACTCTTAAGGCCCTGATTAATTCTTAAAATTAGGGTTTTACCCTGGATCAACATACATGCTTAACTGTTATGATGGCCATTTTGGGTTATGGTGATCCTTTCAAAATTATTTTTTAAAAAGGAAAGAAGAATAAATTACTTACCGTGGTATAACTAACTCTTGATCCTGACTAATCATGGGAGTCTGCAAAATAGCTCTGTAATTAACATTGCTGGATTAATATTGTTGATTTAAGTTCTTAGAAATACCGAGCATCACATTCCTCATAAATCTAACAGTATTGGCTTTAGCTATGTACATTACTCATGAAAAATATAGCTCTGAGATAGAAGAAAAGTCATGCGTCTCCAGTTCTAAAATAGAACAGTGATTTTTCTTCCAATCAATAAATACAAATAACAGACATTATTATCATTAATCTCAAACTTCAGAGTCTTAACTTTATTTCAACCAGAGGTCTTCTACAAGCTTATTTTACTTAATAAAACTGGAGGAGATTGCTTTAACATCTAGACAATCAAAACCTAATGTGAAATAATTGTGACAGACGGTAAGTTATGAAGATGTGAGTACACAAAGGAAGTACTGTAGTTAATTTTAACAGTTTTTAAGCAAGTCAATTTTTTGATAGCACCAGGGAGATGAAAATAGATATTTCTTAATCAGAGTGCCATATCAGCATACTTTTTACCTTTGGTATAGGCCATTGACTGTAAAATAATCAATCTCACATAGCATTTCCAGACAATATGTTGAAGAAATTAAAAACATTCAAGTTAGAAAAGTAACATATGTAAATTACTTAGCACTTTCATTTCTACTTCTTGCAAGATACTAAATATTGCTTCAAAGCATAGTGCTATAATAATCCCAAATATTTTTTAGTCAGTAAAAGATCAGTTATTATGCTGTAACTTGCTACAAATCAGCAGTTTTAATGCATATTGCAACTACACATTTATTATCTTTTCTTCCCTGTAACCAATTTGTAGGTTTATTTTAGACAGCATTTTCACTGGTGTGATAGTATTAAGCCAGTGACTTACTTTTTCCATTTCAGAAATTTTCTGAAGCAAAAGCCAAGTCCCAAAGTTATAAGTGATCCTTGTATTTTTCATATATAGAGAATTATTACAACATTTGTAGTGTTGTGAAGTTCTGTGATACACCGTAGCAGTGCAAAGACAGATTTGAACGAAATTTAGTTGCAGTCTGCAACAAGCATCTCCGAGAGGATTTAATTTCATAATTCATTTTGATGTGTACAGTGTGGATGTATATACCTGTACTATTCACACTAAGCTTCTTTTACAGCTGATGAATAGAAAGAGGAATTTCCAAGTGTGATTCATATAACTGTTTTCAGATATCTGCTTTGGCATGGGATGAAGTGCCGTCAATGTCTGTGTTCATTAACTGCTGTGAAGGCAACAAAATCAGTAGCTGAGATGCAGACATCTACATTTGCTTCCCATGGCTCCAGCAGGCTTTGGATTAGGTGCTAAAAGTGTGAAGCTCTTTCCATAGTGTTGAAAAGCAAAACTGGTTCAGGCTGCAGATACTACAGACAGCAAGAATGCTTCATCACTCACAAGATCTCCAGAAATTTCTGTGAGAAAAAATGCGGGTCTTGTTTGATGTTGAGTTGGATGACTATAATGGGTTTTTTTTGACACCGAGATTTATAAATCAGAAAAGATCCCTTGTAGGAAATTATGAAAACTTTCTAGATGCCTTTGCATCAGCATGTGGAAGAAATGATCCTTTGTGAATCTGCCTCAGTTTCCCATTTGTGAATTGTGTGGGTGTTAGCAGCGCTGCTGCTGTCTCATGTAATGAGGTCTTTGTGTTCCTCTGACGGAATTCCCCTGTGTGTTGGAACATGCCTTTTAGGAAAACTTTTAATTTTGGTTTTCAGTGTTACTGGAGGACAAAGCTCAGTCCACAAGTGTATATCCTTTGCCTTAGCAGAACAAAGGTGTTTTCTGCCCCAAATATATGTGAAATAAAACGCTGAAAAACTAAAAAGGGGAAAGGAAGGAAACTAATAATAAACTCTCTTGTGCTTTACACTTTGCAGATGCAGGCTTAGAGACCCAGTCAGTAAACAGCATAGGGCATGTGCAATAGCTGTTTTTTCACAAAATCACCTAACTTTTTTTTGTTGTTGTTTTGTTCTTGCAATGGTGTAGCTCAGCCTTACACTTCCATAACTGATAGAAATTGTTAGGGGCTACCTTGCTGCAGTGGAAATCTGTAGTACAATTGTTATAGATTAAGGGCACATAAGGCAGTCCAGAACTAAGCCCAGAAGGAAATCAAAGGAATTTGCTTCTTAAGCTTTTCTCTTTCAAGTCTGTTTAAAATAAGTCTTTGATACATCCATATTTAAGTATTTAAAATTTTGTAATCAGATCACATAATTATTTTTGTGAGTAGTTAAAAATAAAAGCTATTATGCATTTCTATGTAGAGGACATTTATTATGCAGTAGCCATATGTAGGCTGTCTCTGAGAAAAGAGATTTTAGTGTACAAAACAAAGATAATGTTTACTGTATTCCATTCTTAATACCTTAATTTTCTTTATTCTGAATGAAGTTGGCAGGCAATATTTCTCTCTCAGTGTTTCATAACATTTTTAATTATCTCCAGAAATAAATCCCCTTTTGCCTTGCAAGTGTATAGAATCCAAGCTCTGAAGCTTTTTCTGCCTGACAACTAAAGTACATGGCACACTGGTTATAATTTCAGTCTGGAAGAATCATTCGATGAAGAATTAGGGCCACATACCCATAAAATGTTAGGCCTAGCAAATCAGCAGATATTTCCTAGGTGTTGTTGACAGAAAGTTTAACCATGAAAGCCCGAGGTAATAGTGTCAATTTTTTTTCTTCTCCTGTCAGTAGCTATTAATAAATATCTCATGGCACATGATAATATGTATTGCAAAGTGCATGTGTTCCATAATTATGCCATTCATACTATTATTCCACCCTTCCTTTACACAATATGAAAATCTAAAATATAGGAAAAACATCAAATAATGTGAAAATGTAAGAATTTTTTGAGTATCCAAATTCCCCCAGAGATCAGTCATTTGATAAGTAATACCATAAGAGTAAGTAGAGCCAATAAACAACATTGCTTGGAAAGTTCTGAGTTAGCTCAGAGGTCCTAGTAATATATATTGTGCAAGTTTTTCAATGGATTACAATAAGTCTGCAAAGAGAGTCACCAGAATCTGACATAAATAAAATGGATTAGAAGTTGTTTCTTTGAGGCATGGATCTCAGACTTGTGTCATTGATAGTATTCTTCCTGTTAGTGTGGTACCATGGTAAAAAAGAAAACAAACAGAGACAAAAAAGAATAGGAATAAAGAATGAACATTCCTTTCCTGTAGAAATTGTATTAATATAGTCCATATTGTTTTTTTAAAAAACGAATAGGTATAGGAAAAGTTAATTGGTACCCAGTGATTAATCTTTCATTTCAACAAATGCATCTGTTCAGTTCACAGGAGCATTCTTTATATGCTTCAACTGACTTTAAGACATGGAAAACCAAATGGGAAATCATATTCTAGTTTATAGTGTAAGTTTTCTATATTTTCAGGCGATAGGAGAACATGAAATCTATCAGCACAGTTCCAGAAGAATATACATTTCAGAATTCACTGAGAGTTGTACCTCAAAATATGGTCCCTGTAGATATCATATAGAGAAAGATAACACCAAATTGCCTACTATTTTGTCAGCTGCCTGTGTCACTTAGGGTAATCCAAGCTGATGCTTAATTTTCAATTTCAGGAAATCAGGAAGATTTCTTTAAGCGAGTACAAGAACAGAATAGGAAGTACTTTCCATTACAAAAATCCTGCCTGTACAAACACTAGCAGAGGCTAAACTGACTCTAGACTAAAACTGTGATGGAAACCATGCAAGCAAGTCTGTCAGAGATACTTCTTCTCTACAGTGATCCAGTTGCCACAGGTTGACAGGAATTACTGATGTCACCCAACATGATCCATGTAAACTTCAGATATACAGCACTTTTCCTAAATTCTTCTATATTCTGAGAGGGGAGAATGGCCCCTCAAGAGAACAAGCTATCCAGTTCTAGATTCTTACATACCTGCTTGGGTGTCAGTATTCATGACTTCTTCCATCTGAACTGTCGAGTTGGCTGTCACATAAGAAGGGCATCGCCTATTCTTCTCTAAGTACCTTTCAACAGGGAGAATAGCCAGACTTTCAGTGCAACTGAGGAAAAAGACTTTCTTCAAGTTTTGAAAAATAAAAGGAGACTTTTTTGAACTTACAGTAATGAAGACACTTCTTGCCTTCATTGAAATACAGGGAGCTAGGAGTGAAGTTGTCTAGTAAATCCACAGTAGGGTAAGCAAAAATCTATGTGAGGTGAAAGTATAAGGTATAAAACCTACATTAAGATAAACTTAACTCGAGGTTCTATTTTTTATTGGACGTAGTAAAACATTACACTTAAATCAATTTTCTGGTTTTGAGGCCCACGTGAATAAAAAGATGACATTGCAAAGTAGCACAAGTGGGGTTTTGTTTGTTTGTTTGTTTTTTATGGAGTTTCACATGACTTTTTGTGAATATTAGACATTGGGACTAGTAATTTCTCCTTTTCCTTCACTCCAGCAATAACAGTGATAACAAAAATAGTCTTGAAAGTTTCAAAATCCTATTTGTCCGCTCTTGAAAATAAGCCCTAGGCTTTTGAATTGCTCAGGCATATTTGAAACTATGTCTTCTTTTCCACAGTTTTTTATTCTCCTTCAGTTGCTCAGGATCCTCTAATTGTTCCAAAAAAGCACATTTGCAGTATAGAACTTATAATTTTTAACTTTCTTGTCTGTATTTCTCAGTTGTGGGACTGAGATACCTACATGAATAAACACAGTGCAGGGACATATGTAGTATATGGTATACTGATATATGTACTATATTGAGTACACGTACTCAGTAATTTAGTTACTGGGGAAAAATACTCAACCTAGTTGCAGCAGATATCAAAATAGTACATATCTGAGGGGAGAGAAATTAAAATCTAAATTCATAGCTCAATGAAGAGCATCCATGTGTATAACAGGAAAATTTGGAGTACTCAATTAAGATTCTTATACGCTTTGTATTTACCTAAAAAAAGGTCTTAGTGGGTATAGGGCAGAGAGTTTCTTGTTCCAAAAAGAGGCATTATCTGCAGGTATTGCCTAGCTGAAGCAGCACATGGGCACAAGCACAAAGACCTCGCTTGTTTGGCAGACAAGTTCATGGAATATTAAGCCAGATTTTGTTGGTCTTAAAGATCATCTTATGAATTGCCTGTCTGTTCCTGGATGTTAAAGTTACAGAGAGATAGTATTTATCAACTTGTGAATGACTTTGATAGTGTACCTCAGTTTATCCCCTGATAACCACCCAAGAATTTTGAAGATGACACCATCGCTAGAAAGCAATAATCACTAATGCATGTTTTGTGTTCATGCTTTGATATTCTACCAAAAGGCACTATGGAATTTACAGTCAGTCCACAGTTACACAAAACCAGCTGAGCTTCAGCAGAGCTGGGAAGCTTCAGGCATGGACAACTTAAAAAAGGAGCCACAACTAACATGCAACAAATTCATTCTGTAACAAATGTGAGAGATGAAGATAAAATGTGTCTCCACAATACAACCATGTAGCTCATAGCTGATTTTAAAATATTAAATTATCTCACTGTATTGTGGGTTTTTCACAGTGAAAAAGAAGGGGCTAAAAACTTTGCTGTAATAAGAAATAGTGAATCAGGGCATCAGTCGTTTCCTGACTTCTGTGAGGAGAGATATCTACCCAGTTTAGGATATCTTTCTCAGTCTGTTGGTACAACTGTGTTAACAACGTGTGAACAAGGCAGCCAGTCACCCACCCACCTTCTTTTTCCCCCTTCCACTGATCTTTCTGGCACCTAAGGCTTTCCACTTCACAGTGCTGCTTAGTTTAAGGCAGCTAACATAGGCATATAAAGAAAGTAATTTGTGTCTACTTATTTCTTTTTTTTTAATCTATTCCATCAACTTTAGTTGCTGTTGTTGTGTGTGGGTTGTCCTTTTTTTTTTTTTTTTTTTTCCTTTTTTTTTTTTTTTCTGGGAATAGAACAAATCATTCTGAAAGAAATGTCCCAGCAAAACTGGGCTGAAGAGAACTATTATCCCCTAATGATCCTTAATGCAGTATAGTTTAGTACTAATTACTCATTACCAAGTAGTCTGGACAGCATTCAGTGCACACATTAATTCCCATCACTTATGTGCTCTGAAGGTACAACACTACAGGCATTTAGATTTGGAGACTTCTCCCATTTTGCCTTTTCATGGCGTTAGAAAAAGGACCGATATGTTTAATTAGTTACAAGCCATTGGAAACCATTTCTTCAACACTTCCTCTCCTTCCAACTTAAGTAGATTTTGGAACATTATTCACATATATTAGAACCCAGGTATTACTTTAATTCACCTTTTTATTCTGCAAAAGGATAAGTACACTTCAGATTTTACTGACTTTCTGACCAACTTTTTAAGAACATGAATTTCTGGCAGCCATTTTCTGACAAGCATATAAAGAACCTTATTCTGAAGACTTTAATCTATGTTACATTAGGATAGAGTCAGCTGATGAATTTAGAATAATTTACCAAGAAGTTAATGTGGCAGACCTTCAAAATAAGGGAACTGAAGAAACCTCCACTCCTTAAACATGGGGTGATGAAAAATTGTCAAATCCATAGTTAATATGAAATCCTACATGGGTTGATTTACAGATTCATTGTATATCAAAGCGAAAAGAACAAAGGAGTGAATTTACAAATATCCTTGAAAAGGAAATGAAACATCAGGTGACAGTTTGGTGGTGCTGCAAAGTTATTAGAAAACCCAGTTTCTGAGAATTTTATAAGAACCCCATGAAAATTAATAACTAGAGAAAGAAAATGGTACATAAAAGTCTGTGTCAATTGGTATAAAAAATGTGAAAAAGTTCTTAAATATCTAGATGCAATACTAGACTAAACATACATGAACTAGACATTTCCATTTAGGAAAAATAACTAGAGTATTTCAATGGAAACATAGACTGCTGAGCAAGGGCCAGCTAAGTAACCTGAATCCTGAAAAGTGATCAGGAAATAAACATGAAAATTGCATTCTACCATTGTAGAAAAAGAATGTCTGCATCTTGGGTACCGTTTGTGCTACTGCTTCGTCACACAAGGATGGCAAGGGTGGCTTCAGCGTGAGGAGTCGCTAAGGGGATGATGCAATTTACCCTGAAAAATTTGCTACAAAGAGAATATAAGCAAAGTCTGTAGAACCCTACAGGACATGAAAAAGCTACTCAGAATTTTTTTTAACTCAGAAACCAGAAAGAACTTCTGTGAAATTAAGCTAATTCAAGACGAGTTTGTATAAAACTCTCTGACATGATACATCATGGATACTAAAATTTTGATGTAGATTGTGAAAGTAATGGAATAAATTAATCAAAGAAAAACAGCTAATAAAGTAAAAGCTGCCACCTCTAGACGGCTGAGGATTTCTGAACTTTGCTAGAAGATATATCAGGAAAGTATCACTACTGCTTGTTATGTTGTTGTGTTATTGTTCTGATAACTGCTGTTGTCGACTATAATAGACATGGTCTATGGATAGCCTAATTTCTTTTCTCTTCAGTTTGATCATTTTTATATTACCTTCTTTCATCTTCTTTAAAAAATTTGTTTTACCGGTCCATGATTTTAGTCCTTTTCAGTCTGTTGACATCTCAAGAGATACCTTTTTCAATCCAAAAATTTACAACTGAAGCTTAAAATTTAAGCGTCTTTTCCCAGTACCAGAAAAAACAATCTAAACAATTACTTTGCTATACACCATAAATATTATATTTTAATGATTCCATATAACTCAACCAAGGTGGCTCCAATTCTAGCTGACAAAATTGATTGTATAATTTTGATTTGAAGATTTTTAAATACATAGATTCAGTGCTTGGCTTCCTAGGAAGCCTGGTGGTATTTAGTGATATTGCAGGGTCTGAGGGGTACTTTCCCTGGCTAACACTGGCCTTTTAATGCTTATGGGAAGCCAATCTCTCTATGGACACTTCTGGGCTGACGAATTATTCGGCAGACAGAGCTTTCATTTACTTGCACTTACAGCATGTCTAACCATTACGGCAGGTTACTGCGCTGTATGTCCCATAGTCCTGCTACCTCCATCATGCTGATAAGGAAAGCTTCTGAAAAGTGTTTGTACTTACTGCCTACATAAGTACCATAATTTTTTTGCCAACATTTAGACCACAGTCTGCATGTATGCCCAAGTGATACTTTTATGCACAGACAAATCAGGACTTCTAAGGCCCTCCCATGTCCCCCACATGTATATATGTAAGTAGCCTGATTTATATGATTACTCAAAGGCACTAAATTTTTTTTGGAGGCTATATTAAGTGGCCTTATAGCAGTATTCTCATTCAATCAGCTGTTTGTCATCCAAACAGTTGGAATATTAGAGTCTCATCCAAACAGAAAGAAAAGAACATGGATAGGAAAAAAAATGGATAGAAGGAAAAAATAGACATCAGACTGAAAAAGACTGGCTTCTTTTCTTCAGGATTACTAAGCTTCCCAGACTGATAATTTGAAGGAAAAGAAAGGTGAATCAGAAAAAATCCTTACTTCCAAGCTATTTTAGTATAAAACTCTTCTCCAAATAGATATCACTAAGTCAGATGTAACATTTCATTCACGCTTTATGTAGAACCATCTTATTAAATTTCTATGGTTATTTTACTGAAACTAGGAAAAGAACGCCTTACAGGTCTCAAGGTGATTTGAGACCCTTAAAACATTAAAGAGCAAGAACTTCATAGCAGAGAAGATAATCCTTTGTTAAAGAAACCAGAAAACAGTCCCACCCACAACAACTCTTTATTTTCCACAGAGATGTAATTTGTTCATGTATTTTGCAACAAATATAAAATTCCTTTTCTGTCTTGTTGACATTTCTATAAGCTCAATTCTGCAAACTGTAAACAGTCTTATTTTTTGTATAAGAAGACATACAGTAAATCTCTCCTTTCAAAGCTCTGTTACCCATTATATTTAGAAAACCAACTCTGAGCTGTGACTGAAATCTATATGATCTTTACCATTTTTAGAGGAAAGCAGGATTAGGTTATTATTGATCCCAAACAGTGGGATTAATATGTGTGATGCTTCTGCAGTTAGTGAAGCTTCTTCAGACTTGGTTTTATAGCTGAGTGTAGGAATAGAACAGCAAAGATCTGCATTTCTTTGCCTATTTCTCAACAAACATTATGTCCATCAAGTTTTGTGTGGGGTAGACTTCAGCTGAAGTCTCTGTGGAATAGCTGGACTATGCTAGGAACCTTCTGCACACGTCAGGGTGATATGCACGGAAGGAAAGCTGTCACACCTGGAACAGATATCCGGTTTCTAAAGTGATGAGTCATGTTTACTGACAAGCGTGGTTTGTGTGTCCAATCAGGAATTATTTTTCTATATAGAAACCAATGGTCCTTGGACATGTGTCCAGACTCAGGTCTATAAGAATCGCAGCCTCTGATACTCTGATGCAATAAAGTTCCTGTCCTGTTTTTGGAGCAATACGATGTCGTTTCTTTGACCTGCCTCTATCTTCACAACAACAAAGTTTTCCTTTTCCCTCATCAGATCTAAATAGAGCCCTTTGGATACAAGTTTACTGATGCTAACATTAGCCAGTCACTGATAAAAACAACCTCAACATTTTGAATGAAACTTTAAAAAATGAAAACTGTACATGTCTTATTCTGAATAGAACAGCAATCATTCTGTTTTATGTGCATACCAGAAAGCACAATTCCAACCTCCTTACACAGAGGGGATTTGGTGACATGTGTTACTGCCCTGAGGCCTATTTTCACATACCGTACAGCTCTGACTATGAAGTGTTTTACAAAAATATTTAGCTTTGCAGTGCCTTAGGGGACTTCCTTCTAATGGATTCACTAGGGGATGCTCTGCATTTCTCCATTAAAAAAGACATAATTTTTCTGAGTTTATAAATAGCTGTGTGTCTCTTTTATTTAACATTATATTTACTGTAAAAACATGAATTTCTATGTAGTTGTTTCAGGTGTAGATACTCACGATGCATCCAGTTAGATGGTATCTCTCTGTTTCATTCTTTTGTGCAACTTTTTTTTATACTTCACTGTTAATAAAATAGTACATATGCAAGCATACAGTGTGATTCAGAATTATTTAAGGTTACATTGATATAGAATTTCTAACAAGCTAGCTATTGTTTGATTATTTCATGCTTGAACATACATTTTATCTCTTCTGCTGTTGCACTGGAGGCTTGTCAGGTGTGGTCTTGTGGTCTCCACCACTTCTGGTGCTTCATCATTACAGGTTATAACAGAGATCTTGCAGAAAGGGGTTTGGTTCCGTTTTGCCACTTCCAAATCTTGTATGATGATGTCAAAGAAATAAATGATGTTTAAAGATAATTCAGATGAAATAAGGTAAATACAACTCCATATAGCACAAGTGGAAGCTGATATGATCAGGGTGCCCAATACTATCATTTACTATTACGGTAGACAAGCCTTCATTTTGTCATTCTTGTATTTTATCAAAATAATTGTTAAAAGCAACACAGATAGGTTTCTTTGAGTGCAATTTGGTAAAACCGTGTGGTGAAAGGGAATGAAGACACATGATGTGGCTCTTGGGATGGCCCTGTGCAGGGCTAAGAGTTGGACTCGATGATCCTTGTTGGTCCCTTCCAACTCAGCATATTTTGTAATTCTGAGTTTCTGTGAAGAATCACAGCTAGTTCTATGATGAGCTGCAGATCCACTGCATCCTGCTGGACTTTTATCTCACACTGATTAGAATCTCACAATTTTGCAGATAAAGGAATTATCTCAGGTTCTGTAGTACAGGGTCCGTGACGGTAGTGACTTTTGCCAGGCATAAATTTCAGAATCCCTGCATCATCCTACAGACCCTACAAGATGCCTGCAAGCAAGAAGGAATTTGAGTCCTGGCATTTTTCATTAAAATTTATTCTGATAACACTGACTATAGTTATTAGCTAACTTTCTGCGTAGTATGAACAGGTGGTGTCCCCAGTCTGCTCCAAATATATTCTCACATGCCCAGGACCAGACTGCAGTACTCTCACCCACACTGAGAGCACATTTTTTTCTACACATGCTCTTTATCCACTGTAACTTCATTGTGGGGTAATACGCTTTACTGTTGCATAGCCTGAGTGTAGAATGGCTTGGCCCATATGAGGTGCTGGTACTTGGATTTTTTGCTAGATCTGTGAAAAATGGTATATTTTCTTGTTGCAATTCTCTGAATTTGTCATTATCTCTTTTTTCCTCCCTCATTCTTAAGAGCAGATGAAAATAAGGAACCCTACATGGGATTATAATGGCTGCTTATGGGCTGAGCAGTCCTGCACACCTATAGTTGTGTGCCCACTTATAGGTATATTCCTCTTACCACTGTGGAGTACTTCTAGCTTTGTATTTGGCGTTTTAGTGGTTTTTTTCCTTTTGACTTAATTTCTTGAACCCTATTCTGACAGAGAATTTGTGTAGTTTTCATTTTCACTTTTGCAGTGTCTCAGGTCAAATCTGGTATTTTCTTTTGATGTAAAGGAATAATACTATGTTGTTAGTAGAATTTGTTTCAACCTTAGTAATATATAGAATGCTTTTTCCTACCTTTCTTTTTCAGTTCCTTGGTTTCTACTTTTGTAGTTACTGTTTGGCAGACAAATAAAGGGATAGAATGGTTACCACATCTTTGTTAAAGAAGCTGAGAGTAGTGGAGAATGTTAATGTGGAAAATTCAAGCGTAGAATCATAAACGCTGAAAGAGAAAGGGTACACAATATGGGGGAGATATTAAATGCCTTCGATGCTTGCTAGTGATACTGAAATTAAATATGAAACATAGAAGGGAATTCGAGAAACTGAGCTTTGAAAGATGGTACTAAACAACTGTTATGGAAAATGGCTTGAAATTTTGAGACTGGAGAAAACTTTTGGGTGAAATATTGTGAGATGGAGAACATAATGCTGAAAGCACAACTAATCTCCTCTGAGGTATAAAGGTTAAGGAACTAATACAGATAAGATGGTGAAGTATGGCAAAATTGTGACATCAAGAGGATTATGAGACTAACAGGTAGACTTCATTTCCCATGGCAGGGAATAGAACACAGTGTGAAATAGCATATTCCGAACTGAGGAACATGTATTACCAGGACAGGTGAAATTTAGACTGTGATCTTAACTTTCCTTCCTGTGATTACAAAACCCTTCAAAGCATTTTATTCTGTACAGATAAGGTGGAAGTAGAGCAGGGACCTAAGCCTGAAAATGATGTGCTAAGATTACATAAACAATGATTAGATGAACAAAGCAAAATATGGTACAATATTGGCTTTGTAAGTTAAAGCATAGACTGATTAATCTCCACTTGTGTCAAATAAATAAGCTTCAGTGGTATTAGGAATCAACTATGAAGTGACAATAAGGTTGCAGTCCTGAACCTAAAAGCAAAGATTGACAAAGTATTGACTTCAGAAAATTTGAAGCACAATAAAATGTTACTAGTCTGAAGAGTCCTATCAATAACCATGAAGAAAGTATGGAGTAATCCCAGATAATGAACTTTTGTGAATACCATATTTCTACTAAGAATGTTATAATCAAACACTGCATTGTTAACACAGTTGCTGGGTTTAATCCATCTTTGATAATAAGGATTTACTTGGGTCACAGTCAGAGATGTTGCTGCTCTAAGTGTAAAAGTACTGAATAATTTTTTAAAAAGGAATTATTTAGAATAATTTACATTTAGTACAGTCTATACCTTAACAATACTCAAGAAATAAGAAATAATTCAGTTAAAAATGAAAGCTTTCCATCAAAGAGTTGGAAGACTTTGTTAAGATCTTTAGAGTCCAGTTGCATATTCCTATTTATATGCTTGTCATGAGGCTGGACATTACTACTAGTATCAGGGTAGATCTAAATGATATGCTGCATCCTCTGCCAGGATAAGAACTGGCATCGTGACTTTGGTTGTGGCTGTCTGTGGTGGGTTGACCACAGGTGACAACTAAACACTCACCAGCTGCTTGCTCTGTGCCCCACCCCAGCAAGATAAGGGAGAATAAGAAGAGCAGCACTGAGAAAAACCAATAGGTTGAGGTAAAGAGAGTTAGTAAGTAAATGCAAAAGATAAAATAAAAAGTGTTGCAAAGGCATTTGCATCACTCATCACCTCCCACAAGGAGACTGCAATGACCAGCCTGTCTCCCAGCAGAAGTGTGTTTGGAAAAAACAAACCCACAATATCTTTGTTGCTGAGCATGATGTTTTAAGGCTTGGAATATGCTTTTGGTAATTTTGGACCAGCTGATTGTGTACCCTCCCAATCCCCTGCTCACTGCCAGCCTACTTGCTGGTAGTGGGGCAGAGCGAGAAACAGAGAAAACCTTATTGTAGTTGCTCGGCAATAGTTAAGACATTGGCGTATATCAACACTGCTTAGTCACAGATTCAAAACAGCACCATACTGGCTGCTGTGAAGAAAGCTGACCCCATCCCAGCCAGATCCACTACCCTCTCTAATCACAGTAACTATAGCTGTGTAATAGCAGTGGTGTTCATCTGAGCCATAAAAGGTATGGGCACCAATGAAAGTTATTACTAATGACAGTCATTGGCATACAAAAGATATTCTCAAAATACTTCATGCTAAATGGCAACTCTTAGGAGACCTGAGTATTAAAAGAGCTGCAAGTGTAACTCTTTGAGGGTTTTTAATATTCTGCTTAATTTTCATTTTGTTTCTCTCATCCTTTTTTCCTTGGAAGATATATCTTGCTGATATAACTAATCTTATGTGCCATGTGCAGGAGGATAAGGGATCACTATGGGAGATCTAACCAATCTTCCAGAGATACCTATCCTTGACTGCCTGGTCCTCCTCCCTGCTGGATCTTACTGCTTCACAGGGAGGAGAAACAGAACAAAGTGCCTGCCTGTGCCTTAGCTGTAGGGTGCAGAGTCTGCCATCTATCTTAAAACCATCTCTGCATGCCACTTTAGTTAAGCTGCAGGATGCTGTGCAGACACAGCTGAAGCAGAAGCACAAAATCCTTTCAGCTGACTCTGTCGTGGGGGTAGTAATCTCTAAGAGAAGGAGCCAGAGACTCCTTGGACTGACACCTTAGGTTTCACAAGTGCTTTTTTGTCTCTGCCCCTTTATAATACACTAGAATAATCAGTAAGTTATCCTCACTTTCTTGGTGATCAAAATGATGTGGAAAACATTATGGGCTGTTTAATACAGTGCGATTTTCAACACTTACGACATTTATTAATTTGTAAAAGAAATTATACAGATGCACCTCTCACAGCTTTGCGTCTCTTCATTCATCAGTTGAATGATTAAAGCTCATGTCAATTCTACTATGGTAAACAGGCAAATCAAATCCTTACCTATACTGGAATGAACAAGACCTCTTTTGTCCTTGCCTGAAGGCACAATGTCATTGCCCTGAGCTTACATCTATCACTACCATCAGTTAATTAGAATGAAGAAAAGCTTTAAATGTCCTCTCTGTGATTTATCATTCAGAAGTTCTTCCAGCATTACTACAACTGTCAGTCATTTCAGTCCTTCAAAAATGCGTATAAAAACTATTATAAGTATTTTTTTTCAGGAGGTTCAACAGCAGGAGGTAGTGAGTCCCTTTTATGCATTGACATTTGAGTTTTATCTCAAAAATGGTTTCATAACCTCCTTCTAATCTCATTTTCTCTGTTGAAATTTTCGTCTTGGAGGCAGTGCTCTGCTACTTCAGTTACAGGTATGCCTAAAAAGTTCTGGTAAACAAAGAAATAAAATCATAACGATACTTTAAATAAACCAATTTTTTTTTTTTAAAGTGTCTTAATAAGGCAGATGTGTTATTTTTATATTTATTTTTGGTACTATTTGACAAAATAAACAGAATTAAAAGTCCTTGATCCTTGGAATCTTAAACCCATAGCTTTGCATCAGTTAAGTCTGAAGAGAAAAAAGTGTGGCTTTCTGCAACCACAAAAGAAAACAGCGTACTTTCAGTGGCATTTTTTTTGTTGCCTTTGATTTCTTGTGTATACATGTTTTCTTTCTTTGGTGATGTAAAAGAAGGCTGCTGAAAGAAGAGTATGTGATAGGAAAGTATGGGTGAGTGAAACGGCAGCCAGCTGTGGAATTGCTAGCTGCTGGGAAAAGGCAGCTACCATACAAAATTAATTCCCACTCTACACAGGGCAAAAATCACCTCTGGAAATTGTGTCCTGTGTGTAAACTCTGTGGGTGTTCACATACAGACACAAAATTCAGCAAACAAGAAATTTGCTTATAAATGCCAAAATCATCCTAGTGTAACCCTGGTGGTTTATAAATAACTGCTTGATTATAATCCTGGAGTACATTTCTAAGAACAGAGAACACTGAAAGCTGTTTAGAGCAACCTTAAGCCTCTGTTTGTAGTATTCCACAAAAGAAATGTTGTACCCATCAACACGAAACACAATACTTCAACAGGAACCCACTTTACTAAAAAATCCGCCAAAAGAATCTGATTTTTCTGTATTTTATTTCCACTTTAAAAATGTGGAACAACTGGATTTTGCAGTAATGGTGTAACAATGGTAATTCTCTAGATAGAGAGAAAGGATGAGCTGTATAAAATAGCATTATCTTTTGCTAGATGCACAGCTTTATCTGGATGAAAAAAAGAGAACATTTCAGGCATATAAGTTGTCCAGATACAGTTCAGGTGTACCGGTAACTTAGTTCAAACTAAATATGGGAATAATTACTCTCAGTTTAATTTAGTTATGCTAATAAGACAATCCAAGAAGAAAAGTAGGGTTTTGGAATCTATGAGAGATAAGCACAAGAGGAAGAAACAATGTTTGTATCGCTGTGAAAGAGAGAGACATATCATTGCCTCCTGCAGCTGGAAGCAGCAAAAAATTTCCACAAAAGTTTCCACTAAATCAAATGTTTTTGGTGTCCAGTGGAATAAAGAATTGTAGTTCACAGCCTCTTCTGAGGCTGAAGTTATTTTGAGTTTATTGCTCTTCCCTCATGAGCAGGACTGAGAGATCAGACATGGTGTGGTGGTTTAGTGGAAAGTGTTTTCCCTGCTGCTAACCAGGTGTATCTGTCCTTTATTGTCTACTTGTGAGTTTATTCCAGTGTGCAGGAGTTATTTGGCTTCATCCACGAGAGACATTTTGGCGCATCAGGTGAAGCAGTTTTAAAGTATGAACACAGACACTCTGATAGCTCTTTTGGGGTTGCAGTGGACACTCTAGTGGTACTGAATACATGTTAAACAAAACCAAGACAATGAATTTAACATTCCTTCTTTTTTTCCAGTTGACTAGTATGAAAATAGCATTTATAAATTACACTAGTTCCAGAATCTCCAACCCTTTCCAGTAGCAGAAGTACTTCACTCATTTTGTATTTCTGCAAACAGGGTGGCAGGCTCTGCACACCTGTTTTCATTTGATTTATGTGGTATTTTGCTACTGGTGTAGTGATGTATATCCAGCCTAAATTTGCCTTGACTGTTTTCTCCATTAGTTGGTCCATAACATTAAATTTAAGGAAAATTCTTGTTTATTTACTAAGCAGTAAGGCCAAAGGGAGACTGATTTATGACCATTGACATTAGGCTTAAAGCCTTTCTATAAATGGAGTTTTTCTTCATCAGGAATGCAACAATGAGCATTTTCTTCAAAAGATCAATTAAAATAAAAAATGTTACAATTTTACCTTTTAAAAATAAAAAATAAAGGACTTGCTCCACATGAACTTTCTGATTGCTCTTCTAAGCCAAAAAAGTGCCACTTTCTCTTTCTGTATCACATTTTATGCTATGTAACAGCCATAGTAATACTAGAGAGGAAATAACATAGATGTGTGAAGGATTATTTAAATGCAGTAAAACACTTGTGCACTGAAGAAACTTAGAGAAAACACAAAGAAGATGCAGTAATTTCCAAAAATACATACTACCTTTGATCACCCTCTTGGTAAAGAAATGTTAGCTAATATCTAGTCTAGTCTTCTCCTGACACAGCTTTGAAATATTCCCCCATGAGTCCTATCAGTGGATACCAGGGAGATTAGTTCAGCACCTCCTTTTCCCCACCTTCCCTCTTCAGGAAGCTGTAGAAAGCAATGAGGCCAACCCTCACTCTCTTTTTCTTCAAACTGGAGAAACCCAGAGCCCTCAAGTGCTCCTCACAGGACATTCCTTTCAACATTTTCACCAGCTTTGCTTCCTTCCTCTGGACACATTTGAGCGGCTTAACGTCTTTCTTGGATAGTGGGGCACAGAACTGGGCACAGTGCTCAAGGTAAGGCCATACCAATGCTGAAAACAGTGAGATGATTAACTCCTTTGACCAGCTGGTGATGTTGTGTTTGATGCACCTCAGGATGGGGTTTGCCCTCTTGGCTGCCAGGGCACTCTGTTGCCAGAGTTAATGAAGCATTTGGGTGATACTCAGGCACATGGTACCCTAATAAAAACATCTACATCTAAACTTAGGTCCCTTCTGCACTCAGTGCATAGCTATGTGTTTTCAGAGTGAGATTCAAATTATTTAAGCTATCTATTACAAAACAAGGTGAATCGTGCCCTAAAGGTGCCTATTTTTTCCACCAGGTATGAATGGAGGATAGGATGAGTCACTCAGCTGAAGTGGTCTAGAGTATCCACAGCAGGAAAAAATATGAATCTCAGACAATTAATCTTTCTGGCCCAGAATTAGATGCTTTACTTCCATCTCTGGCAAAACTTCTCCGGAAAAGCTGTCAAACTTGGATATAAGTACACGGAGAAATATGGATCTTGACCCTTCTCTGCTGCCTTGCTTTGGATTCATTTTAGCTGAGATTTTTTTTCTGAAGTGCATTCATAGAGATATTTTCATGAGCCGAGTTCTCAAGATGTAGTAAGCGCACTCTTTGAGACAATGCAGTACGTAGAGACACATCTTTATGCCTCTTACTCCTCTGTTGTTCCATTATAGTAAGTATGTGCATTCATAAAGTGAAGATCAATTTAAAATGAGCGAAGCAGCATAGTGTGGCCCTTAGTACTTTCATTCCTTTATGATCTCTAAGAAATCAAATTCCTTTTCAGAAATGCTCCAAAGTGTCAAACACCTCTGTTATAGCAGGGTGTTTATGTAGTATGTGGGTTTCCTTAAATGATCCAAAATAAATTTTATAAACTAATAATCTGTAACAGTAATTTATAAGCTTTCTTGACATTTCCTGTTGAAAGTGTCATGCAGGTAAAGGTCAGCTTGCAAACACTGCCAATAAAAATCACTTCAGAAGATTAAACTGAATAATTTACAACAATGTAGCTGCAATTTTTTATTATATCTTAAATTTTATGGGGACATGTAAGAAATGCGCCCTAGCAATTCCATTGTGTAAATCAACAAATGCCTGTACTTTCTCTTACATTTTCATAATCAAACATAAATTTCACACATGGAATAAATGTCAGCCAGTAAATTTTTGAATGTCATAAACATATTAATTAGTTCTACGCTAAATATTTTAGTACATAGTAAGGGGAATAGATACACTTCTTATACATAAAATAGAGACTTACGTCAAAGCAAAATCCTCCGTTCTGTAACCTTACATAGCTCTGCTATGATACATAATAAATTATCTTTTGGCATTAGATCATGCCAGATGTACCACAGTGTTAAGCCCCAATAAGAGATGATTGTAATTAGTGTAGTCTAGATACATTAGCTAAAAATTGCAAATAATATTTGAGTTATGCACCTGATATTCATAACTTACATAGCACAAATGTGCCATTTAGATACTTATGTTTGTATTAACTATTGTACATTATTTTAGATTTTAGGGATTTTCACTTGCCTAGTAGTGCAGGTAAGGCAGTCTTCAACAATTATCTTATAAAGTTAGTCCTGAACTTCAGCGAATAAATTAAATTCCCTGCAGAGACACACCATACACACACCCTGAGCCTGACCCAAGGGCAGTCTGCAAATGCAGGTAAGCAAATGAACTTATACATCATTTCTGAAGAGGATTCATAAGACAGTCTTTTATAACCATGTGAATCATGTGAGATGATTAACAGACTACAAAGCCTTCTGGACAGAATGTACAACAGATATAGTCACTGGTATTCTGTGAAAACTGCATACCTGAAGGAAGTCCCCTTAGCAAAGAGAAATGAAATAAATCCTGATCTTGCCCAGATGGTTAAAAAAGATCATGTTGAATAAATTCAGAGATGAGCTGAATGCTCTAACTATACGGCTACTGTCTTAAAACTAAATTGTCTTGAATATTGAAAGAAAGTCATCAAACATGGTCTCAGTTAAAAGGTCATGTCAAGCTTCAGAATGCAGATTATCTTCAGTGTTTTATAAGAACCAAGAGCTTCAGAAATCTCATTTCCGTGGAAAGAAACCAAAGTACCTTATATACAGGGACGTTAGCAAGACAGGTTTTTATTTTATTTTATTTTATAATTTAATTTAACAATTTAATCTCATCTCACTTGCATTTTATTTATTCTATTTATGAGTTGGTCATCTGGAGTGGGTTAGTGTTCTAACAGTTAATATCTGTTGATATTATTGAAATGAGAAAACAATGGATTGTTTATATTTATATCAGTAGGAGACATTTTCCTGTGATGAAAGTACAAATTACTTATTTGGCTGTTGACAGAGCTCTTCTACATCCATGGACCAGTGCTTGGCCGTTGGTAAGCTGAAGCATCGATGTAAAATTTCTGACACTGTGCACCCGGCCCTAGGGGGTGCACCAAAATTCCTCTGTCAGGGCAATATGTCTAACAAACAAGTCAGAGTGGACAAAGAGTTTCTTCTCATTGCGTTGCATTTCAGCTTGCTTCAAGCAAACATTTCCGTTACCTCATGGAGAGGTGTTGTAAGTATGACAGGAATTATAAATCAATAAAATAAGTAAATGAAAAATAAAATGGTTTGGGTTGGAAAGGACCTTAAAAATCTTCTAGTTCCAACGCCCCCGCCATCGGCAGGGACACCTCCCACTAGACCAAGGTGCTCCAAGCCCCATCCAACTTGGCCTTGAACATTTCCAGGGATGGGGCATTCACAGCTTCTCTGGGCAACCGGTTCCAGAGCCTCTCCACTCTCATAGTGAAGAATTTCTTGAAGTAACTCTGAAAGACATTGAGAGACCCACAAAATACCTTGGAGTCAGAGAAGGATCGGCTACCAAATTTGGATATATCTGCTCTAACTTCTCATAAATCTCAGAAAATATTACAGGTATAAAAGAGTGAAGAGAGCTTCTTTTTATTTTCAGGATACTCCAGATATATGATGAGGTGGACCATAGCAACAAGATTTGCTTTCAGGAGCACTCCTTATTTAAGAAAATAAAAATGTTTCCCATCAGTAACCAATTTTCATATTTGGAGTGAAGAAGTGTTTGCGCAGCATCCTTTTGCATACTACTGTTGTCTCTTCAATAGGTAGAGATAAAATTTTATGAAATAGGTCTGGTTTGTATGCAAAGAAGAGATATTGTGGTTTCAGCAGCATCCAGAGTAGGTCTGAGTGTATTAGACACATGAGAGAAATCATCTTATCTCCTTTAATCTGAATGAAAACCATCTAGACACAAGGTGACAGAATTTCCCCCCCAACCTTGAAAATCAGACTAATCTTAGTAAAATCTTTCTTGTAATCAAGAAAAATCCTTACTTGATACTTAATAAAATATGTATTTTATATTGGTTACTGTAACTATACAAATTTACAGGAACAGGAGAACTGTGTAGTCTTTGCAATTGTTCATGCAGTAAAATATTCCATCATTCAGAAGGAAACTAATTTCAGAAATACTGCGGAATTATGCGGAGGTACTTCAATTTTCATTACTTTTTTTCCTGATATACTCAATATTTTTGAGCATTTTTCTTCTATGAGGAATAAATTAACCATCACAAATTTGCCATGTAAATTCTTTAGCTTGTGATACAACAAAGGCTGTCTTTTAAAATTAAACTTGTTTTTAATGAGGCCATTCATGTTGGTTTGATAAAGAATTACCCAATAATTTTGCTGCTACCATGTAAATGATTATAGTGCCACTGTACAACTTCACTATTAAAAAGTCACATTGTCAAGTGGATTTAAAAGTACTTACTCTCCATTATTGTGATAATTCATATACAATTAATTAAAATAATAAAAACATGAGATTGATGTCTTTGTATAGTTAGGATAAATGGCGTTACTGTGTTCAATCTTTAGATACAGAGTTAATATTTTTGCATTTGGGCTGGTAGAAGAACACCTGGAAATATTAGTAGTTCCAGCCATGACTGGAAATTTATTTTTCTCTCCTTATCAATTTGGGCATGAGAATTACATAGAGTTTTATAAGTAAATGCTCAAACCTGAACCTTTATGAATGGTTTTGTGTTGAGTTGGATTTGCACATAAAAGGGAATTTTTTCATTTCAGAATTTACTTAAAAATTATTGATAAAGATTTCATTAGTGGATGAAAGACAGTCACATACTTTTTCTGACCAAGAACTTTGTTTAAANAAGTTAATGTTTTATTTCACAGAATCACAGAATTACAGAATATGCCAAGTTGGAAGGGACCCACAAGGATCATTAAGTCCAACTCTTAGCCCTGCACAGGACCACACCTGAGAGTGTAAGAGATCAGTGCCTGCCGCTCCTTTTCCCCTCACAAGGAAGTTGTATCTGAGATCTCCCTTCAGTTGTTGAGGTCTCCTTTGTGATGAGGTCTCCTCAGTCTCTTCTTCAGGCTGAACAGACCAAGTGACCTCAGCCGCTACTCATGTGGCTTCCCCTCAAGGCCCTTCACCATCTTCATTGCCCTCCTTTGGATGCTCTCTGATAGCTTAATATCTTTCCTATATTGCAGTGCCCCAAACTGCACACAATATTCAAGGAGATGCCCCACTGGTGCAGGGCAGAGTGGGACAATCCCCTCAGCCTAATAGGACATTCCACAGATGAGAAGGAGACAAAGTATTGCCAGAGACATAGTGGTAGAAAAAGTAAGTTACCTTCTAAAATGGCAAGTAGACAACCCTTAGATGAAATAGTTTCTGTTTATGCACAGTACTTGTTCCACTGCTTCCTTATACCAGATCAGGATTTCATCATCACGTGTCTGATGGTGATGCTACTACCAGTCATGTTTGGTATTTTTGTATTAGTGTTTGAAAGTTTGACTGCTGCGTTTTGTGTGAAATGCCCCCTACGTAGTGAACAGTCTGGGAGAGCTGCCAACAATAAATTGCAATAATCCAGCCTTGTTGTTGTAAAGGTATGAATCAAAAGCTCAGCATCTTGCTGACACAGCAATCGTCTTAACCTTGTTATACTCCTGAGATGGTAATATGAACTCTTATCAATACTGTTGATGTGGCTCTCGGAGTAAAGCTGAGGGTCAAAAATGACTGGAATTTATCATAAAAAGCATTTCTTTCAGGATGCCCAGCAGCAGAACTGTGATTTAATATTTGTCACTGGAATGAGGAGGATATAGCATCTTGCTTGTGGAAGTACAGCATGATGCAGGTAGAAGGCAAAACAAATGATATAAAACCCAGCAAAATGCAAAAAATGTTGCATTTACATTTTCATTGATGATTATCTGATTTAAAGTTTGACCTGTAGGTCTTTACAGACCATTTAGAATGCTCTAGTCTGCTCCACATTCTCTGAAATCAAAAGTTTCCAAGAAGCCCATATGTGGAACTGATCATAATGGTGTGGAAGGAGGTTGTAGTTTTTTCTTAAGGACAAATTTAACCAGTGATGAAATCAAATCAGATGAACCTAGACATTTTTCAGTAACAGATACACATGAAGTTATAGCTTCTTAATTTACATTTTGTTTTCATTAGTATAGCAGTCTTTTGGCATTTACGTACCGTAAGGCATAACAACTGTAGCCCAGTAAATAGTAATTTTTCAGTATTGTTAAAAGACTAACCTGACTTTGTATTAACTCACCACTTTAGGCCTATGGTGGCAGAAACTGATCTTACGTTGTTTTCTGCATGACCATTGTCTAGAAGGGAGGTGACTGTTGACTACTTTCTTTCAGTTTAGCTCTCTGTGCATGACAGAGACCTAAAAATCCTATAGAAGCACTTTGAAACAAACCCTTAGGGCTGGTGGAGTTTATTGCATAACTTAAATAATGTACTGATGGATGACATGGAAATTTTAGATAGAAAGCAGTGAATAAAGAATAAGATGACTGTTAACACAAAAATCTAAAAGCAACCTTAAATCTACTTGCAGTTTGGAATAGTGGAACTAACAATAACTTTTTTTTTTTCACGCCAATTAATGTCATAGATTTGATGGCAAAAATCTAAGCATGTTGATGACTTTTAATACCAAACTTTCCCCTCCTGTCATAAAAATTCTTCCTGAGGGAGACTGAAGTTATGAGCCTTTAGATGCAGAGGGATATTGAGAGGGTGAGCATAGCACTAGAGAAAATTCTAGGAAATGTGTGTGTATCAATTTTCACAATATCATCAATGAGAATCTTCTGTAAATTGATAATATGATGTTTTAATTGGAATAATACTATTTGCTTTGTTTTGATTAACCTAATAAGATTCTATTAGCCTAAAGATAATTAGACCATCATATAAGATGTTCTTCTCCCAGGACTTTGCAAGAAATATATTCAACATAGTAGTCCTGATTCAACAAAAATATTATGTCAGTTTTTGGATAACTCTGGACTTTCTGATTTCTAATAATGTTTGGGTTTATCTAGATGTCTATTCTGTACAAATTCAAATGATTGATTCTGTAGGCAGAAGAATATGGAAAAATCTGGAGACAAAAATATCTTTTGAGGCAAGAGAACCTGTTTCCAACTTTCCCAATAAAGAAAATGAAAGATGAAAAACTGGTTTCAGTCAAACCTTGCCAAGATTCTTTGACAGGCAGTGGGTTGAAGATACCATTATGACATGAGATATATAAGCACACACTTTTTCAGGAAGGTAAATTTCACTGTATCTAGTTTGAAAGTAAAATCTCCTCGACTAGTTTTCTCCAATTGCCAGGGAAGCAAAGCACTGATGAAGCAACCTTGGTGTGTGACTGGAGGTATATTTTTAAAAGGATAAAAATACACTATTGGAAAAAATCAAATGCTCTGTGCTAAAACAGATCCAACTGCCAAATATTCGCAAGATGGGAGAATAGATGGGGATGCTATTTGTTTGATGCTTACTGTTATTGTATTGGGTTTGAGTGGCCAGATTTTGGTAGAAGAGGGGCTACAGAGGTGGCTTTTGTGAGGAGCAGCCAGAAGCCCCTGTGAAGGACTCACGCTACAGATGTCCATGGAGGACAGTCTTCTGTGGGTGGGACCTCACACTGGGGCAGCAGAAGAGAGTGAGGAGTCCTCCCTCTGAGGAGGAAGGAGCAGCAGAGAGTGATGAACTGACTGCAGCCCCCATTCCCGTCCCCCTGTATTGCTGGAACTGGGTGGATAGAGAAAACTGGCAGTAAAGTTGAGCCTGGGAATACGATTGGGATAGGAGGAAGTTATTTTTAAGTTTTTGTTTTATTTTTTCATTGTCCTACTCTGATTTGATTGGTAATAAATGAAATTGATTTCCCCCCAAGTTGAGTCTGTTTTGCCCATGATGGTAATTTATGAGTAATCTCTTTCTGTCCTTATCCCAACCCACAAACATTTTGTTCTATTTTCTCTCCCCATCCAGTTGAGAAGTGATAAAGTGGTTTTGGTGGATACCTGGCATTCCACCAGGGGCAACCTACCACAGCTGTGCATTTGCTGTTTCTCTTTTTATGTCCCCATAGCATTGGATAAGAACTTAAAGTTTGGGGAGGCTATCATTCTGCTTAAGTTCCCCTTAATCTCTGTGGAGGCAGGTGCAAACGGGAGCTAACCAGTTCTTAGCTCAGTTTCTGCAGTCACTTGATTGAATTTTCCAAACCTTTTTATTCTCTGAAAGATGTCTGCCTTGAATGATACGGAATTGTCTGAAGAGAATATTTATGCTCAGAGGATCACAATCCCCTCCAGTGACCCCAATTCTCTTTGGTTTCAAGACATAATAGAGCCAAAGTCTGGAAGGTGCCAGCAGTGTCTGTTCTGTGACAGATTAGTGAGATACTGGGTGACATCTCTTTTAGAAGGTGACTGGATGTTTCTTTTTAGAGAATAAACACCTGTTTAACCTGCTTTTTATTTTCTGTAAAAACACTAGCATTGTAAGAGGCCTGACAGACGCTCCTTTCTTTAACAACAGTCTAGTGTGGTTTCACAAAATTTGAAGAGATATGTTCTAGGCAAGCCAGAGGCATCCAGGTTCTGCAGCAGACAAGCAATCTGGAAACTAGGGAAGAGAAAATGATGCTGGCAAGGAACCAGACCCCGACACTGACCTTGGCACAGATTTAGATACTTCTTTCAACTTACATTGTAAAGACTTTCAGCTGTGATCAGATAATAGAGTATGTTAGTTGTAAACAGAAACCATTAGAGAATAACACAACTTGTTTCAAGGAAAAGGTTCAAAAGCCATTTAGAATAACATTATTTTAATGAAAAGGCCATGTAGTTGCACCACATTTTCTCCCATCGAAGAGGCACAGTCATGTGCCCCTGATATCTAGGCTAAGATTTTCAAGATGAAGTTGAAAGTACTGTCAGTTTTCCTCTCATATAGAGGCAGAAACTGCTTATCTGTGGTATTGAGATCACAACTGCACAAAAAAACATTTGTTAAAATCCTTGCAACCACTGGCTAAAAAAATTATTGTTTTTGAGGCATGCTCAGCTTGAAAACTACTGTCTGTCTTCCTGAGGTCTTCTCAAAATGGGAAACATACTGGAAGAATGTCTCAGAACAATTTGCTTCATGTCTGGAGCTACCTATTTCTGGGCCATGTTATGAGGAAGCCACCAGATCTCTGTCCAGGGAAGGAGGTGACTTTGCATTTTGCAATAAAAGCCTCCTTCAGGGGAGCTTTCCATAAAATGTCCTTTACCTCTGCCTCACTGAATAATTTAGTTCACGGATGGCAGATCTCCTTGCTAACATCAGAGACCTCTTCATTGGCAAAACAGGAAGTCAGAAACTGAGTTATAAACGAAAAAAACTCGAGTTCAGGTAGTAAAAAATCCAATTTCCACTGCTGCTGGAAGACTAACTATAGAGAGTCTACATGAAAGACTTCATTTATGTGGAAACAAAATTGGAGATTTCCTTTTAGAATAAACAAAATTTTGTACTGGATATGAAAGAGGTTATAAAGAAGTTATTCAATATACTTTCTAGGTAACCTGTAAAATATTCTTGTTTATCTTTTGATTTGAATTGCAATGGCACAGTGACTGCATTTATATGACTATTTTTATTGGAATAATGAATCTGTAATTTTTCGTTCTTAATTAGGTACTGTTTACCATGTCCTTGTGTCATTCGATGAATTGAAATGAGCACAAGTGAATGTTTTAGAACTTTGTTGAACTGTAAACCCGCTTTACTTCTTGGTTACTTGTTAAATAATATTAATAGTTTTTTGAACAAACCCTAAATAAAAATGTTCACATACATAAGCAAGTCAGAGTGAAGGATGAAATTATTCCTGTAGTTAATTTCAGCTTTTTTGAAAAAAATCACAACAAGGTACAATTGGTAGGGGAAAAAAAGTGCCTCATTTCATATATCAGAAAGACCAAAAAAAATCAGTTTTTTTTAATAAATAAACCCCCCTGTTTTACCCTAGGGAATACTGGACACTCACATAGGGTTAAAAAATGGAACATCTTTCATTGAAAAGGCAATTTGTTCACCTCAGGTAAATGGTTGGATAAAGTAATGAATTTGCATTTCAGCTACTTACTTTAAATCCAGTCTACAGACAGAGGTATCATCTCATACCACCGTACTTTAATCATTTTTAAAATGAGCATTTAAAAAAATTGTTCAAAAAGTACATGCCTATTTCCATCCAGACTTTCTAGGCCCAATAAAACATATATATTGAACACTTTAATACTTGCACTGGATTGTTTCACATAGTATCTTTTGACTAATAGTGGTATAGAAGTAAAGAGCAATTTTGCAGACCAATATTTCTTTTAATTCATCCTGAAAACTGGGGGAAGATGGAGTATAGAGTGGCAATATAAAGTCGCCTGTGTTCTAAATATAGCACCTTTTTCATCACTGTTATTAAGACATGTTTACAACACATAACTGATTTTGGGTAAAAGGGGATAAAATCAATGATCTGTTAGATTCTACAGTGCCAGGAAACAGCCTGCCAATTCCCACTCCCTGAGTGTGTTATACAGCACAAGGTCCCCAGACACTGGCTGGAAAGCCAAAATACAACTACTTACCAAGCAGAGAAAGTACTGAGATACAGTGCAGCATTCTCTTTGATTTTTGTGGTAAATTATTAAAGACCATAATAGAAGTAGAGACCTGTTAATAGCAAAGCTATCCAAGGACTTCCTGTCTTTCCTTCTGGAAGATGTCTTTCATATTTATTTTGACTTTTATAACATTGCTTATAAAACAGAATCCCTTCTAAAATAGTATTCAGACTACCAGTTCTATCTTTCCATTAAAATCAGGCTTTCCTAAAGGTATTAGCAACTGTAAAGACCCTAAGCAAGAAGTCTGTTCTGTACACACATAGATTATATGCTATATTTGCTTTTATAGGGAACAGAAAACCTGCTAGTGAGTATTGAGCTAATTAGGTCCCCAGGGCTTCCTGATACTGACTGAGTAATGTCATGGTATCTAGAGTCTCTTTCTCATCTGGAAACGGAACTAAAAATCATTGCTGAATTTTCTTCAAATTTCCTGATGGGTTTAATAAGCCTGTGCTACTGTGCTAAACTATCAGTTAAGCTGATATATTTTTCAAGCGTTTGTACAGATTTCCTTTTCCATGAAAATATTCTGCAGTGACTCTCAATTTGAAAAAGATATTCACAGCAGGTTCACAGTATTGCAGTAGAATCAAATGGGATAAAGAAGGGAATACGTACTCTTGGAAAGGTCTTGTAGCACTGTGGATTTTGGCAGCTAAGGCAAGGCAATGCTTCATGGAACTCCGCATAATTTACTTGCTAGCACATAATCCACCTGAACAGCTCATTTAAGAGCCTGCAGACTGCTTAGGCCCATTTGCTAAACAGAATTTGATGCTTAAGACTTTTGTTCTTCTTACCTTTGACTGAGTGTATTGGCCTCAAGAAATAATTTATGGGCTTTCATCTCCAATCTAATTAAATGAAAGGAGGGTTCCCATTGTTCCTTTATTATTAAACTGAAATCTGCATCTTTACTTTCCAGATGATTTTGGGGTTTGGTACTCACAACATATTAGCATCTCAGAAGACCTATGAGACACACTCTTGGCCTGTTGAAAGCCTTCCTTGCGTCTTCTCTTCCCATTTGCCCCTCACAAGGAAACTCCTGTGGTTCTTGTCCTGCTTAGCTGCTTCCTTTCCTTTTGCAGAAGAGTGCAGGGAGAAGGGAGTGTAATAGATGTGGCTTCCCCCTAATGTGTTCATAACTTCCTTTTCAATGAAGAAAAAAGCCCCTTAGCTACCGTGCTGGTTTTGGCTAGGATAGAGTCAACTCTCTTCACAGCAGCTGATACGGGGCTGTGTTTTGGGTTTGTGTGGGAAACTGTGTTGATAACACAGGGATGTTTTAGCCATTGCTGAGCAGAGCTTACACAGAGTCCAACCCTTTTCTGCCTCTCACCCCACCCCACCAGTGAGGAGGCTGGGGGTGCACAAGGCATTGTGAGGGGACACAGCTGGGACAGCTGACCCCAGCTGACCACAGAGATATCCCAGATCCAATGGCATCATGCTCAGTAGATAAACCTGGGGGAAGAAGAAGGAAGCGGGGGACAGGTGGAGTGATGGTGTTTGTCTTCCCCAGTCACCATGACGTGTGACAGAGCTCTGCTTTCCTGGGGATGGCTGAACACTTGCCTGCCCATGGGAAGCGGGGAATTAATTCCTTGTTTCTCTTCTACTTGTGCGTGTAGCTTTGCTTTACCTATTAAACCATGAGTTCTCTCACTTTTACTCTTCTGATTTTCTCCCACATCCCAGTGTTCTGGCACAGTAAATGTGTATTCACTGCTGAAAATGGATTAGAATGCAGCTCTGAGGGCAGAGAGTGATGTGATGTCGCTCTGACTGGATTTTGGCAGTAGAGCGCTTGGTGCATCTTTGCCAATTTTTCTGTGTTGTTTCACAGTAAGTGACACTTTCTTCAGCTCATCTCTGGTTAAAATTCACAGATGCTTCCAAGAAAGCTTTCTGAAGAGGAGTGCTCTGCTATGAACTGCAGACCTCATGAAAAACATCCCTGTGCAGAGCAGTGGAACAGCTGATCCCTATGTGGCAGGACGTTTAAGTCTGCAATTATATATATACGGTATTTTCAAATACTTCAATGAGCGTCCTGTTGTTTGAACCTAAGGGCTGCTGAAGGAAGTAAGAGTCACCCAAGCCTGGGCCCTGACTGGAAGCTGTGTGGTAAAATTTTGTCTTCCTGAATAGATGTAGAAAGCTGGCAAAGCACCGTCATGGTCTGGGTATTCAAACCTGGAAGGGTGGGACTCAGCCTGTAACATGCAGGCTGGTAATTCTCTGTCATGAAACCTCTCATAAATCCAGATGCGGAACCGTTGTTTTCAAGGAATATGGTGCATGCCTGTATGTATGTTTGTTTGTTTCCTCTTAAGAAAGAGGCATTCTACCATCAATAAAGCTGTTGAGAATAAACTCTGATTCTTGCAATTTTCCTTCACTGTGCCCATACTGAGAAATTAGGAAATGTTGAAGACCACAGGGAAATAGTCACAATTGTTTGTTTTCACTTTTATTACTAGAGGTAGCTTTTATATTAAAATCTACTGAATGGTAGAGCTTATGATGGCTTTTTTTATTCCTTCAGGAAACTCAGACACAATCCAGTTCCACACCAATCTACCAAGGTACTGTTAATAAAGAATAAGAAATTATAACTTCTACGATTATTTTAATTTTGTTTCTCATTTCAATTTTCAAAGAGTTCAGTGACAGCAGAAAGAAAAGGATTAGTATTCAAATGAATTTGATTAATTTAAAATATTTTAAATATTAAACATTATANTTTTTCACTTTTTATCCTGGAGTAAGACTCATCCTGGCTTCAAAGAGAAGTCTGTTTGCTTAAAGTTAAGGTTATGCAGATATATCCTGAGGATTTTGGACATTATTGTAGGACCCTATTACGCTCAAGCATTCTTGAATTGTTTATTGTGAAAGATTTAAAGTCTTCTTCCCTGTTAACACCATATTCACTGATACAGCGAAAAATAATCAAACTCCTGTTTCTACAAATGAATTAAAATAAAAATATTCCAAAAGCTTAAACTTTCAGATCCTGGGAAAGAAACATTGGCTGTTGCACAGTGTACACATTCCTCTATTGTATTGTCTCTGTCTGGGAGGAAAGATGGTTAGTAAATCTAATGTCAGCTCTGCCACCCCTACTTATTTTGGATATTTTCTCTATTACTTCAGTTAGCAGCTAAATAAGCTGCTACATAATCAATAATACTGATGGGTCCCTTCCAACTCAGCATGTTCTATGATTTAATGAATTTATGAGGATTACGCCATATACTCTTCCATGAAAAAAATACTGCAAGTACTTCTTCTACAAAGAATTTCAAACTTTTCTTTTTTAGTCTTCTGAGGAGCTAAAGCAGGAATGATAGTTTATACTCTGGGCTTTGACACTAGAATATTTAATATTTAATTTCCTGTGATCCTGATCTTGGCTGCTTAGACTGACAACAAAATGAAGTACAAAGGCCTTGGATATAATATACTGCTCCCATGGTCCTGGAGTGGTCTCCAGGTAAGTGCCAAAATCTGCTAGGATATCAACTATACCACTATTAATTTATTCCATATTGCTCCCTTTAATGATCCTTCAGCAGTACCAGACTGATTTAATTTCTACAGCTACTGTTCTTCCCTATCTCATATTCATTCTTTCTCTCAGCTTGAATTAAATAAGCGAGATTAGAGATTTATTTTTGATAGCTCATTGTTATAAAGAAGATAGCTCTGTAGCAATATATAATATAAAAATCTTCATTATACGGATATATTTGCATTCATTCTTCTTGACAGAAAGCCATGTAGTTGTATTAACTCTTAGTGTATTCAAAACATAAAGTAGTGCTTTGTTTGTGGTACAGCTCAGTAAGCACTGCTGGATTGCAACAGGGAGGGAAAGGTTGCCAGCACTTTCAAAAAGGTAGCAGACTATAAGCTTGCTTCCTGTAGTCATCTTGACACACTGTAATAAAGCTCAGAAATCACAATTCTAATTTATATTTGACTGACCGCACCGTTGTACAAAGACATTTCAATATGCAATCACTTGACCGCACACTGAATTCGCATTGAGAATGCTTATGTATTGTGTCCTATGGAGCTTTTGACTCAGAGGTGCCAGGAACTCACTGCTAGACCATTAAAGCTGCTGGATCTTTTCTGATGCCATCTTCAGAGAAAGATGAAGTGCTTTTGGAAAGCTGTAGGGAGTAATTCTTTTTGACATATTGGATGGATTGAGGCAGCTTGGGAGTTGCATTTCTCTGGAGATAATTTCATGATTCAGTTGTGAGTACACATCCAAACTCTCATCAATATTCCAAATCTGTACAATCAATAAGAAAAACACCCTGTGTGTATTCTTTTGTTACACTTGATCACTAGTAGCTTTGGGCTAACTTGCACCCAGCAGAGCAGAGCTATACATAAGGATAGGAGAACTCTGAGAAGTAAGAGCCAGGAACAGGTGTAACAAAAAGTCATGCTTTGCCTCAGCTGCGTGGATCTCTGTGAACAGTGGCATTGCACTGATAGAAAAAGGTGGGAAATGGCTTATTACTTTTCATATTGAGTGAAGGAGATGGAAGCACATATTGCGATCTCATTGCTGAAACAGTGAGTCCCATTCCCCTGTTCTGGTCTACAGAAATCATTGTAGCTGTGCTCTGCCCTGTGCGCTGCTGGTGAGATAGTGTGGTTATATCACATTTACTTCCTTCAAAGGTACCTAAAATAGCATATAAACTTTTTATTGGTTTTAATTGGACTAAGAGCTTCCTGAGCACTTTTTTCTTTTATTAAAATTATTTGTATTATCACACTTCCCAGAAGCTCATTCAAGGTGCTATGTGAGTAAAGGAGATAAGGTTACAATGATAGATCTTGTTTCACATAGCTTTCAATTGAAATGTGGATAGACAGGTGTGGGACGAAACAAACTGCAGATTGAGAAAAACAGTAAAACATCTTCATGGTCAGCTTTCCACATGTAAAATCCCAGAAGTACCTGCTCCAAAATGTAATAAAACTGTCATATGCAGCGGAGACAAACATCATTATTTCAAACCAGAATTTATAGGGTGAGTGTACAGCAAAAAGGACTTTGAGAGTGAAGGCTATCAGCTTATATTTGACTTGAAGAAAGGGTCACTAATAGCAGGACTCAAAGGGAGAGATAAATTTGTCATCGTTGGAGCAGCATTGATCCACATACTGTTAAGAGAATATGGGCTGTACGACAAGGTGAGCTTCTGCATAGAATAGACTGATCCTAGAGATGAAAGAATATGCAAGGTTTATAGTCTGAAAACTTGAACTGTGATTGAAGGCTGAGTCAAAGGCTATAGACCTGAAAGGAGAAGGACAGATTTGAAAAAATTAGATAGCAAAAAGAAAGGAGTTAAAAATTAACTCAACTGATTTCAGGATTTCTGCCATAGATATTTCCTACTATAGAAGTAGGAATGGAGGAAGTAATGTCAAAAGTGAGCTACATCTAAAACTACTGAAATATTATCATAGGAATTATAAGAAACAGTCCAGAGGAAGACTTAAAGCACAAAGAGAATCAACAACTTCATCAGTGAAAGAGAGGAGAGGAGAGGAGAGGAGAGAAGGGTAAAAGGGAGAGAAGAGGAGGAAAACCTGAGGTCACAAAAGCATGAAAAGGGGTGATGTCACAAAAGGAGAATTGAAATCATCAACAGTTAAAAAAACCCAGAACAACAATTTGTGGTGAATAGTAGAGCTCCAGGATGAATGATGTGATTAAACTGGGAGAAATGGAGTTACAGGCTGAAATGGTTTTTAGACTGATTTCAACAAGGATAGTACCAAAGGAAGGTTTTCTTTCCTACTGCAAGGAAGATTTAAAGCTGTTTTAAATCCAAAACAGATTTAAGTATAAAATTCATGGATATCTTAATCAAGAGCTCAATTTCTCAATTTGACCTTAGTAGTACTCTTCACTCCATTTTCTATTTCTGAGCTCTTCATTCTTTTCTAAAATTTACTTTTAACAAAAGGAATTAAGAAGGTCAGGCCAGGCAATTTGGTGATCCCACCTAGGCTTGGATCATATTTGAACTTCAGGCACTAGCATTCCCAGAATAAGCATTCCTGTACATGGGCGTACAAATGCAGGGAGGCAAAGCCCAGCAAATTTTGGGACTAAATGGAATGGTATCTAAATAGCTTGTCTGCCCAGAGAATGTGGCAGGCCCAGAAACCAGCCTAGTAGATATTTTGCACAGATGACTAAGACTGGATCCCACTCAAAGTTTTTGATGTACTTGCAATTCTGTCCTTGTGCCTGTGATACTCAGTTTTTTACCTAGTGAAACTATTTCACATGTGATCTCAGACTGTTTTCCATGACTCATCATTTTTAAAAATTGTGAAGTGGGATTTTGAAAGTTTCGGAATAATATATTTTAATAGTTTTGATAATTTAAACAGAGGAGGAAAATTATCATTGTCATTGTACTGCACAAGCTAGGAAAGTAGTGCAACGTTATTAAACTTTATAGCTTATAATATAAGTAAATTGCTTGTGCAGAGCAGGAAGATTTCCCTCTCTGTTATTCTGAGTATTAAATGCTGGCTGCTACCCAAGAAAAGATAATAAGCGAGATGGGACAGTGAATTTATCTGATATGTCAAATTCAGGTTTCCTTTGAAGGAGGGAGCTCTAGTCCATGTCTCACTACTCCCATAAATATGAGGAGCCATATATTTTAGCACTGAGACGTTATTTTTCTCTCCTTGAGTCTACAACATGGCATTCTTTTGACATTTTGTCTGAATACTTAAATCAAAATGGTTGTCATTAGGTATCTGGTGCATCCTGCAGCACAGGGAGAGGTGCTTTTTTTTCCTGATGTGCTAAAGCTGTTAAAGAGTTTCTTTTCAGTTTAAGTGTATTTAGCCATATGGTACATCAAATAAAGTTTTCAAAATGCCTTGAACTTTCAACTAAGTGAACATAAAACAAGGGACTCAGTAAACTGACAGATCAGGTGTCTCTATATACCTGCATAGGTACATGAGGAGCAGCTGAGGGAGGTGGGGTTGTTTAGCCTGGAGAAAAGGAGGCTCAGGAGAGACCTTATGGCTCACTACAATGACCTGACAGGAGGGTGTAGTCAGGTGGGTGTCTGTTTCTTCTCTCAGACAAATAGCAACAGGACAAGAGGAAATGGCCTCTTTCTGCACCAGGAGAGATTCAGGTTGTACATGAAGAAGGTTTTCTTCACTAAAAGGGTGATTAAACATTGGAATGAGCTGCCCAGGGAAATGGAGTCACCATCCCTGAAAGTGTTCAAGAAATGATTGGATGTGGCACTTAATGCTACAGCTCAGTTGATGTGGTGATGTTTGGTCAAAGGTTGTACTCAATGATCTTGGAGGTTTTTTCCAACCTTGACGATCCTATGATACTATATACATACATAAAGAGATCAGATAAAGCCATAGTAGTTTTTTTTTTTTTCTGAACACTACCTGCATGAATGAGATTTTTGTCTTACTCCAGGAAAAACTGAAGTAACTATGTTTTAATGCATTCTTAAACATATCTCACTTAATTTTTTTAAATTGGTATTGCGATTTTCCATTTGCCACTTCATTTTCATTGTCTCTTTCAGTTGTTCACATTATCTTTCCTGATAGTGACTGTCAGTTCATACTCACTTATACTATCTATGATCTTAATTGCTTCATATTCTTTTGATTATAGCTATGCAGAAAAAGTACCAATTGTTTTAAATTACTTTTTTTTTTAAATGATTTTCTTATCTCCCCTAAATTTTTTAAACTTGGTGTTGGAGATATGAAAAAACATAGCTCTAATCTGCATTTAGATTACTGACATGCAATACAATATTGCATACTTGGCGGTACTTAAATTCACATAATTTAAAAGTATACATCATATATGACTGGTGTGTATAATAGTTTTAATTCTCCTTGTAAGCTCTTCTAATTATATTAGGCCCAAAACAAAGACTGAAATATTCTTCAGTTCTCTAAAAATATGCCAAATTCATAAATAGAGATAGAATATTTCCCCCCCCTAATTTATTTGACCCTCATCTTCCAACTGTTGCATCCTTCCATACTTCTTTCCATAGTCTGTCTGCTGCATGGATAGATATTTTGAACAGAAGCAGTCTCATAGTCCCATGGAAACACTGTGTGAACTCTTGGAATCACCTCCCTTCCTGCCCCAACGCAACAGCAAATCTCATTACTTCTAACAAAAAGTAATAACTTGTGCCAAATGTAAATATCAAAGTTTTTCCTTTTCCACCAACAACGGTTTAAAGGATAAGCAAGCGCTGCTCATAGACAAGTGAGCTGGGTTTTGACAACTCTGAACCCCTGTGCTGGAAGGTAATCAATCTAGCTACAACCTCAGAAGGGGCCTGTGAAGAAATGGAAGAGGTTCTGCTACTTAATACATGGTCATTGTGGTTTTGGTTGTCTGGTCATTGTGGTTTTGGTTGTCTGAAGCACAAAAACTTGGGACCGATTTATATCCTGGCACAGGTAGTTCATCTTTTTTCACTAAACACAATAAACTTCCTGTGAATTCTTGATACCAACCACTTGAACTAGACCATTGCAAAATGATCTTCTTTTGAAATACCAAAATATATAATGCCAAAATAGCTGACCTAGTTTATAGAAGTACAAAAATAAATACATCACCTTTTATTCTGAGATCACAGCAAATCATGGGTCTGCTTGTGAAACTGGACCTACGTCTATGTATGTATTTTTTCCTGTGTAGAATTCAGTTTTCATTCTCAGTTACAGATTTCACTACTTGTTAAAGCAGTATTTATAAACTTCACCTATCAGTTTATATTTCAAGGTGGAAGGATCTTATGGGGGAGTGTAGATAATTATTGGCAGAGGAAAGAGAAGAATTTCCAAACAAAGAAAAACAATGCCCCAGGCTTTATTATGCTGTCCTGTCAAAATCCATTACGCTACAAAGATCTTCAGATGCGTGTGATATTCCAGTTGACAGTACTGAGTGTTTATATATAGGCTGATTACTCCCCAGTGTCCTCTGCAGACAACAGTGACAACAATGAAGGAACTGACGTCGTTCAGCATTTGTTTAAGCCTCAGTCAGTGTTAAATTCCATCCTCTGAGTTCCATGAATCAAAACTCAATGCTAATAATTATTATATTTGCAATCCCAGAGACTTTACAGCTGAGACAGAGCAGTAGCATTCAATTAAAGAGGAATGAAACTCAGAGAGAGAGCTGTTTTGTTAATTGAACCAAACATCAATCAGTTAATGAAGTGTTTTTAAGGACTCTGTAAGTTCATGAGATATTTGAGTGAAACCAGACTCTCTGAGAAAGGGGAGAATCTGTATCGATACCAATGAAGCCAAATAGTCTTGGCAAAAAGACTGACGTGTTCCCATTGTGGAAAGGAACACAGCCTTCATTCTCATTTTCTCTGTGTCTTCATAGCATTTTATATGACCTCTTTGTAAACCTTTTTAATGCACTGGAGAAAGTCTATGGCAGTTTGACCTTCCCACGGTAGGGATGAACAAAATGTTTGTGGACCCTCTCACAGTTCCTTGTACCCTAGCATCACATACAAAGACTATGCATCAGTATCAATAACTGAAGAAGAGTCTCCTGATTTGGTCTTTAAAAGTCCATCTGCAACAGCTCAGTGTCTTGGGGTGATCATCTGCTTTAGAAGAAAGAGTGGAGGTGAGATGACAGATTTGCTAAGGGAAATACAGATGGATCTGCTTTTAAAGCACCAACTAATACTATTTCTGTCCTTTTTTTGCCAGGCAAACTGTACAAACCTATTTGCTTATAACCATCAGTTTAAGAGCAATTGGAAATGGATATATAGAGGAGTTTTTTGGGTTTTTATTTTTTTTTTTAGCCTATGGTTAAGGATATATGATCCAGTAGCAAGAAGTATGAGTTTCAGTTGTTGAAATGTATAGTCTTCCCACTTAAAAGAAAATCCTCCTTTTCTTAACTGGACACAACAGTTAGCGTGTGTAAATACTGTGTAAAACAAAACTACACAGGAAAGCAGTATTGTTATGAAGAAACAAAATCATCAGACTGGTAGTACATTCCTAAGCCGATGGTGTCAGCCTAATTTTGCTTCCATGAAAATCATTTGCAAAAGTCTTAATGCCTTTGCTTGAGTGTAAGGTTTATCCATCACTAACCAGTTTTGAAAATCCGATCTCTGGGGCTTGGAAATCTCATTATATTAGTGAAAGGCAGAAATAATTGCTCATGCTATAAAGCAAAGCTAAGTTGAGCTGTAAAAAAATACGGAATTGCAAAAACACTGTTTAGAAGAAAAGGTGGAACTACTTATTGAGTTGAGAATGCAAGATTGTGGTTTCTGATTATGCCTTAAAAATGAATAACAATTAAAAAGAAAAAAAAATTAAAGGCAAACGAAAATCCACCAAAGTTAACCTGTAAGTAATTAAAAGTTTGTATACAGATTGATTTTAAAAACGATGTTATTTTGAATTTTATTTCTCTGTGCTTGTGACAAGTATTCTCCTGGAATAATGAAACACACCGAAATGCAATTAAAATCAATGTCTTTCTTTGACACAAACCGATTACATCCATTGCTTTTGGTTTCTCTTAAAAAACACAGTACTTTCAAAGAAGCCTCAAACCAGCATCTGCTGTCAATGAATAGTGTTTGAAATGTTTTGATGGTAATAGCAGAAGGACAGGTTTCCCTCGTCCAGGGGAAGGTATTTGATCATTGTGGCAATTTTTGCCTATTTTAATTTTTTTTTTATTTTGCAGCATATTTTACAGCTACTTATTGTGTGTTTCAATCAAACTCACAAGCTGCCCAGCTGACTGCTCAGTGTAAATTGTTATGCAATGTAAATAGTGGTGTCTCACTTATTCCAAGAGAATAAGGTTCTATTGTGTAGATACTTTTCAATTGAATGTGCTACAAATTGTCCCGGCAGAACAGCCATTTTTAGATATTTCCTGTTGACACAGAAAGCAGACATTATTTGAACTTACAATAAAATGCAATTTTTAAATTTAGTAGGCACAAGTACATTCATGGATCAATACTTTTATATCAGCCTCAAATATGAAGAAAATTCAATGAAAAATGCCAAGACTGCATAGATTAAAGATAAATAGTGCCTGGTAAAGTGACAATCATGTCTCACCTCCGCCCCATACCATGTGGCAACCTCTAGTCCACATGTCAAAGACTAATCTAGGCAGGCACAAATCATGCAGTTGCCCCACAGAAGAATGCTTACATTGCTTAACTTTGGCATTTCAGTCAGGCAAACTGTCACCTCATCAAAGTCTCTTACAAAATGTCAGCATAACAGTCTGCTTGAATGTTAGTCTTCCAGTCATTTGGGGATCAAACGTGTCCTCCTTTATGCCACTTTGTGTATTGTTCCTTCACACTTCATGTTCTTATCCTGTTAGCACTTGTGAAGGACTCTTGACATTTCTGATTTGCCATGCGGTCTGAAAAGTCATTTTTTCCCGTTTCCTGGGGCATGATGAGACTTTCCTGCAATTTTTTCCCTTTAATCTTAGAAATACATCTGTTGAAAGAGAGGCTGAATTCTAGAAGTCCCTTAGCCCATGGCTTTGGAGGTCAATACTGTATTTATCAAAGGGAGAGGAAGAAAACCCTGGGGACAAATACAGCCTCACTTTCTGCAGGAAGGAGTTTCTTCCTATCCCATCTAATGTGAACACTGAAAGATACAATTTATAATCCTAGGGGTTTTTTTGGTTTTTGTTTTTTGTTTGTTTGTTTGTTTGGTTTTTTTAACTATGTGTTGTCAGCTGTGTAATCAGAATCTGGATATTCTTATAATGTTTCTAGGCTTTGAGTCATTTTAATCCTTTGACCTCCTTTCATGCTTGCTATCTTATTCTATTCTTTTAGGGATCCCATTCTAGACCTTAATCATTTGTGCACCTCGATGTTTAAAATGTTTTAATCTGCTGATTGTCACAGAAGAATGGAATATCTAAGTATTAAATTAGTATTTGCAATAGGTTCAGGTGGTTTTATTTATTGAAATTCAATAGAAAGTGATGTCTATTAGAAGAACCCAGACATAATCACTACAACAATCAATAATCAGTAGGAAGTTTGCCCTGGCAGGGAATGCTACAGTTTACCCAGGTATAATCGAGGTTGAAACTCTCTAGTTCTGTTTAGGGATAAATTATTTAAGGTTTATCAGAGATCTGTTTGCTAGGTGGGGTAATTTTTAGCTTTTCTTTCTAAGCAGGAGCTATTGCACTTACTGTAGATTAAAAATGTAAGAAGACTATTAACCATTTACACCAGAGAGACCTTAGTTGAACAAACTGAATTTTCATACAAATCTCTTTCAATTCCAACAAAGAAGAAATAAGTTTCTCTTATATTTAGAGGACATCTGATACTTTCTGAGATAAAGCTAGAAAAAAAAGAGCCAAGGAGAACCAGATGGGTTTATTGTTGCCTGAGAAAAGATGTCCTAATAAGTAGCAGCTAAGTAGTTGGAAGAATATCTACTGGTGATTGCAGACAGTCCAGAGACACTTCTTCAGAGAACAAGTTAAAGAGAAACTCCTTTCATCAAAGGACAGATTTTACAGGATCAGAAACTGGTTTACGAAATAAAAGAAGTAAAGCAGATACTGGACCTAAGATCACAGAATAAAATGAAGAGGCAAATGCAGCAGCTCAGACGGACCATATTTAAAAGACAGAAAACAGAAGGATAAAAAGCAAACCTCCTCCCTTTTCCCTGCAAAGAAAGAAACTGAAAATTGAGTTGAAATTATAGAATTACAAACATGGCAAATACGGTAAAGCAAAAGAAAATGGAAGGTAGGAATGAAGAGGTCTCCCAAAGAAGAAGCAATACAGCAGAGATGTATCATGATCTGACAGTCACATCTTTGGAAAATGATAGCTGGTATCAATTTTAGTACATCTGAGCATCTACCTCTATGTTGTTCTTTGTTGTTTTTCAGGATGCTAAAAAATGATACAGCATGAGAGACTTGTCTTTGTTCACTTCTAAACAGCTCTTTCCTTACTCAGAATCCTTCTGGGAACTGACAACCATTTCTGACAGCAATTCAGCCTTTCCACTGCTGTGTGCAGCCGGGGTAATGCACTTGTGTTCTGGGCTATTACACAAGCTCATGAACTTGTGGGTGGCTTCAGTTTTGTGCATGAATGTTTCACGCCAGCTTCCTTGGTAATACTTCAATTTTACTGATTTAAAAAAAAGGAAATCAGTGATTTCTAATGGAAAGTCTTTTCTGCCAATCTAATCAACTAAATTAAGGCTCCTATTTAATTTAAAATTGCTTTTTGAGAGTATTAGGTTTTTTTGCTGCCATGCCTATTTAAGTTTGCTATGGGCTAGAATCTTAAAACCTGTGTCCTGCAAAATCTATGCAAAACTGTTAGCGTGCTTTCGGAGTCTTTAATGTTTCCCCACTGAAATATCAGATTTAGTGGGGTGAGGGAGTGGGGGCTGGAAATAAAAAAAAGATCTGCAGTCACCCTTACAGGCTTATTCATCACCCTAATCATATATCCACCATAGAATTGTACTTGTCCTTTGCCTCACTGTTGTATAAAACTTTAAGTTCTCTTATAGTAGAGATATTTTTCTTCCTACTGTCATGAAAAATTCAAAACGTATTTATATCAGCAGTTCACTCCAGTGATCTGACATGGATAACAGGGGTAACACAGTTTACCATGTATCAGCTAATCTTGCACAGTTCTTCACTGCTTCCCCATGGCTGCCTTTTCAAAGGCAAAAGGCTTTTCCAACAGGCAGCATGACTGAGAGGGAGCTTGAAAAGACTGAGGTCCTCTCAAAACCTGTGTGCTGCTTGAAGCTCCGCTTGGTTACTGTAGGGTGCAGGGAAGAATGAAAATTCAAGTCAGCTAGAAAGTTATGTGTTTTAATTTTTTATTTGATATATTTGATATTCTTTTTAAGTACAGAAGGGTTCTTGAAGAGTATCTGGGACTTCTTAACAGGAATACCTTTTTAAATTGTGAGGAATTATACGTAAGCTGCTAAATTGTCTTCCTGCTCTTATGCAGTCTTCACTAATCTTTCAGGATATTCTGAGGCTGTTATTTAATTAGCAATTATTTTTGTTTCCATGAGTGAACTGTTACTACACTCTCTAACAGTTTTTGGCTGGTTACACAAATTACAGCATTTTCTTCCTTTTCTGAGTTTTCAGCTGATGCTGCATAAGTGTGTTCATCAGTGCAAAGCCTAGTTCACACTCTGAGCAAAGACGTGTACTTAGTAAATATAGTGTTAAACCGTTCTCATATCGCTAATGAGGTACTGGGGTAAAGCAGGCTGTATCTGTCTGGCTAATATCTCACTCCAGGGCAGTACCACAGCTTGTGCAAGCTTGCAGTCACAGACACAGACCAGCAATGCCTTTCCCTTCTCTCTCTTTCTCATGCCTACCAGTGCCCCTCTTCATATAACAAACTTGTCCATTTTGGAACTGAAGAGGTCTTCAGCTCTGGCACCAGGACCTTGCCAGCTCTTGGGGCTCCCACCCACTGGCACTAAGCTCATCCACAGCTCCTTCCTGGAGCCCCTGGGAAGGCAGGTTACTGAGAAGGAATTGTCCCCCGAGGGTTAAAACATAACAAGGTGTAGCCTTGGAGGGAGGCTACTTTGGTAGTCTGAGTGAAGCAAACTGCACCTTATCCTGCAGAGCAGATCTTAAAAACTGACACGCACTTTCATTCTGAGTCCCAGAGACTCCCAGACCCTGTGTGGGGCAGCATCTCTGAGACTTTTAGAAGCAGTGGAAGCAGGAAGAGGTGATGAAGCCCATATGGTCCAGGGAAAGGGATCTGGGCACCATCCTCTGAGGGACTGACTTGACCCTAACTGCAACGAGTAGCGGAGCCACCTCTTAGAGCTGATGTTGGATGGTGGTGAACAAAGCTCTCTTGGTGTTAACCTGAGCTCCTGTGGAGATTGGTAGGGAAAATAAGTAAGGAGGTTAATGTTTTCCCAGCACTAAGTGGTGAAATAAAAACATCATGACTTTATCACTAGTAAATTGCTCACCTTCTGCTGAGTTTGTTCTTATCCAGATCTCAAGAATTCTAATTAAAGAAAATAATGACACTGTACACAGCTTTAAGATAGTCTACCAAGCACAGCTGCTGGAAACAAACAGGTCTGGCAACAGAGACATGTATTAATAAATATTAGTTAAAAAGAGTAAAAAACACACCTGATAGTTAACAGGCTGAGTATCATAGGCACTAATATGAAATGGCTTACCTAAAAGCAATTAGTCACAGTCAATGCTCAACAAACGGGAATAGGTTGACAATTAGAAAAAAGGCTGTGGCTACCTGGCCTTTCTTGCTCATTCTAATTCGAGCTCTGGCAAGAATGAGCCCAGAGTGTTTCATGCAAAGAACACCTATATCAGTCACAAATATATAAGATATTAAAATTTCTATTCTTGTACCACTTGTAATGTGTTAAATGCATTAATATTTACAGTTTCCTTCAATTGCTTGTAAGATTGCCTAAGCAGTAAAAATGGAGTTGTAAATACATTTATTCATACATTAACAGTTATACCCTTGAGAATATTTCAAGCAAAACTGCATTCAAATAGGCTGTTTATTTGTTTTAAGGACTTTTTAAAAAATCAACAATTAAATAGTCCATCTGTTCCCCAAACACTTCTAGTTAAACATTTGACTATACAGTTTTGAATAGGCAATTTTGCTAAATTGAACATTCTGTGTTGCATGTGTATAAATCCTTGATTGCTACAGGGAAGCAACAGAGTAGACAAAAGTTTGGATTTGCCAAATTAAAATATGGTGTATTTCAGGGGAATTACGCACACTTATAGAACATTAGGTTACTCTTTTTCTTTTTAGAAAGGTAAAAATTAAAAATATTCTGTTCTAAAGCTGGGTTAATCTTACAATTAAAGAACAGAATGCATGTTTCTAAAATCACTGGGAGAGTACTTTCAGCATGTATTTGTGGAAATCACTTTTCTAAGTGTGTTTATATCCCACAGTTCTCTCTTCCCTGCATTTTAATGTTGGTCTTGTGACTGCTGATATCCAATTAAAATGAGGCTTTACTCTAAAACCAGTGCAAAGATCTGCTGTTAAAAATGCATACAGACAAAAAAATGTGTGATTAAGGATAATTTATATTTTTCATTAAATGAATGTATATTACTCTCAGAACAAAGTGCTTTATTATTAATTGAAATTAATGATTGCTATTAATGACACATTTTTAAGTGCTTTCATTTTAACTTGTCATCAATTTTCCATAGTAAAATGATATGTTTCAACTTTGAACATTCTGAACTTTACTTTGCTCTTAAATTGTGTCAAGATTTTCCTTTGGGCAATCAGTTTTTTGGCAAGACTTTCTTCCATTTAACATCCTTTCAGTCTTCATCTTATTTCCTCAAACTACTACTTTTAACCTTGTTTTATTTTTTCCTATGGTAGAAATACCATGAAGATACTGAAGCAAATTTTAAACTGTTATTTCATTGCCCCTACTACTATTGGGTGCTAATATATGCAGTCAGGAATGGGAGATTAATTCAATATACTCATATTTTTATTTTGCATTCAAGTTAGTTAGTTAATGAATGAAATACACCTTCTGGATTTTTTTTTTTTAAACAAGGACTGGCAACAATTCAAGAAATAATTCCTTGAAATGACTGTATTTTGAGTCATCAGAATATATCTCCGGAAATCAATCAGTATATGCAAAACTGACATGGAAGTTGAACCGCTTTGCAATCACAGATGGCAAGACAGATGTTTCAAACGTATTAAAGTTGTAAAGAAACATCAGCACTCTGAGGAATGAATATATTGTCTTTCATGTATCCTGAAGATGCCAAATATACTGGCACAAGACAAGGCAAAATCTGCTTTACTGTTATTTTAGAAGTATTTCACGACCATGACTAGGTATATCATTTGACCTTATCTGCCTTTGAATTCCTGTACAGAAATTAAAAAAAATACAGGAGCCTGCTCAAAACCCAGTCAAACCAATCAGGAGGAATATTTACATAGGTGAAAAGCTAAATGGTCAAATAATATAAGAACAAAAATAAAAAGGAGAAAACACTTAAATACGAATGGCATCAAAGTGTTTGCGTCATTCCTTACTTCTGCCTTGGTGAAAATTGTGCAAATCTTAGCATATTTATCCCCAAATTCCCTTCCCTTCCCTTCTTCCCTTGAAAGGAGACCGTGGTCCAAGGACTGGGACTCACATGTAACTGGTTGTATAGACGAGGTTGTATAAAAGAAGATATACAGGGAAACAAAAACAAAAGAGTAGCCAGTCACTTCTGAACAGGAGAAGAGAGAAGTCTGAAAGCTGAGAGACTGACAGAGATAAAATTTGAAGTTATAAACAGTGAGGTGATTTGAAGAGTAGACAATATAATTTAGATTTAGCTGAAGTCTGGGATGTAAAACCTGCATTTTAGCAAGGGTATAAAGAAAGAAAAGTGACTTAATGACATGTTGCAGGTTAGGGTAGGACAGAAATGAGACCATGGGAAGTCATAAGACATTGTGAATTAAATTAAGTCTATGGAACACAGAAGCTGTAGGAGGAAATATGTCTCATATACTGTGATGACTTCACCTGTTGCCACAGCACTGGATTCAAGGATGAGTCACCAGGGATGAATATTACCATATAAATTTGAAGATGATAAAATGTTAATACAAATACCAAATGGACAAAAAAAAAGTTAAAAAATTAGCTGCAAGCAATGTGTAGATATTAAATTAAAAGATTTGGTGCTGTTGTGTCTTAGGAGAATTGAACAAACGAAAACAGGAGGTAAATATGACTTTTGGGGGTTTTCTTTTCTCATTTTTGTCTCTCTGGATTATGACTGTTGTAGAATGCTGCTCTACTTTTTCACTCTCTTCTCGGCTTCCTTTATAGCAATAGCAAAATTAATTGGTCTGTTCACCAAATAGTAAGAATCAGTTGGCTTTGAAAATTCAGTCTCCTTTTACTTTACTGCAATGATGATAACACAGTTGAGCCCAAACACCAAAATCTAAAACCAAACTCACAGCAAAATAAAAATATGCTCTCATTCCTTGCATAACCTAAAATTATCTATGTTATTGTTAAATGTTTTTACTATATGTTGTTAAATATATTTGAATTTTTATTAAATGTTTTATTATTTAATTTTTATTGCTATTTATATATGTACTTATTACTATTTAAAGAGTTCCCAAAATTGTCTAAGCGCTTTATGGAACAGATGAAAAGTAAAAGGTTCCTCCCCTAAGAATCTGTGGCTCTGATTCAGATGTGAAGCAACAAGTAAAGAAGCAGGGAAAGGGGTGTGAGGAGAAAGAGCTAACCAACCGAGTAGACAGGTTGTTTGGCTGCATTTCACTTCCAGAATCAGCTAACTAAAGTCACATGCAAGCAAGAGTTCACAACTGCCCTGGACTCAAAACAGAATCACACAGGGTTAAACTGTGCATTTTGTTTTCTTCCTCTAGTCTTTTTCTAAAATGTGCTTATTGTGTATAAGCCTTCCAAAAAGCACTAACTTGGCTAGTAGGTGTTAAAACAAATGTGCAGACATTTTACTGGCCAGTCCTATTATATAATGAATTGGGAAAACATGCTTATCTCATTTAGCTAGGTAACTAGTTTTCCCTTGACATGGAGTAGCAACTCTCCCTATTCCACCAAGCAACGTACCTTCCTTTTTGACATGGATACTCTAGACAACTAGGACTTTGTACCACGCTTGAAAGTTATTCACGCTATTTTCAAACACTGCAGGTCACAAGTTTCCAAGTATTAAGATGCTGCCAGTACCCTGCTGCCAACAGACCTCTTCTACTTTTTTCATGGTGATAGGTTTGCTTTTCTAGAGTGAGGAAGAGGTGTTCTCTCTGGTGGGCAGATTATAGGCTGTGTTAAGGTCTAAATGTAGTTCTCAACATTAAGAGAATTGTAACTACGACAGCTCTGATTTCTGAGCTAAGAAAGAGGGGAACAGCCTCAAAAATATGATGCAATTGTGAGTTTCAAGATAAGGACTTCCTTGGGCATTTAGCAGTCAAAGAGGAAGATGTTGGTTCTGGTCACCATAAAAAGCACAAGCTTTTTCACCAAAGCAGATGAAATCAAGTAAGAACTTTTTATATTTCCTTGTTTCAGCTGAGATAGTTAAATGGAATGATACTGGGTAAGTGAAAAAAAACCCCAAACCAAAACATTAAATGAGTGTTTCAGAGAGATGTTTCTTAAAAAAAAAAAAAAAATCTACCAAAGTAAGACTGCTGCATGCAGACAAGCTTTATATTAATTATCTGTGTTCATAAAGTAAGAATGATTACATCAATAAAGGGTGATTCATAGTTAAGTGGTGCCTCTCAGCCATACAACATCTATTGAGAACAAACAGTGTTCTCCAGATGGAAGCCAACTAATGCACTAACAACATAATTACAATGATTGCAGCTGTGATGAAGGGTACGAGTGGCTTTCAAACACAGCCCACAACACTTTACAAGAAATGCATTTTTGTTAGTTAAGTATGTTGCAGTTTTGGTTATGAGAGCAACTAGAAAGCATGTGGACCTGTTGGCTTCTACTAGACACTGCAGAAATGTAAGAAAAAAAAAAAAATCTAAACCCAAGACAGCATTCTGATACTATTTTGATGATATTGTTGTGCTGCCTGTGAGTGTTCATGTGCATACATATGACGAAAAAAATTGATAGTTCATGTTATTGAATGCTCACCCACAAGAAAATAAACTGAGAGACGGGATTCTTTTCATTGCATTTCTGACTCTTGGCTTGCTGTACAGTTACATGAAATGAGTAGACCCTTTTGGAGTGTGACTCCTTTTGCCGTATTTTAAGCTTCAGTTTTTCAGTGTGATTCTTTTTGAAGAAACTGATTTGCTCCTTTAAGTAAAGAGGACTAGAATGTACTCCCATATGCACATCCCCACTGTAAAAGTCCTTATCAAACCAAAGGTATTATACCTTTGAATGAATACAGAAATACAGATGACGCAGATGCACATAAATAAGACCGTTTGTCTAAGTTAGGAAAAACCATAATACCCCAGCGTAAAGTATCCCGTGTATAAAAGCAAAAGTCAACTTTGAGAAAGACAAGACTAGTGATTCTTTAAAGACTACTCATCCCAGAAACAAGGCAACATGTGGAAAGAAGTGGAAAATAGTAAAGATTTAAAGATTTCACAACATTGAATATTGCTGGTGTTTTGTGAATGGAACTCTGCCTGTGAGGTGACAGCCTGTGAAGGGCTTTCAAAACAGAGGAAAATGTGGTGGTATGTGAGTTTGCAAAGAGGTACTGATCAGTAAATACAAGAGGAAGGTTTATCCTAAAACCCAGTATCCTGAAGTCCGCTACCACACAGATCTTTGCATTTTGACATGGCCTGCCTGTATGTCCTACCTATCCCAAATCCACCATAGATACAAATCTGCACTGCTTTCTCTGAAATCTCTGTTTCTGAGGAGACAGTTCATGCACAATTGGATGTCTTCGTATCACTGCATATACTGCAACATCACTGAGCAGGATGAATGACAAAAAGGACAGCATCTGTTAAACAGAACTTTGGGTCAGATGTTTTATTAAAGAGCTGGCAAAAGTTTTGTATAAAACAAAACTTTCTATTTTAGTAACATTCTGTTAAATTTTGTCAAAATCTGAAACCTTAGAGTTCATAGAATAACCCCCCTTCCCTGTGTCCTCCCATCAAATCTCAGCCTTTCACCCATTTAAAGAAAGGTAGGAATATCACCTCCCTATAGGCATGACCTTCCTGTTAATCCCCTCTAAATTGTTTTTACACCTTCTACGTTCAAGGTAAATCCTCCTTTTTTTCCTTCTCCGTCTTTAATTCTCGCACCTGAGTGAAGTGAAACAGAGCACTGATAGCTTATCAAGCATCAGAGGCAAAAATTAACTTTCCTATTTAAAGTGCTTTCTGCCTTATTACAGTTGGAAGCTTTTTTCAATCTGCAAATTGCATATCATAACAAGTATTAGCTGTACATATGTTCTATTAAATTAATAATCTCCATTCCTTAGCTTTTGGCAGGGACTACTCGTCACAACCCATTATTGCTGACACAGGCTTGAGGAATGTTCTGTCAAAACCATCTTCTCCCTCTTTTATCCCAATCTGTTACTTTTAGAGGTGTCTAACACTAAAGTAAATAAAAAATCTAAACAGATTTTTAGGTACTCTTTGGAAAACGACAGAATAAGTCAGAAAGCAACATTATAAAGCTGCATACATCCAGGATGTCCCTGTGGCTTAAGCATTTTTTTTGCAGTTCTGTTCATCATATCTCAAAAGAATAGAGTATAAATAGAAAAATTACTAAGAGAGGCCACAAAACTCACCAGAAACATGGAAAAACTTTTGTACAGAAGCTGAATAAAAAATGAGTTTTGAGATTGGGGAAAATACATCCTAAGATCAATAAAATGTAAATTTATATAAAGACAGAAGTATGATTTATTCAGTAATTACCACAGAGAAAGAAAAAGAGTACACTTTCAGAAATTATTTGGAAACATGTTTAAAATGAAGTGACAATAAAACTAAAGAGTAAACTGAGATTAGTTTCCCCAATATGTTGTGATGTCCGAGGTTTAGGCAAATTCAAGGGACGTGCTCAGGTTTATTGGCTACCATGGTCCCAGTGGTCTCCATCGCGAGAATTCCTTGGATGATTGTCCTCCAGTAAATTGCAGGATTTTCACTGGAAAGGAGGGAGTGCAATAACTTTTTGTATGTCCTTGTCTACCAGCCCCCAGTTCAGCAGGACTAAATCATTTGGCTCACTTTGCCTTCACCAGCAGTTTCAGATGAGCCACCTGAATTTGCCCTGAGCTGAAAAAGTATTGCCTTGAATATTCAGTTCCATTTGGCTCAGACAAGTGGACTCAAGCAGTTTGTAGATGACTCCATTTTAACCACTTTGACTTTTTTGTAGTAAGAATGTATAAATTATGCTACCTTGAATTAAAAATTAGTTTAAGAATGTCCACAGACTGATTTGACCAGTTTATAAAGTCTTTTAAACTCATTTTATTAACTGGACAAGGCCTGTGAAAATGTGACCTTGCGGATACCATTATTATATTTTTTATAATGTTCTCTTTATGCCATGTGCACTATGAGCTAGAAAGGACGTGATTTGAAAAAGCAGTAGATGCAGACTTTACTGGAATATGATAAGAACAAAATAACCTCTCTTCTGGTATAATGTTTACTGGTCGGGAATGTTCAAAGGATAAAAAAAAGGTTTTCAAGAAAATTGTTATGTTCTTTAGGAATATAGTAAAACATAATTTTTGTTATAATTTAAATTCATGATCCAGAAGCTTGACACTTCATTAGCTACCCAAATATGACTATACTACTAATATTTTGAGGTAACTGATGATGTTTGATTTCTTTATGCAGTACTTTAATGGTACCTGGCTACTTGAAATTTTTGAATTGGAGATACACATGACCAAACTGAATTTGATAAATAGTTTACTTACCTCTGCAATTGCCAAGTTCATACTTTACTGCTTATGGAGTTTTCATGCTTTTACCTGAATTTACAAGCAAAATCTTGGGCAAAAGCTTGTAAATGTGATTTTTCCATAATCCCAGCATGAGTTACATCAAGCACCTGTGCACCAGAAAAGTATTTAACCATCAGTTCCAGTGGCAGTCACAATCTACCAAAGTGCTCACATTTAACAGGAAATCAAACATGAAAATTCAGTCAGACCTTGCTTATGTGTCTGTTGTTAATTTGCTGCTTTGGTACTCAGAGCAGTCAAACCCAAACTCAAAGCTCAGATCATCTACACGGTGAAATGTTCATCTTGTTAAATTTAGTGGCAAAATTGTTTCTCTTGTCAGGAAAACCGGCTTTTCAGGACAGTTTTCCACAGAAACATGAATCATTGATATAGCAGTGTTGCTACTGCATAATTTTTTTAGCTATTGAGTTCATATGTTTGAAATTTATTTGAGCTGTATTTTGTATTTCCTTTTTTTTTCTTATTTTGACTTGTGCTTTATGTTTTTTTTGAAACACTTACCCCTTGGGAAATAAATCTCAGTTCCATTTGATATGGGTAAACACAGAAACTGTTTCCACTGTTTTCTCCTGATTAATCTCTGTGCTTCTCCTTGTACGATTGCTCTAAAACTAACATCAACGTGTGTAACAGCAATATGTTTAGGGACTTTGTATTACTTGGTGATTTTGCTGGTCCATTTTACTAAGGCCTGGCTTGTGCTTCATGAAACTGATAGCGTTTACATAAACACAGTTACTGAGGTAGAGTATGTATTTTATGTATTCTGTTAGTATTTAATAGAGTATTTTTCAGTGTCTATTCCCTCCCCTCATCACCTCTTCTGATTCTTGGCCATAGGAAGTGAAATTTCATATGGTCCATCCCAAATAAAATATACCTCAAATGTTTTATCTGAGTTTTTGTTTGAAATAGCATAATTTTAAGAAACAGTAGAATTTATGCTGGATCCTCATTATGCAAGTGGTTGGACCTATCACCTATATCAAAATTTGATACATCAAATGCGAATGGCTAAGTTCCACCAAAGCCTGTATTAAGAGAAGGATTAATTTGTTGATATTCCCGTTATGCAGCAACAACAACAACAACAAAGAAGACATGACTTATTTCAGATGAACCTCTGGAGGCTCAAAATTTTCCTTCAGATAAGCTTGCTGACTTTTCAATCAGTATCTGAAGGTTATCAAATTAATGTTTTAACTTAATTATTCATTAAAATGATGAACAAAAGTAAGGAAAAGTTAGTACTGTCATATTCAGGAAGCACAGGAGCAGTTTCAACTAAAGCAGGGTGCTGGGAGATGAAAAATGGGAACTAATTCCCTGCTATTTAAGAATGGCTTTGTGATTTCTGAAGTACGTTCATTTTTTGTTATTAAAACCTGAAGAAGGCTCCAGCTGTTCTCAGAGCCCTTGTCCAATAGCAAGTGTTCTGATAATATGTTTTTGCAGCACATTTATTATAAAAAATAACTGCAGTGTCTCTGATACAATTAACTTCATTGAAACAGCTGGCAAATTCTAGGTTTTTAAAAGAGGACCCATGTTGAGCATTCCAGTTACAAAGAGGATATAAATTATAATGAAAAAAATCATGACATATAAGAGACAAGACATATATGAACAGTGGTGGCATACAGAGGGCTAGATCACACTTTTCACAGTACTTAATCAATGCTAATAAGTATGTATTTGCATCTGTTTTCATACAGGAAAGGTCCTGAGGATACACTTGAGCTTAAGCTGAAATTAACATGCTAGCTTGCTGACACCTCCCTAATTACTCCTTTATTAACAGATATATTTGAAACCCAGATTCTGATGAGAAATACAGTTTTTAGAATTTGTTCTAGTTCATTTTCACATAAAATATCTTCACTGTGCTAGGTTAGAAATTGAGGCAGAATTCCCACATCCCTCAGAGACACAGGCCTAGACAGAAATAGATACTGAGAAATAAGGAAACAGGACATTTGAAAAATTAAACACTTGCCCTGCCCCGTTTTGAATTCTGCTCCTCTTTGGTGAAAGTCCTGGATACAGTGCTCACTAGAGCAGGGAATGATCTGCAAACAGTCACATCCAAATTAAACTTCCCTAGTGTTAAAGGGACTTGGCATTTTGGAAAGCAATGTACGACCGCAGTCACCAGATTTTCTTAGGGGGCCACAAAGCAGGGGGTGGAGGGGAACTGAGAACACTTGCTGATATGCTTTTTCTAAGGGACTCTTTTACTGGGGAAGAAACACTGTGGTACTCCAAAGGAACACTACTAATCCCAAGGATCTTCTGACAAATAATGAATACTATAAGAATATCATGAAGACCTTACTAATGCTTATGCATATCCAGCTGAGCAGCACCAGCAACTGGTGGAGGCCCACAGACTGAACTCAGGTTCTGAGTTCATGATCCAAAAGATAATGCTTCATGAGCTCCCCAAGAGCACTCCTGAATTTCCACGATACTTTGGAAATAGACGAACTGCTCTATGCCACACACTGAAAGGAAGGAATAGCTGGGATGCCAAGGGTGGCACCAATCCACAAAGGTGGTAACGTAAATAAGACCCCTGAACATCAGACTGGACCATACTGTTTCCTTCTGTTCTCCAGTCCATTTAGGTCTGGATCTTGGGACCAAAGGGCATTGGAAAAAAGAGTTGGGGGCAGGGAGAGGTGGGAGGGTGGGATGGTGCAGCAAGGAATAAATCTCAGCACAGGAAAATGGATTGATTTGTCTTAGAGCAGTGTGGATGGGGAAGGACTATGTCTGTGGAAAGACTCCTGGCTCCTGTCAATGTCCCTTTGTTGGATAGTTGTCGACACTTCAGATGAAAGTAAAAATTACCCTGAGAATACACTTGGGAAACAGCATAGGTAGAAAATGTCTTTCTGATCATTTCAGGACACGAGTCGAGACACCTGGGACTTGGTTTGAACACGCTGTTAATGTACAGCTGCCAATACCATCAGCTTTCTGAGGTGATGCAGGGAACAGGGTTCCTCCTGTGGGCCAGGAAAGAAACAGAAACTATGTACACACGCACCCCATGGGGACCACGATGATGAACCAAATGAATCCCAGACACAGAGACTGAAAAATATTAAAGGGTACAAACATACTGAGCCTACTCTTTCAGTAAAGCTGTTACAATGTTAAATTGCCTCGCATCCCTCAAATTGCTCTTGCTGCAAGATTGAAATAGTCTCACTGTCAGCTGTACTCTGCAGGGCTGCATACAATGTTGTTAGCAAGGTGGAAAAAAGATCCCATCTCTGCAAGCTTTTCTGTATGCAAGTGCAATGACCTAGCTGTGCCTTCACAGTCTCTTGTTACAAAACTGGTTGAGTTCTTTAATTGTCACATTTAAAAGGTTGGTTTCCTGCTTGGGCCATTTTAATGTCTCTCTTTTGAACTCCAGTTTGTGTTTTGTGTCTTTATTAAGTCCTTGTGAGAAAAGCTGATTCCTAGGCTGTGTACTGCACCGGGTCACAGTCTAGTTTTCTGCAGTTTTTTTCTCAAGAGTGTGCTTGTGTTTCAGGATGACCTTATTTTGGACAAGGGTCCTGCTAAGAGGGATATCTTCTCTCCCCTCTATCTCATATGTGGGAGTTTCCAAGGAGGAAATGGAGCAAGTAAGTGCTTGTGCTTGTGCTTTCTCCTTGTGGAGAAAATTAAGGTGTGGCAGAGGAAAGGTTTTCTGACAAGCCAAACAGAAGGATAAGACTCAGTCAGCTATAATGAGAGGAAGGATCAGGGACCAACAGGCAATCACATCTATGGCTGCAAGAAGCCCAGAACACTAGGACTGCTATTCCAGATCAACACAAACACTAGAAATCTGTGATTTCAACATCCAATCAGATGAACTGGACTGCAACACCTCCTTCACAGTACTGGATAAGTTTTTTGTGTTTTGTTTGTTTGTTTGTTTGTTTGTTTTAATCTGAAGAGATGTCCTAGCTCTTTTTGATTACATTTGGACGTAACACTGAAGTCATGATGTGATGTCTCTAAGTTTATATTCAAAACATTCTGAAACATCATTAGCCTCTGACCGACAAACTTCTAATCTTGGTGCCAACTGTATTACAGCTTTCAGTTGGTTATAAGCATTTATCTAGGGAATACAGTATTCTGAAGCAGCAGTTTGTCTTCCTCATTATTTAATGCTCCATCAAATTTTGTGTCAATTGCAAAGTCTATCAACAATGATTTTATGTCATCCTTTAGCTTTCATATCTGCTGTATTTTATAGTACAATGTAACTATGAGGCAATATTCTGTTGTGGACTATATGAAGACATTTATTTTGATTACATAAAATAAAATGCTCAAATTGTCATGAGAGCTGTTACAAATAAAGCAAAAGAAAGGATAAATAATACAATAAAACTATGAAACCTGAAATCTGCTTCAAACCATGGCCAATCAATTCCGCACTGCTGTAAAAGACTAAATACTACATAAGTCTCTTTTGGCTTCTCAAGAAACAAGAGTACACAGCTCTGAGTGTTACTCTGCCATTGAGATCACCCAGAGTCAGTGTCCTTTAGGTCAGCTGTGAGCAAATCCAACACTGCTTTCACCCAAGGACTCATTAGATCAGGTAATGTTTAGCCTGAGTGCTTCTGCCACTCTGTATATGGCATGAACCAGCTCCCTCTAACTTTCCTGAGAAAGGCTCAAAGCACTAAAAACTGTTTCTGCAGCACACAGTCTAATGTTCCTTCTTAAAGAGAAGTTATCATTTCCATGAAAAATGAAACTGCAAGCAATTCAGGACTGCCTCAGTGCTTGCAGAGTGGCCTGTGAGTGGTGGCCCTGTGCTTCACAGACTTGGAGTAAGTGGTGTTTGCAGTGGTGTTATGATCGTAATGCCGGATGCATTGTGACAGCAAGCAGGTTCCCCTGTGAAAGCAACCAATGTTACCAGCTTACTGTTCTAGTAGTTTAAACAGTTTTCTCATTCTGATGCTGAATAGCTCTTCTTCTTCAATATGTCCAAAGCGTACCCTTTCAAAAACTCAGCATATTTTATGTTAGGATTTATCCAGAATCCAGAACTTTTTTTACTTCCTGTATTTTCATGAATGTCATCTTATCATGGCTCGGCTTCGTGAACGAAGATTTGGGAAGGGCTCTACCCACGCTTGCTGCAAGCGCTCTGATGGCTAAAAAGGCAGATGTGAGATAGGCAAGTCTGGTTGCAAAAGGCACAGCATGACCATTTCACGAATGACCACTCAAAAGTTTACACCATGAGTTAAGCTACCAAAGGACAAACCTACTTCAGAGCCATTGTCTATCTGGCACAGTTTCCGGAGATTTTCAAGGATATCGTTTGCATAGGTTGATATATTGGAGAATTATTCTGATTTATAAAGTGTTTTATCTTAAATAGATTAATTTTTTAAAATATGCTTGGATTATGTAAGATTTGAAATAATTCAGGCACCGTTGCATTGAAAAGTATGTTTAAACACACAAGATAAAGAAGAAAGGCCATTTCAAGGATGTTGAACAGTTAGCTAGACAACTTACTATACTGAATTGCCAGTGGTATTCCCCTGAAATTATCCTCAAGTACAGTTTAAAGCATCCTATATATCTGGTAAGGCGTTATTTATACAATGTTAAACAATGACCTCTATTATATGGTTATATGAAATTGTTATGAGACTTAATGGGAATCACAGCAGATTTCATTTATTTCTGAGTGGAAAGTGCAAAATTAAAGTTAGGTTCATGTTAAGTTGCCTGTCTCTTGGGTGACAATAGCAAAATAGTTATTTTCTTATTTTACAAATATTTCATTTATTAGGGGATTTTTTGAGTGTGCAGCATTGAAGAAGCCTTTTTATGTATTGAAAAAGCATTTTTATCTGAAATTCTGAAATTTTTTTACAGAAATCATTCTGCTCTGCCAATACTTAAATCAAGCTGACTGTGTTGTTCTTCCCTAGAAATGTTTATGATAAGACCTCTTAGTTATGTACGGTCAGATTTCTGTATCTCCAGGGAAGCCCTGTGACAATGTTTTTCAAAAGCTTCGTTAGTGTGGATTCAGCTGCAAGAATCAGTGCTTTCTAGAGGACCTCATTTCCAGATGGAATTGAGAGCCTGGTCACGCAACTGACAGCTTGTTCCTCTCACTGCTCTAAAGGGACTTCTGGCATGATTAAGGATTAATCAAGAGAATAAAGGTTTGCTGGGTCAGGCCCCAGTTCTGGAATGTGATTCATCCATTGCTTGTAAAATCATGCCGTATTTTTCGATATTACAAAATACAGTAAAAAATAAACAAACAAGGCTGATATGGCTCTGAGATTGGTTGAGGATTATCATGAATTCCAGTCTGTGAATTAGAACTGGCAGGCTGTGAAAGGGTTTCAACCCAGTGCGATGGATCTCCAGGGAGCTATTTCAGCTTTTCTAGTTATGCAGCAGCACTGATGTAGATTGTATAAGAAGCCAACAGATTTACGAGGAAAGGAAGGGAGAGGACAGGTATAGTGTGTCAGAAAGTTTTTCCATGTGATGGAAATCACCTGGGAACACTGTTGGATACTTCTGGTCTGAGTAATTTTAACCTTTTGTCAGCTAATGATTATAGTACCCCCTTACCTCCTGTAAAGTAAAAAACCCCAAAAAAACCCAATAAGCAATAAAAACTATTAAATATATTGGTCCACTCTCCTGTCATGAATCTGATGACTTCCTAATATGTTTTAATTTGCATAACCTTTTATTTTTTTTATACCTTATTTTATAGCTTTTTTTTATTTTATACCTTATATTTTTCTTCCGTTGAGACAGACTACAGTTACCCAATTAAATCTATTTCCCTCTGAAATCAATACATATTCCTCGATAATAGTTTTGGTTTCACATTTTAAACTACTTCAATTTTCTGAAGAGGCGGGCTGCTTAGCAATACATGTGTTTATTAAAATGTCGTTGCTGAGGCAGTGCCGGGAAGAGGTTTCAGTCTGCTTGTTGGATCACTAGAGGGAGCTCCAGATGCGCGGGAAGGGAAGGCTGTTCTCAAATCACACGAGCCAAGAAAGTGGAAAAAATACCTTTCCCGATAGACAATGATTGTTAAATGTCTAAAAAAACAAAAACAAAAACAAAAAGTATTTTTTTTTCCCTTCCTAATGAGAGCATTTTATGTGCATTTGTTTGCCAATAATACAAGCCTCACAAGCTAATAACTGCAGTGTTTAAAGGCTGGTAAAAAACAGTGTCCAGTTAAAAACTTTGCAAATAGAAAGCTTGCAAAACAGAAAAGAGCAATGCCTGTGAACCCTCTTAAGCAACAGCAATCAAGATACGTGGCTTTCTCAAGTAGCTGGTTTGTCAAAGCTGATGAGATAGATATTCAGTAAGATGGAACTAAACCTTTCCTCTGATGCAATGCAATGATTCCAGAGCAGCATAACACCTCTGTAAGTCCACTGATCTGATGTCTGATATTCATATACAGCAATGGTGCTTATGGTGGTAAAATGGGGATCATTTTTGATGTGCACAGGAGCATTCATTTAGGCGAAACATAAAGTGATTGGAATACAAAACACCGTAAGAATTTTCAGCGTGTATTATTTGCAAAACTGCTTCCAAAGTCCAGGAATTAAGAAGGTCTGGCCTACACTTGAAATGTTTTTGGTTTATTTTCAGTGTTGTTAAGGAGATTTCTTATCTTTACATGACACAAGAAGCTGTCAAACAAGTCTGGTATCTTTTCAGAGTTAGCATTGATATCTCTGTCCCCCAGAATATTTGCATATGCAAGCACAAAGCATGAGGATGGAGTATATCTTTTGAGCTAAGTAAGTCATGCCGATCTGAGTTAGCCAAACAATGTATAAAAGCCGTTTTTTAGTATTGACTTTACACATCTGCTTTCCTAGGGGTATTTTCTATGTTAGCCTTCTTTGAACATTTGATCCCACAGATAAGGCCATTTTTTTAAAAAGATGTATCTTGGAAATATTATGTTTTACATTGTGAACGTATATAAATACCAAGAAATAACATATTGTGTCATCAGGATTTCTGAAGTATTATCAAATACACTTGTTAAGTCTTGTTACATATGCATTATAATTGTATTATGTTCAGGGAAGATTGTAATAAACTACTATTTCAGCATCACTTGATTTGTATTGGGGGTGAAATTCATAAAATGTTCTGTTTAACTCTGCTTTTTCTTCATATTAGATGCCACATGCCAACAGTTCTGCAGGAAATAGAAAAATAGCTCTGTATTTTCATGCCATTACTGATGGTACAGAAATGTATGGCTCATCAGGATAAACTAGGCCAGCTTAGAATTTTTTGAAATATTCATCTTTGACTTCCATAGTATTCATACAGTGTTCACTGATTCCTTGAGGAGGAGGAAGAAGAAATGCTTCCTTCTCAAGGCTGTTACCCAAGGGGCAGTGCTGCAGAGGGTTATATATTGTTAGGGATGTACCCCTGTTATGTGATGGCCATTGTTTAGTGAGTGGCTTTGTTAGCTGAGTGAAGCATGTTCACTTTTACAATCCCTCCTTGAATTTCTTTCATGTGGTACAATTTTTTGGACCTCACCTTCCTTGAGCTTTGGTTAAAGATAACATATTTATACTTTGATGTCATTGTAATCTAATAATATTATGTTTGGGTAGGAAAATTGTAGGGAAAAGAGAAAGAGGCCTTCTTCTCTTCCTTACTTTCTAAGGCTAGAAGTTAAAAAGATGGTTTTATCCTCCCTACAATGTTTTTAATAGAACAGGACTATGAAATACGACATTTCTTCTAAGAGTTTTGCATACTGGCTTCAGAAACACCTATATAAAGCTACTCAACATGTTTAAAAGCAGCAGGATTGGGACTGTGGAAAAAATCAGATGAAATAAGTGTGAGAAAATCTCACAAACTCTTCTTCTGTGTAGCATTAGGATGAATCTTCTATGATTTTGAAAAAGGCTAAAATTCTCCTTTTTATCTGTTTTAGTTCAAGCATTTATCCACATAACATAATAAAATACAAATAAAACCCTCTGGGCATATGACCATATATGTTTTTCTTAACAAGAGCAAAACAAAAAGGTTGTGACGTGCATATTGCTCAACACAAAATAAGTAAACTCACATCATTCTGTGGTGTTTTGTTTCTAAAAAAGATTGGTTTTTTTAGCCCTGCTTCTGCTTTTATAACATCTTTCTGAAATGTTGTGCTAGAGACAGGAAAATTTAAATGATGCAGCTACTCCCCAGATTTTCTTGCCTGAAAATAGGCTGTTACACGATTTAAGGGGTAAATGGTACCATGATTTTAGGCAGAAATTGGCAGGAAGCATCTGTGCTAAACCCAGTCTCTGTCCTAACCCATGTTCTCAGTGTAGCTCGTTCAATGACGGGAGGAGAATATAGGCCAAGTCCCAGTGTAGCTCACAGTGCTTTACACTTTCCAAGCACTGTGTAAATGTTAGCAGGTCTTCATGACACCTCAATGAGGTAGGTAAAGATTAGCAACTTCATTTTCCAGGAGGGCAGACATGCCTTGGGAAGAAGTGAATTGTGTGAGCTCATATAGGCAAGCAGTGCTCCAACTGCTTTTAGAATTGAGAAGTCCCATCCCAGCGAAACGCAATGTCAAAATCCACATAAAAATGAAGCTCTACTACTGTTACCACAGAGACAGTAGTGCATAGGATAATTAATATCAACATGTCAAGTATAGAGTGCCAAGACATATTGATAGTGTCACAAAGTAAATTTTAAGGCTTGAAATACACAGGGAGTTCAAGAAATTGTAATTATCCCTCACTAGTATTTTTGTGGCCATTTTGATTTGACAAGTCAGAGATAAGTTCCGTTTTGTAGAAATAAATGTACTGCACTCATGGTTATGTGTGCACTGTGTCTAGACACCAGGGCAATTACAATGAAAATTACATTTTCATTTCTATTGCAAACTGTCTTGTTAATCTGCTCAGTATTTCCTTGTCTAATCATTTTGTTCAGCAGTTCTCTTCTTTAAAGAAGGTCAAAAAGCTCTTTTCAGTGTTACTGCCTGCTGTAACTATAATATGGGCAATAATAATCATAGTTCATTATTATCATGCAAAACATCTTTTTGTAGTGGAGGTAGCTGGTTTACTCTTAAAGTTTTAACATTTTATCTTTATAACGTTGAAAAGAGTAAATGTAAAATCAAGTAAGATGTGGTAAGTTCTCTTCCCCAAAAATACATGTTGGCCTTTGTGCTCACTGCTTTTCTGGTACCCACAAGAACTGTAAAAAGTGACAAACCATTTCCTCCTTCTTACTCTCCAGCTGTGGAAGAAATAAAGAAAAGGGAGAATTTTGCTTTCCAGGACCAAACATAAATTCCCACTGCCAATATGGTGTACCAGGCTCCCAATTACAATGGTTGTAAAGCTTAATGACTTGGGAACTGGGTCTTTTAAGAAACCAGGAGAAGTGCTTTAGGATCTTCTCTGACTGGGAAAGCAATTGAACCCCAGGTACCTGCCCAGATACATGGAAATATAATTCATATCATCATGATGAAATCACCAATGCAGTCATCTGGTAGAAGAGAAGAAAGAGTGAATCCACACTCTTAAAGAACCAAGGGATGAAAAATGGTGCCTTGCATGGAGCACAGCTCTCAAGGAAATTCATCACTCCCACTTCCCAACAAGTGATCAGGTCCAGGAGCAAGACAGTACTTTTTCTTGTGTGGGTTAGGCACTTTCTGCTGGATGTTTTAGGTGTCCCTTTGTACAGCTGACTGTGAAGCCCTTTTGTAGATGCCTAAATCCCATGTGATAATAATGAACTTCAGATTTACCACTGTAGAAGGACCTGCCTTGGCACTTCTGGAGCTGAGTCCATCTGTGCACTGTAGTGTTGACCATCACAGCACTGATGAGTCTCTGGGTATACAATGACTGACAAGAAGTTCCAAGATTTTTCCCATCTGAGCCTAAATATATTCTATTCTTGCATAAACTTGCAGAGATAAATTATTTGTTCTGAATTCTAACTGCAACTAATAATAACCTTCTTAGAAAATGTAGTTGTAACTTTTGAAATGAGAGGCTGCCTGTGAGTGAAGAAAAACGAGGAAATGACCACTGTAGAAAATAGAACAGTGGGTAAGGAATGATTTAGTGCCACAATTACGCAAACAAATAATAATCTGAACTACTCAAGGTATTTTACCATGGCAAATTGTTAGCACTGTCAACAGTTTCTTGAAATCACAAGCTGTTTGCTGAATTTCTGAATTGTTCCTACTAGGGTGCATATTTCTATGTAAATGAATGCCATTAAACAAATGCTCCTGTGGTGATGACACAAGTTCCTTTCCACATTATCACAAGCTCTTCCTTTAGGCATATTGCAGAGAGAAAAAAATAAAAGGGCATTCAGATTAGTCAATGTCCTATTTGTTTCTATAACGAAGCAAATTTCAAAAACAGTATATGTGTCTGTCTGTGTATGTGTCTGTATGAGTGTATATAACTTTTCTGTAGGACATATGCCTTTTCCTAATTTCTAGAGAATATGGGAAAGTGGAATGCCCATGGTGGTGCTGATTCTTGTCAACCTTGTCATGATAGAGACATGTGCTTATTCTGGTAATGAAACTCAGGGCCTCTGTAATCATTCAAATTAACTGAAAAGTGCAAAGATGCAGTTCTGAATATTTCAGGACAATTTTTTAAACCATGTTGCAAGTAAAACAAACTTTAAACTTCACTTTAAGATTTTCCTATGCCATTTTAAACTCAACAGTAATTTCAGTGGAATTCCTGGCACACAGTTATAACATAGAGGGTAAATAGTTTTGCTTATATTGTTGTTGGATTCTGATTATGTCCTGTTCATAATCTAACCCCATTTATCAACAAACAGGAATTTACCATCTCCAGGAAACTCCCGATTTTTCTTTAGATAGCCGGGCTCAGAATTTCATGGTGTGACACGCTGGCTCCTCCAAGCATTTCTCAGACCTAGGGGAATCACATGTTGAACTTGCATATTTCAGCAAGATACATGGAGTTTAGAGGAAAGTGAGAGCAGGAGGAAATGGGTTAATAGAACTTTTTCTAATGTTATCTGTGAAGAAATATCTTATACCAAATAAACAATTAATGATATTTACAGGAGAGAATAGCCTGCCCACATCACCAGCCTGCTTGCCCCATATGGCTTACTTTCTTCCTTGCTCCATTTTGTTAAAGGGTGTGTCTGTTAAACAGGTTTGTTTCCTTTTGACTCAAACAATCTCAAAAATTGGCAAAAACCTATAGTTTCTACTAAACCAAATTTAATGCCTAAAATGTTCTTCGTACTAACTGAAAGAACACCTGTGAAATATTTAGCTTAATCAGAATTAAGTAGAGAAACCTGGAGACCCATTGCACTGAGTACGCAGCATTATTACAGTATTTCTTCTGCAAGGTTTCTGTTGGCTGAGGTGAATGTAAAGGCTATGATGAAAATACAAGGAATAAAAAGAATTAGTAGATAATCAAAAATTCTGTAGATTTCACAATACAGCAGAAAATAGGAAGGAAATACTGAATTTTCCACTACATCTGATTGGCATTCAGTGCAAATATTAAAAGTGGAAAATAAAAAGGATTTCAGTCAGATATATAACTGTTTCAAGAAAGAAATTTCTGAAAGTGATCTTGGTACTATGATAATATGATTATTTTTAGGTATGCATTGGGGGTTTTTTTGAGATTTTTACTTTCACACTGCTTTGAATGGTACAGAGTAGGATACGTGGAAGGAAGAATAAACCCTGTGTCTTTTACTTTCTTGACTCCTTCCCTTTCTGCTCTGATTCCTAAGTAAAAGTCTCTATTTTCAGCTTTACCAGGTACCATTGATTGAATTCAGTAGGACTAGAGAATTTTTGCAATTCTGCAAAAGTTAGTGGTCAGTTATAAAAGAAAGCAATGTCTAAACAGCATATTAGTATTTATGGAGGTTTTTTGGTTTATGGAAGGCCATGCTGTCCTAATCTCCAGGTATAGAAATCTTGGATAATCTTTACCTCAGATCCTTTTACACTAGAAAGTTAAATACAAGTATATATTTTCTGTTTACCCAGTTGAAGGTTTGGTGTATACCATGTAGGAGAGGTATCAGGTTGTCTTCTGAGAACCTGTTGAAATCTGGCTGACACAGACTGAAATTATACCTTACCGTCTCCTGTCAAATCAGCCTTTGACTCCTAGATAATTTTTATTTCCAGAAAGCACTAAAGACATCAAGCATGGAATATTCCTTACTTTGGTATATTTTAAATGGAAATGGTGAAAAAGTTTGCTTTGCTGTCTGCATCATCTCCTTTCCACCACCTATTTTCTTGACAGAATCAGTAAGGCTTTGTTTACTTTATATATAAATAGACATTTACAGTTGTACCTAATGGTTTAAGAAAAAAAAGTCACCCTCCATCATTTTTGTACACAAAAGGGGCTTTATTGGCTACTCTTCCCAACAGTTCTGAAGTTTTTGAGAAGTTTCTCAGCAGGAGGTGTAAGGTTTGAAAACTCAGTGAAAACGGCAATGGAGAACAGTAGTTTTCAGTGAAGATGTAAGGGCCACGTGAATAAAAGAAACAGAGAAAGAATGGAGAAAGAGCTAGATCTGCTGGAAGAATGTTAGAATACAAGTCTGGCCTTCACATAAATAGTGGTTTGCTGTCTCAGATTTCCATGCATTTGTTCAGAACATATTAAGACTGAGCTACTTCTCCTGTAAAGAAAAACTGTGTATGTAATTGTTTCCTTCAAGAATACAGACACAGTTTTACAAAAAATGGAGGAGCTGAAGATTCTGGTTGGATTTTAACTTTAAACACAAATAGACTTTTCCTCTTATAGGGAGTCAACATTTCAAATTGGAAGTGCAAAAAATTATTATCTGTGCCATTTCCTTTGTCTATATGCCTTAAATTATTGCCTTATTCATTCAGGTGAGATGTTATAAAAATTAGAAAAACAAGGATATGTGGAGATAAATAAAGGACTATCTAGATGGTTATTTCCCTCCATTTTAGTTAACATCACTTAAGCTGTAGTTCATTGAAGATTTTGGCTTCACAACAAATGAAATGTTCCCCAACTGAGACCAAGAATCTGAGGCATTTGCAGTTTGAACTTGGTCCTAGATTTAAATTTAACAAAAAGGAATATTTAATTTAAAATAACAGTGGCTGGAATGCTTTTCTATATAAGAAGACTTGAACTGTCGCATGTTGGTAGACAGAGATTTTCCTGCAGTCTTTGAATCCCAAATAATGCAACATCAAGAATATGATTTTGAAGACAATTACTTTAATTGAATTAAATAAAAAATAAATTGATTTTTCTTTTCCACTACCTCAACTGTAGAAAATTTGAACCAGTATTAAACAAGAAGTGAAAAAAAAAATTATCTTAATGCCTTTAAAGATCAGTGGTCATAGCAGATAAAAAGAATCATAGAATCATTAAGATTGGGAAAAAAACTCTGAGATCATTGAGTCCAGCCTTTGATGGAACACCAAGTAGCCAATCAAGCCATAGCACTAAGTGGTACATCCAGTCCTTAAGTATAAATTGGTTTATAAAGTATTTAGTTTAAATAGCAGAAATTTTGGGTGAGGAAGTGGTTCCTGCCAAAGATTAGTGAACCAGAAAAACTTATCAAGGCTAATTGGATGGCGTTTTTTACCAAAATGAGAGAGTTGTAGCCTTGTTTAAACATGCTGAATAAAAGGCACCTGTTCTCTTGAAGTTACTGTTGCCTGCTGATAAAGTGTCGTTTTCCTTCTCACATTCAGCATGTTTCCAGTTTAGCCCTTTTTTCCCCTGTGCTTAGTTGTATAAATATTATAAAGACATCTTTTTTACACTAATTTCCATTTTGTTTTAAGAGTACTTACATATAGGTTGACTAATTCTTCACTATCATGGTGTTATTTGTTCAAATAGTTACAAAATATGGCTCTTTAATATTTTGATGGTTCTGAGTCTTAGGCATCTTGAATGGAAAGAACAGTTTTGATAAAATTTAAGAAATAATTTGGCATAATATTCATCATTAACAAATAAAATCAAATAAAGCTTTGTTTTAAAGTTTAAAATTGGCCCAACTTGTCAGGCCCCCAGAAAGCCTAAACACAGAGGTTTATAATTCCCCAAATTCCCTCTAATTCTTAACCTCTAAATTCCTCTAACTTCCTTAAGGAAATCTCCTAAAGTCTCTAAATCTATATATAGCTTCATCTACACACATATTCAGTTGCATCCCATTCTGCCTGGAACATTCAGGAAGAAGATGCTGCCCAGCTGAAAGAAGAATCTTTCCCTTCCCTTAGTCAGTCTCTTGAGGCCGAAGAAGGTGCATCCTGTAAGGCCTGAGCCATGAAAACTCTTTGGATTTTCAGCACTTGGAGGACCAGGGCCATCTTAAAGATTAATTTAAATTTTCCTTGAGAATATGATCTGGAAAGAGAATTTGAATTTTGACCTAGCTTAGGAATGCTAAGATAGTAGTTCTGCTCATTTATCAGATACGCAGTGAGTTCAAATAGGTAAACTGGAACATCCACTGAGGAAATAAACCTCCCTCAAGAAAATCACACTTTTCTCCTAAAGTGAAAGTTTGGAGAAATGGGGCTGCTGACGACTCATCTTTCATATTTGTCTTTCATCCTAAGCCATTAATAGCATGTATAGTTAAGTGCTAGTCATTAGACTTTTCTGGCTTCTTTTTTCTTTCTGGAGGAGCTGTGGGGAGTTCTGAGCCAACATCCTTTGGAGCTGCTGTAGCCTTCTGCTCCTCTCCTTAACACACCTTTCTCTGAAAAACATATATTGTTTTAGTGATCTGATATATGATGATTCTATCTGTAAGCAGGAACCTTGATTTTAGGATGGTATGATAAAAAAATCCAGATTAAAATCCATTTTCTGGTTTAGAGATTTGTGAAATAAAAAAAATCTCAGCTTCTGAAGACAATGAGGAAGCCATTGACTCATGTTCTTAAGGTTTGATATAGCAACTCCATGATGAGTCCTCTGAGTTTGATGGATTACACTTTCACCGAAGAAGTTAAAAATATGTCTGTGTTTGGTGCATATATTTGATGGAACTATGAGACCATATAATCTTTTCTTTTCCTGATAAATCTTTTTGGAATTCACGCTTTATAGAATGAACATCGAGCTACTGAATGAATCATCAGTATAACATGCACATTTTCATTGGCCTAGAGGTGAATTTTCAGGTGATTTACCTGCAAAAAGATAGCTGACTCATTTCATTGCTGAAGATCTTTGCTTGAACATCAGATATATTCAGTTCAGCATGGGTAATTACCTTTGCCTGGCAAGTATCTACATCCTACTTACCACATTTATATTAGTTTATTTAAAACTACTTTTAATAATTGGCTTTAATATCTAATTAGCTCATAATTACAGTACAAATTCAGAAAAGAAAATTTATACAACAGCAAAAGTCCTACCTTGAAAAGGGTGAGAATTTTGAAGCAATAGGAACAAATAAAAGTGATATATATTTTCAATTTGCTCATTGAAATTGAGGGGATGAAGGTCACAAGATTATTTTTTTTCTGAGTGATAATTCAGATCACAGCTCCAAAGGGGTTGGAAACCTTAGTCCAAAACTCTATCAAATACTTTAAGGAACAGGAGGCAAGGGTAAGCCTCAAACTAAAAAAAAAAAGCAACGAACATTGCTTTTATTCCATCAACCCCATGTGTAGGTGATGTACAATGAAATGAAATCCTATGAGTCCTCACTGACTATTCAGGATTGAGCCCTTTGTGAATCCAATATTGTCTTCCATATGCTGGAGATGTAATGGAAGAAAGAGACTTCTTGGTCCAAATCAGTCCATAGTCACACTGGAGCTGTTTAACTTTTAACAATATCTGTTCTAGGGATTGGGATACACATATTTCCCATCCTCTAGGAGATAACTTTCTAATATCCTGTAGTCACACTACTTGTGCCTTTCCCAATATGATCTTCCAAATTTCCAATGACACAGAAGCCCACTGTGGAAAGCACATTGATGCCATATACTAGACAAAAGAAGTCCTTTTGTTTGGTTGCTCTTCATCTTCTTGGCATCATAGTTCTGCCTACTGTCAAAGCCTGGTATTCTCCATGAGTGTTACAGCTCCTTCAGCTATGGATC
>VWZG01007483.1:685561-707207 GCA_013396735.1 Grallaria varia
GTTTGGTCCCAAATGCCAAAACGTATGTGATGAAAGGAAAAAGACATTTTTTCTGTGCTGATGTCACTAGTAGCATGACATCAAAAGATAGATTTACAGAGGGATTGACCATCAAGAGAGCAAATGTTGTTATTTAATATAATTGTCAAATATATCTGTATTTTTTATCTCTTTGTTGCCTGTTCCTGTATAATAAGGAGACAAGAAACTGAATTGGTGGAAGAAAGTTGTTTTATGAACTTGCTTACTAAATTTTCCCTGGTACTGCAATTATAATGACAATAACTGTCACCTAACAGCAAGTAATGTTGGCTCCACAGCCATACACAGATAAAGGGGTATGTGTTAGGGTTTCTACTCTTCTAGTATAATTTAATTTTGGTTATGATCTAGACAACAAAAACATTGACTTACTGACCAGGCTTATGACTAAGTTTTTCATTAGTGAATATAAAAATTTAATACTATAGTGTATAATCATAAAAACAATGTTTTGATGTTTAAGAGGCAAAAGATCTTAGCTGTTTGGATTAATATTATATGATTTTTGTAATGCAGAGTAGAAAGTAAAGTAATACAAAGTACAATGAATTTGAATTTTATTCCTATGTTACAGGCTTACCCTGCTCTCTATTCTCTCTGGTTTATTTGACACCAGTCTGGTTTTTGATGGGATTTTGGATATTGCCTTTTTGGATGCCTCTAAAAGCAAGCACTTCCAGGCTAGGATTATTTTTCTCTAATGGAATGATCATCTTGCATGTTCTGAATGAACCTGACTTCAAGTAAGAAGGAAAACAGGCACCATTAGCAGCAGAAAGTTGTAACTCTTCTACAGGAGGGGATTGTGTAAAACTGTAATTAGACTACAAAAACAAACACTTCTCCTGTCCATCTTCTTTCATATTATCTTCTCTTTCCTTGCTTTTCTGCACATATTTCTCCTAATCACAGTAAACAGAACAGAGTGAAACATCAAATACATACATAGGCAAAGGCTAAAAGATCATGGTGTCAGGTAGCACTTGCAGCTACATGCAGAAAAAGATGAAAACAAAAGATATTTTATCTTTATGTTCTTTATAATAATGAAACTTTCCAAAGTAGAATGGGTGCTATTTTACTTCTACAGAAGCAGCAGTATTGCCCCTCAAAGTAACAATAGCATGGATATACTTGGGAAGAGAATTGTGCTCTGAGTCAGAATATCCCTTTGGCACTCTTTCCATTTAGAGTTTAAGATAGAAATTGAAGCTGTTTTCCTGACAGAACTAGAGTTAGTTTCTTTCTTCATGTGACAAGCCTTATTAGTGGAAGGCAGTGCACTTTTCACCTTGTTTTGTCAGGAGGCGTGATTTTAGCAAATAGGGAAAGTAATATTTCTTTCTCTAGACAGCTCATAAGTTGTCTTGTTAGGAATATTATGGGGTGATGCTCATGGTTAAGTAAGAGCAAAACCAGAGAGGTGCAGTTATGGTAACACTCATTTCTTCCTCATTCAGTTTGTGTTAAAAAGGAGATAAAGGCAATCCTCTAGAACCTTTCAGAGAGAGGATATATAAAGACTCCAAATTTCAGTTTGAGCCATGACTGCAACAGCAGAAGTTTCTAAATCAACAGAAAAAAAAAAATGCAGCCTACAACAACTTTACAGAGATAAGATAAAAATCAGTGTCAATCCAATTAAAAAATGAGCAAAACTTCCTATTATTTAGATTAATAAAACATGAGAGATATATGAAGACTTGTAGATAACTCTATTTTGTATATTTTTCTGATAATAAATAGCAATTATTCTGAATTTTTTTATTAACAACGTCTCATGATTTATATGTAAATGCAGCAATATTTATTTCATCAGATAAAATATTTTAATAATTGCCAATAGAATACAGAAGATATTAAGCAGGGAAACATACAGGGCTTGCCATCAGACCAATGATTTCTCCAGTATTCCCTACTGGTCCCTTATACACTCAGTTCAGCAAAAAATATCTAGACTGACTAAGTTAGTCACTGGAGATCTTCAGTTTGTCTTTCTCTCTCATCCAGCTACACCAGGAACTCATATGACTGCACAGGCAGAAACTCCAGACTAGACACCTCAAACGTCGATGTTTTCCTCAGGGTCTTTGCATCTATTCATCTTTCTCTCCTATTTTGTTATGTTTTGTTGATAGTATGTTGTAAGACCTCTAGATGAGAACTATGAGCTCCCCAAGGGAGTTTTACTTTAAAGATATACAAGGCTCCAACAATATCCATGCTCTGGATATGTTAGGAGAGCCTTCGGTGCTTTTACAATACCTACAAGCCAGAAAATAACTCTCTGAGACTCTTTTTGAGTATTAGAAAGCAAAAAGCACTCATTTATTGCAGCATGGCAGATGCACAAGAACATTTTCCAAAGTGTGCATACCAAACCATACAGAAGTTATAACTTTATACTATTATCTAATTACAATATTCAGTTCCTAATTACAATATTTGGACATTACCTCATTGGTTACACCCACTTCCAAACCCATCCATCCCACTGTCCCTCCCTCAGTCACACCTCCTGAATTGGAGTCAGTGGTCACAGAAGACCAGCCCTTCAGCCCCGTCGTCCTCTTTGTTGTCATCTCTGTCCGTCTTGGAAGGGCTTCAAGGCTTCTGAGTAGTTCTGCCTTAGTTATATCAAGCAATGTGCCTGTTATGCCTTTTTTCTAAGTACATCTTCTACAGAAAAAGTGTTCTTTACCTTGCTACAGTCTTTGTCCATTGGAATTCTTGACAACAAAGATTAAACAACATTTTATGAATCCAAGACTTAGCTAAAAGTGCTATTTTAAGAGTGCTAAAAACTAAAATCTATAGAATATGTATTTTAAGGTATCATATAACACCTTTAGAGAGATCACAAAGGAGAAAAGCTGCTTTTCTCAGAGGGTACCTTTACTGGTAAACTTCAGGATATAAGACATCTTGGCAAAAGTTTACAGGGTAACATACAACCAAAACAAACCACTCTGCAAAGCATTGATTTAGCGCATGCTAACACATACAACGTAGAAAAATCCAACCCATTCAGCCCTGTTACCCAAAATATTAAGAAAAGAGATTAAGAAAAGAAAAAAGAGTAAAGAAAGAGAGAAAACCAGAAAATTATAGCTAACCCCAGAGAGTCCTGTCAAGTCCAACTCCCACATGGCCAGATGGTAGGTCTCAAGCAGCAAGGACACCACTTGATGTTTTCATGTGCTCTGGCTGCCTGTGGCCATCCCTCCCAGGCAGGACTCCAGTCCCACTGGCCATTCTGGGGCTCTGCACAGGGTGAGGGGTGGTGCACCCACTGTGCCAGACAATCAGAGTCTGACTTAGGGGCTCTGTGGTGTGGTACAGGCAGTGGTCCTGGGCTTCCTTTCACTGACAGCTGCTCCAGGGTCGCCCAGTGAGGCCGCAGGGGCTGGCATGTAGGACACGGCATGACCTCACCTCTGTGAAATTCAACCTATCCCTCCCCACTCTCCTCACACCTGAGTTGCTCCAACCCAGTATAATAATCCATCGTCTCACATACATGACCAGAATTAAATGCAGTATTCCACATAAAAAATCTGCCCCCCGCCCCAGCTACTCTGTGTACAAATATTTTGAAAATATTTTATCTTTCTCTGTATACCACCTAACATTTCTTTCTTTAGTCAAAGTAAGTAATGACTAGGAGTTTTCACTGTACTGTTGATAGTGATGATAGGGTTCTCCTTCTGGATGTCTCCAGTTACTTTATAGCCTTGTAGTGTGTATGAACTAATATTGTATCCCCTTTCAATGTGCATTACCTTGCATTTATGAATAATTGAAGCCCACCTGCAAACTTTTCAGCACTGTTACGCTGTTAAATAGTATGACCAAAATGTGCGAATGAAAGACCAGAGCTGGGAAACGCAAAAGATTTTTCTCTTCAGTTCCCTTTTCCTTAGAAGGGGGGATATTGTGGCTCTGGTCCTGGTATGTGTGAATAATGGCCATATTATAGCCTTAAATGCTCATAATCAGAGTGTAAATATGTAATACTTTTTATAAACCATTACAGATATTAGCTCTTTGTCAGGGATATTGTTAAAGTGGTTGCAATGATGATACAGCTAGTGATCTCTAACTTCATGAAGCCCTGTTCATACTTGCGGATTTTCTTTCTATTTAAAAGTCTCAGTGCCCTGATTGGCAATAGAAACATTGAAGAAATATTTTTTCATTAAAACTCTCCAACAAATAGTTTTGCCCTTCTTTCACCTATTCTTATATATGTATATTTATAAAGATCATCTTGCACCTGAGTACCAGCATTAGCAAAACTTCCTTGACCAAGCTTTATTCTAGCCTGGGGCATTTCAGCTTTTTCATCTGACACAGAATAATCAGGTTAGAAATTGTCAGATTTCTTCTCAGTGTCAGGTTCCATGCCCTTAATGATAAGAGGTATATTAGCGCAGCTATGCCACCTGCAGAAATTCTGTCCTTCCCATTCTTATTGGACGTGCAGTGGCAGGAGGGTGACTGGGCTAGATGTTTTTGCCTGATCCACTCTGTGCAGTGGCCCTTTTCAGGTAGCCATGAAAATCAAGTTTTGGAATTGGAATGATGGCTTAGATGCTTTACTTCTGCATGTGATGTCCTTAAAAATATGGAGGAGTCTTTGCTCTGGAAACCTTAGAGATCGGATGACTTTATTCCAGCCAAGTGCCTGGAATGTCTTTGTCATCACGAATTTCCCTGGAGTCAAATTGTCATAAGAACTTCCTAAGCGAGATAATATTGGCTGTAACCATGTAATAATTTTCTAGAAAATCATGTTATTTCTAGTGCATTAATAAATCTTATTACTTCCCACAAGATTTTTCTCCATCAAATTAAGTCTTATTTATTGCATCTATATTAAATTTATTTTTTGATGGTATGTTTTTTTTTTTTTTCTTTTAAAATATGGAAGAGATTTTGCTTGTCTTAAGCTTCTAGAGACATACTAGAGTGCTTTATGAGTTATGCTTTAAAACGTATCAAGTAATTTATGGCACTGTGAATAAGTGTTTTAATTTGAGATATATTGCTTCAGAAGTGATGATGATTTTAGCCCCCTCTTGGACTATTTAGGAGGATTTTGAGTTTTCTTTGTGAATTAATGAATCTATCAATTTTCTTATTCCTGAAGCAATAGTTGATCTTTACGGCATAACCTGTCTAGCACTGTGGAACCACTAGAAAATTCAATTGATCTTGGGAAAGGAAAAAAAAATCATCTTCCTTTATTCTAATTGCTCCTAACAATCACTTTAATTTTCACCCAAGGGCAAACCATTTTTATTTAATTTTACCTGTCTTTTCTAATAAATGGGCATGTTGACAATGTCCAGTAATAGAGATGATAATTTCTCCATTTTAATCTTGAAATTTCTTGCCAATTCACCATTCAATCAGAGATACATTTAAGTAGTCCATACAGTAATTTCTTTGGAAGCCTGATAGTTTTGTTTTGCCTCAAAGCAATAAATATATTATCAGGGATAAATGGTGAAACACAAATACTGTAGAGGTCAAGGTAAAACACACATCCCTAATGTTACAATTCCTTATAAGCATGGTGATAGATTTGACCTTTATACCAAATAGTTTTAAAAGGTCTTTACTGCTAATAATTTGTGATTCTCCTTCCTGTCTCTCAGTGACAATGGAGACACATTAGCAAGTCAAGCACCGCTATGGGAGCGGATCAAAACAGGTACTGCACATTAACAGTGTGTATATTTCAGGAGGTTTCTTTTACATAGAGTTGTCTACCTATGTTGACTGCATGTTGGTAGTGCATTAGGTCTTCAAAGCTCCTTGAAAGCAAGCTGACCACAAATGTTTGCCTTCTGGAGTGTGGGTTGCTCAGCTGGGAAGTACCCTGGCGATGATGATGTTGAGTATTTTTTCACCAGCCCCACGTCTTATATAAAGCTCACATGTGGACACAAGACTCATTTTTGTTACAGCTCATTCTGTTGACCACTCCTTGTTGGTGACCTCCCAGTGCCTGCTGCCCAAGATTCCACCGGCTGAACAAAAGCCCTGTGAGAGGAAAATGGTGTGTTAGTCCCTCGAGGCAGCTACTCTGGGAGAATACTCTGAATTACCTGACTCCTGCCCTCCTGGGCTTCTTTTAGCCTGACAAAATATATGACTTCTGTGAAACCTTTGGCTTCTGTGCCCAGAAGATCAGCTAAGGCATCATGGCTGGGTAGTATAACATCCAGCAACAGACGATAAACTTTTGGAAGTGGAGAGTCACCAAGCCCCTCTGTTACCAACTGACACCATGACTTGCCAGAGAAAATTTCAGGAGCCCATAGTGATAAACCTGGAACTTAGAGGGTCTAACTCTTCCAGGGTGTGCAATATTGTGACTAATGTTTCAAAGAGCATCGACTGAGCCCTCAGTTTTGGATACTACAGGCACCAGATGCTAAAAAGCATGTCTGGACCTCCATTCTCTCTTGCTTCTGCATTGTGGAGGCTCTTGTGGAATGCAGACTCCAGCCTGCTGTGTGGTGGCAGGACAGTGACATCTGTGCAGGAGACTGCACGGCAGCATTGTCTGTCCCTTTCTGGATCTGATTCCAGAAATATAGAAAAGCCGCTGATAATCAAACCCCTTAATTGATCTCTGCAGTATGCCAGTGATTTCAATTTCTCCCTCACTTCATGACTTATAAGTTCTCTCTGTCATGCTTCCATTTTTTTTTCCTGCCCCCTGCTCTGTATTTACAGGTTCCTGGGGAAAAACAAAGTGAACAACTATGAGACATGTTTTCAGAATTTAATGCAGATGTATGATTTCTGCAGGTGCACTCCATGGTTTTTGAGGAAAAAAAATGTGCAGAAGTCTTGGCAGCTCCTGACTGTACAGATGCAGAAGGCAGCACTTACTGCATTTGTTTCCTATCAGTCCAGCACACGATTTAGCAGAATGCCTGCCTGAAAAAAAAAAAAAAACAACAAAAAAAACCCAACAAATTGTGATTGAATCAGTCTCTTGAAATGACAAAGACTCCCAGCAAAGACAGAGTTTTTCAAATTAGAGACAGACAGTAAAACATCATCTGCTTATAAGGCTACTCAAAATCTCCCTTCTACTCATGATCCCTTCAAGCACTGTAGGATACATTCTCAAACCTGCCAGTGCTTCTGTTCCAGGAAATTAATGTAGGTGAGATAAATCATCTGTATCCCATTCTGCTTTGTGATGAAAAACAAACACCCTCAAAATTAAACTCGCCAACACATTCTTTGTGATGGTAGTGGTTGCAATAGTGAAACTACTCATTAAATTTCACTGTACAGCTTTATTTTCCGATGTAATAAAAAGTATTGCAGTAATGTTAGACGATGAGATCCAAACTGTCTTTTTCTGAGTTAACAGACAGTAGGCTCTTACTAATTAGTAATCTCTCTATATATGAAAAGACTTTTTGAAAACTGTATTGTAATTGTCTTGACCTATCATTCTCTCTTATTTAGATATAACTTATACAGTTATATACCACATGATGAAGTTTTTCAAAACAAGGATTTCAAGTGAACAGATAACCATTTGAGAGGTGCAAATCCGTGAAGAGGACCGAATTCAAAACCTGAAGGAATACTTGGGGCACTGTTCAGTCATTTCCTTTACTATAGATCCTATAATGCAAAAAAGGCTCATTCAACCAGAACGAATAAAAACCAGATGTATCTCTAATAAAAAAATCAGGAAAAATGAAACATGTAAAGATGCCTTTGAGGCACTTTTATACTGACAGTCTATTCAATGTTGAATTGTCAGGTAGAATTAATCCTTTAGAAAATACCTATAAAGCCTTCCAAAGTCACAGTTCTTATTTGGGGTCCCTAATTTGAATATTTATGTATGAATGGCATGAAATGACAAAATTTAGGATAGCCATTTAACAATCCTTGCTTTATTAGGAAAAGAGGACAAATAATGGAAAGGCAGGAAGCTTGCTGCTCCATTGCACACAGAGGCTAAGACATAAGGGGATACCTGTCCTTTGAGTGAAATTGTGTATTTTATCACCTGAAGCCCTGTTTTTCAGCTTCTCTCTATACTTTAGCTCTCAGAACACTGTCAGAATTTATCCCTGTTCTTACACAGTTCCCATTCAGTCAATGGATCCACTCACCCCCATACAGAACTATCTTAATTTTACATTCCTTCAGTTTAATCTACTGAGTAATAATTTATGGAGAAAATAATCAGATCTAGGCTCTTTAAAGTATCTGTGAGCTTAGGACTATATTTTACTACTCTCTTTTCTTGATTTTTAGCTGTCATTTAGCTCTGCTGTAATTTTGACAACAAATAGTCTTTCCATTCCATTTACAGTTGCTTTTTTCTGCCAACTTATGTATGTTTTTTAGTTTTTTCTGGGAGCCTATGTAAGTTTCTGTCCTGCAATTTGGATACTTTCAGGATAAGAAAAGCTTCAAGTGAAAATATCACTTATTTCACAAAGTACCACACTTTTCAGACAGGCATATTTCCATGTGGACATCCAAGCAGTGTCCTGAAGTGGTGGTTCTCCTTGTAACTGTAGAATTCTGTGTCTGAAGGAATAGCTTCTGGCTTGGTAGGATCATCTTAACTTTACTCAGTTCCTCCACCTTTACAAGCATATACATTACATTTGTTAAACATACCTAGTACTCCTGTATGTTTGTTAGCTGCTCAAACAACGAGGGTTCTCTCCATCAATGAGTTTGCCTGGCTTGCCATGAGGGAAAGGCTGGAATCCTGTGTAATGATTTGGACATGCAGAACTTCAGACTTAAATCCATTTTAAATATTCCCTTTAACTGCCTAAGTAGTTCTGGGTTTCAGCAAAGTACTATAGCAGCACTGTATATAGATGCATACAGTTATCCAAACAATGAAGTTCCACAGAGCTGAGCTAAGATCATCTCCACAGGCTCTAAGGGCTCTATATGCAAGAATCTACTCCATGAAGGTGACTCAAAAAAGCCAAAAGAATGAGAAAAAAAATACTCTTGCAGTTGCTAGGAGATAGGTAGCAGTGGATTGCGATTTTGGAAAATAGGTCCCACATTAGGGGAACAAGGACTGATTTTCAAACTACTAGCATATTTGTTCTCCAGGTACTGTATGAGCTAATATGTTTCCCTAATGATGTATATGTACATGTGTATAATGACTATATTTTAACAATCTTAAATGTTCTTGATATTCAAAATTTTAAAAAGTTTTTCTTTTTTTTTTTTTTTTTGACATCCTGGTTTTGAGAAATAAAAGATTCAGAAACAGCAGGAGGACCAGAAGCATTAGAAACAGTGTATTTGACATCGCATTTCAAGCAAGCCAGAAAGGTTTTTTACTTCATGCTATATGCCTTTTCTCTTTGACACATCCTTTCCCTTTGATTTCCTTTTCATTTCCCTGAGTTTTTCATTATCTTTCCAGTATGAAACATTAGACCACCATGCTACATAATAGAAATGAAACATTTGAGGGATACTGAATGCTGTGGCCACACTGCAGATAAGAAAAAACACCCCCATTTGTCATTACTCTGCCTGTAATTGTGATACATGTAAGTTTAACATCTTTGAAACTCACATTCCTATTTGTATGATAGCTGAGAGTAGCAGCTCCATACTGGGTTCTAAATTAAATGTGTAAGATTAATGACTTACTCCAGACTCGGTGAGAATTTTCTATTAGTCTGACTGGATTTTGAGTTTATATAAATTTGCCTCTGCCCTCTTGGGAAAAAAATATTAAACAAGTCAAAAGGTCTTCCTAGGTGTACTTTGAACTACAATGATCTAATTCCATTAATATATTGGATTTCTATGGCTCTCGGAACCTTTATCAAGTTCAATTTATTCCAGTGCACATCAGATCTGGCGATGTGTCCAGAACACAACTGACCAAAGAAGACTGAGCATCAATTAAATGTTTTTAATTTTTAATTGATTTAATGTTTTAATTACTGGCTTTGAGAATACTGACTTCTATTTATTTTGTAGAACAGGTTAAAAAACAGTAAAATGTGAAAGCTAATTCCTTAACTCTGGAGTCACTGTGGAGGACTGGAGGAGAGAGACATAAATGACTCCAACAATCATGAAAGTACGAACACTATCTTAAATCAAAAGCTGTCTGCAAATGTTTTTAGAGTGTTTGGTTAACTTGCACATATTTTGTACTAGTGGAAAAAGGGAAAAATAAAAACCAAAGTGAACTTAATATAAACTTGTATCAGGTCAGAGTAGACTGATTTTGATCAACTTGCAATTAAGTATTAATCTGATTCACAAAGCCTGTGTCTCAATTCCTGTCCTTAGCCAAAATTTCTTCTATTATCATCTGGAAAAGAAAACATTTCAGGGTCTCTACCCATTGCCCTGCCTTATGAGAAAAGGGCTCAAGCTCTGATTCTGCATCTGTAGACAGGGCACTTTGCAACTGAAGCAAGGTAAAGCTCCTACACTTCTGGAGATCTCTGACTACTGAATGGCATGATGTTTTGAAAGAAATTGGTATTCATACAGAAACTCTTGTCTCCCTGGGGTCTGAAACGGTGGAAATTTGTTGTCAATCCTGAAATCACTCTTAATGCTGGACAGATTACAAGATCAAAGAAAACTTTCATTTATTATACTGCAATCAATCATTAAGAGGTACAGAGAAAGAAAATAATAGTACTAGTGCCTGTAAGCTTGACTTTAAGGTAGTATTACAAAGACTCTGTAAGCCCCTGGACAATTACTGCTTCTATGAATCTGGGATCCAGTTTTCAGCTCAAGACTCCCCTACACATGGCTTTTCAAGAAGGGAACTGCATCTGAATGGAAAAAACCTTGCTTACATTTCATTGTTCTCACTTGCATTTCTTCTGACTGTAATTTCTCTTGTATGCAGTGTCAGCTGGATCTCCTTTCTCATGGACCACTTCTGCCACCATCACAGTCCTTGTCACATGGGGAAAATTTTGCAGTTCAGCCTCACACTACCAAACCAGACAAGCTCATGAGACAGTTTAATTCTCCAAAAATCCACTTGTTTTCTCTCAAAAAACGCCCCCCAAAAAAGCTTATGAGACAGCCTGATTCTCAAAAAATCTATCCGTATTCTCTCCCAAAAGCCAGAAACTGAGAGAGGTTTACACCATCCTAATTTTTCATATGCTTCTACACATAGCTGCTACTTGGTACACCAACTTTGAACTAATCCTTAACCAACATACTACTTAGAGTGAAGAATACACCTCATTAATGAGTCCAGATAGGGACTGTACATCATGGCATGCATGTCATTCCTACAAACAAAATGTTTAAATTAAGGGAAACCTTAGATGTAACTTGCTGGATCTGTAGTCTCTTCAGCTCCAAATCATATCTTCATCTAGACACCTTCACACTGTAGCCTGCTTTTCTTTGGCATGCATTCAGGTCACATTCCTTGAAATGTTAAACACCCTTTAAATATATGTAAAATATAATATACCTTACACCTGCGATAATAAATTACAGTTGATCATGATGATAATAGAAAAAAAAAGTGTATAAATAGTCTTTTTGGGAATGAAGTGACAGCCTGCAAAGGTTTTTACTTACTAAATGATCCACAGACACTGTTCAATGACATAGAAGGTGTGTAATTAGTTAACCTCAATGAGACTTCTTCCAAACTAAAACTCATGGCATTCCTTTTGGGAGGGCACATAAATTCGAGTTTATTGAAATGTATTTTGTCCAAAACAATTTTACGGCACTCAGAACCTCAGAAGAGTTAATTAAAATTAGGAAATGCCTCTAAGATGCTTTGCATTTATTTTCTTCAGATCTCTAATTTTCCCACACTGAATGCACGTGATAGGTCTCTAATCTGATTTCTGGTACTTGTTCATTTTGTTGTTTCTCATTCTTGTGCACAGTAGTTATTTCCCTCCCCTTTTGACAGGTTAAAGACAGATTACAAAATAAACAATGTACAGTTAAATAACTGCACATTTGGAAATCCAGAACAGATTTTTACAAAGTAAAAATAGTAATTCTTTAAGTTAAAATTTTAGGCCAATTTAAGGAGAGAAAAATCTTTAACAAGTTGCACATAATGCAATCCTGTTTACAAAAGCAGGTCAGAGTAGACCTTCAGTTAACATGGTGAAACCCCCTAGTTGTCCCAAGGCTGAATCCTCTAGTGTAAATAAGAGATTTATGCTGCAAAAAATCAGAGCCTGGGCAAAAGTTTGTCCTGTCATGTGTCCTGACACAAAATGCTACTTTCATTTTTATGGTTTGTTTTTATAGCACATGTCCTAACAGGAATCAACTCTCTTATCCAGATCCTCAAACATCACAAAGTGAATGAGGTGCATTGGTTTACCCTTTTGGCAAGAAAAACTTTACGCATTCTAGTTGCCCTACCAATTCCCTGACGTATCCAGTAGCCCTCTTTATTTGAACCATGATCTCTAGTTCCAAATTGGACTGTGTATTTGTAAAAAGGACCATTCAGAGTTTCCTCGTCTACAGAGTTGGGGGGTCATGGGATATAATCACTTACACCTCCTTGCTCCTTTATTTAAATATTACTGCTCTAGGAAGTTTTCAGGAAACATTACATGGATTATTCACAGACACACAAAAACACAAAACACCCTTTCATGAGCAGGAACAATCAAATATAAAAAATTGAGTTATTTATGGTTCAGTACTTTATGTGGTGATTGATAGTTACTTTGCCTTTCTAGACAAGCTATTACAGTTAAGAACAAATTTTTCTGTATTGTCATTACAAGCAAATGATAATGCTTGCCAAATTTGTAGAAAATATATAAGGAACAGCTCAATGTAACACAGTACTAATACGTAATGAACCACATTTACATTTTTTCATTAGCTGCAGTTCTTGTATTTCTTCAGTGATATCTAATTATTCTTGGAGAATAATGTTCTATTTCTTCAGAAACTCCAATGGGAGTTTAGAGTCGTAGTGTTTTTAAAGAAACTTGTATTTTTACATATATTCTTGGAATTGTGTTCAGCTGTTTTTTCTAGATTTGTAATTTTAAAAGAAAATATAGATGGAAGATTTTAAACACCTGATTGCATAGTTTCTAACCTGGCTATTAGAAATCAGATTAATACTAAAACCTGAAAAGAAGTAGCAAAACTAAGTAGCTGTCTAAAAACTGAAGCTCAGGATGCATCTCAGTTCCTTTAGTCTTGTTTGTTTTTATGCACGGTGTGAAATTATCCATATGCTTATCGATTGCATAGTCCACTTTCTAATCAGGCATTATCCAACTGCTGTTCACAAACATACAAGCAGTTCTAGATTTCCTTTTTTTTTTTTTTTTCTTTTCAGGGAGGATGTGAATCAGTGATCTGATTAAATATTAGTCCTTCATTGCTCCACATGACTTCAAGTCATATTTTACTCAGCCTATAAAAAATTTTAGCTTTCTGATCCTGCAGAATTGGGTACTATTCACTGTGCCATTCACATCTGATTTTATTTGAAGATGAGTTTTTCTGTGGTTACAACTCTTTCCCAAAGCTGAGATGCAGTTTGCAGTTCCATTGTGCTTGCAGTGGTGTTGTCAGCCTTGTCTGAGCAGACTGCAATTTGCTGGTATCTGGGAAAGCAGCCTAGGGAAGTACAACTTGTACTTTGCATGCAATGTTTTAATATAGTTTCTGAGGCATTTGCTACGCACCTCTATCAGACATATTATGATGGTTCAGGTGGCCATGTGGTCTTGGTGTTGTTAGCCTTTCTTAGTTCCAACAGGATGACTCAGGGATTTGCCACTAAAATATGGCATTAGGTTGATATGCCTTTAGGTCACTGTTTATCCCTTATCTGTACATTGCAGGGAGGAAGGGAAAAAAAGCTTTTCTAAGACTTTCTGGTGATGTGTTTGGGTACTGGAATAGGCTCTGCAGGCAAGTGGTCATGTCACTAATCATGACAGAGTTCAAGTGTTTGGACAAGGTTTTCAGGCACATGATGATATTCTTGAGGTTGTCCTGTGCCAGGAATTGGACTCCAGTGGTCCCGCCCAACTCAGGACATTCTATGATATGATTGGGAGTAGAAGAGTCCTCCTGAGGATTCTGTTTTCTCCACAGTGATACAAGAAGGGTAGAATTGAAAATGCAAGGTGAAAAGCATTTCGGTCAAGTGTTTGTATCTCTTAAAGGAAGATGAGGATTCCCAGACACTTGTACTTTTCCTTTCTCTGTGAACAGTCTTTTGCCATGGTATCCTCTCCCACCCTGGGTCCCATTGCTTGCTCCATCTCTGTGCCTTACTTTACCTTAAACACAGGATTTTCAGTGGATAAAGCTCCTTCTTTAATGCTTATTCCCCTTTTCCTGAAGGATCCACTTGAACTTTCTGAATAAGATGAATCTTTAAGAAGGGGTGCTTTTTCCTCCTCTAGTCATAAAGATGTTAATCTCCTAGGACAGGTTTTCTACAGACAAAGCAAGTAGAGACTTTTCCTCCACAGTTTCTGCTTTGCAGTGAAGTTGAGAAAAAAAACACAAAAGCTGCTAGAATAAAAAGAAGCAAAGATAAGCACATCTCCCACCGAAACTCAGAAGTATATGAGGGAATTTTCAAGGTATTTCGCTCCTCAAAAGTCAGCTTCAGATCTCTAGACTTGTGCTGGCATGTATATTCAGATTATAAGATTAGGAATCTGTGTGTTTCCCGTGAATATATCCCATAAACAGGCTTTGAAGCCTCCAGGGTATTTCAGAAATGTTAAGCATAGACTTTTGTGAATGACTAGAGAGGGCTGAGAATATGCAAAGCCTTTCTAGAGTCAACATATACATTTAGTATAGAAAAGATTTGTGCTTAGGATAGCTGTGTTTCTAGAATTCTTTTTCCTAGAGTGTTCTTTCCTCAAAAAAAAGGAAGCATATCAAATATACATAAAAAGAAATAAAGCAAGTTAATCTTAAGGAGCTATGTCAGCATACAAGAAAGAATTGATAACCTTTGCTGACAGGCAAAGCATCAAAACAACTGCAAAGCAGAGAGGCAAACAACCCAGGTTGCTTAAAGATCCACATCTGCTCAAAGTTCAAGTAAAGGCTCTTCAAGGCTAGTCTGACATACAGAATTCATAGATATACGGGTAGCCTAGGGTGAGCATCTTTAGGTGGAAATGATCTAAAAGGGCTATTTCAGTGCACTCATAGAGGGAGCCTGTACATGGACACATATTTTCGGTCAGATGAGTCCTAACAGCAGTGTTCATGTATACCTTTGGTACCACAGCAGGATAACAAGAACAGAGCACTCTTTCCCCACTGTCCCATGTTCCAGTGAGCCTTCCAGGAGGAACACAAAATCTTCACCTCAAACACAGACACAACAACTGTGTTTCTTTTTCTGCAGAAATACTCCTGTGGCTAGGTGGTATATGCTGGCTTCTTACAGCAAGAAACTCTCATTCCACGGGAACCTTTCTACAGCAGTTCAATCTGGCTTTCTTCCTGCAGTGTTGTGATATAAAATATATACTATTTCTCAGACTGTTGGGCTCAATCATAATAAACAGATACATGTTTCAAATAAACCTTGAGCTTAATCATTGAATTGCACTCCATTTTCATCAAGACCCAGACTACAGGGAAATTTAAACAAATAATAGTAACACTTTTGCCATGATGTAATGACTAAGTTTGAAATTGGCTTATCTTAATTCCATGAAGGGTATTCAATCTTATGTGCATAATTTGAAAGACACAATAACACAGATAACAAGAAACAAGCTAGTAATGATGGGAATACAGTTCCAAACTTAGCTCACTTTTAGCTTCATTGCATTCCTCTTCTAGTTTAATTAAAGGAAATGGGCCCTAGATATTGTAGAAGGTTCTTTTGTACAGCAAAATTTTCTTTCCAGTTGGTGTTTATAATTTATTTTTAATTGGATTTGGAAAGCAAGTAATGACAAAATAACTGTAGAATTCCTATATTATCCAGCAGTTATACTTTAGTCCCAGCAAAAGAAGCATATTAGAAATATAAACTCACACAGAAATTTCTTGTCAAAGTTGACAGGTTAAGGCGATAAGCTAGTGCAATTAAAGAGAAAGTAGATAAGATTTTATATTATATCACAACAAGATTTTCAAGTTGGTACTCAAGGGTGAAAAGACGGAAGATTACATGCAACTAAGGGGCCTGCTCACCTGAGTGTAATTGCAATTGGAACAAGATAAGCTATCACACAAACATAGCAAACATCTGCTTTGCTGCTATTATACAATTTGTATGAATGTCAAATATTACACTGAAATACCATTTCCAGCCTTGGGTTCTTTTTTGTTATTTAAAGTGACTCTCCATGTTTTCTCATGCTAAAATTCTAAGCTGAGCTCCTAGATTCGACTTCAAAGTGCATGCAGCAGAGGAGCTGAACTCTGTCACCTGGGCAAGCATGTGATGGGACTCACTCCCCCAGTGCAACTGGGAATTGCTTCACATGGCATAGTGAACACATCCTACTCTTGCTGTTTGTTGATCACACAGATAGAAATTTAGTAGCAATTCTATTTCAGGTATTTCATTCCTAAAAATCATCTACCCTGAACTGCTCTCACATAATTTTCGATTGTCCATGTCATGCAAGACACTATTCACAGTAGGAAGCCAACATGCTTTTTTCCTATTGGAGGACTCCAAGAAAAAATAAATAATTGCACATCAGATGCAGCTAAGAGATAACAGAATAAAAGCAAGTACTGGTGAAATGAGAGCAGAGGTGGACACAAGTTGCAACATTAAGATAGGACTTATCCCAGTGTTTGGGACATGGTATGCCACTCGACTAAAATTTTGAGTTTTAATCTATTTACATTTCAAACTCGCTGACAAAAATCATTACAGCTCTGGACTGCTTAACTGAGCTAGGAACCAGGACTTGCCAGTATGCCAGAGACCTGGTACATTTCTTTTCACAACTGCATGTTTTTCTAATAAATAACAGCTTATTCACACTTGGGTGTTAGCTATTGTGAGCAAGAATTTCTTTACTTAGAAAAGCTGAAAATACCTGTTCACAAACACTGTTAGTCACTAAAAGCTCTGGCTTACTGTACGAGGATGTAAATTAGGATAACAAGACAGCTCAGAAAACAATAAATAAAAAAAATAGCGAAGCTTAGATGAAATGAACCGACTGACTGCTTCCTGTTTCTTTTGTTCTTCATTCTTGTTTCTTTTCAGGCAGACATATCCTTCAGCTTCTGAACTTGCACATTCAATGGTTTGTACTGTCTCTGCGTGGCGGTTTGGCCGCAGACAGCAGACAAGCACCACCACAGCAGCTCTTCCATCCCAGCAACACGGGGGAAAAATAGGACGAATAAGAGCAAAGAAACCTCACAGGGGAAAATAAAAACAGTTGAATAGAGGAAGGTAAGATAAGGATGAAAAATAAAATCACTCACCCCCACCTCTACCAGTAGCCACCTCAAAAGCCACTATTACAAGCCACTATCTCCTTTTTTTAACACTGAGCATCATATTGCATAGTATGGAACATCCCCCTGGCCATTTTGGATCATCTGTCTTGGCTCTGTTCCCTCCCAGCCTATTAATGGCTTTACAGATGTACACCCTCAGTCAAACTCCCCCAGGGATACTCTTTCAATCACAAAAGGAAAATTAATTCCAACTCAGCTGGACCCAAGGGTCTGCATATGACTTTAAAAACCACGGACATATCAGAAACAGGTGCAAGCACATCATGGATGTAGATCATATGACCAAGGAAAGACGTCTCTGTTCTAGCTACATATAACTGCCTTTACAGTCAATAATGTCAAAAGAGGTGCCTACAGAGCACAATTTGGTTGGCTGACTTTGGGAATTTCATTCACTTATGCTTAAGCAGAAGCCATTCATAGACATCAGGCTATAGGGTGCAAGAGGGCTGTTATCAGATCCCATCAAACTCTGCAGCAGCTGTTTACTTAAATGGGAGTCTGCCATAACTATCCACTGCAAACAAAGAAAATCCCCAAACAACCTTCTCTTTAACCTCTCAGTTCTGCAGAAGGATGTATCTGGAGCTTATTTCCATGCCAGCAAATGTGGGGAATGAAACAAAATGAAGGAAAGATCTAAAAATCCAAGCAAGTAGTAGGATGGAAATTCATTCCCCTTGACTAGAGGTAAGCAAGGTAGTAGAATGCCTTCATGGGTGACCAAAACCTTGGGATTCTGTGAGTGCTATTTGGGACTTTGTGTCTTCAGGCTGATTTATCAGCTTCTGTCAGCAGCAGATGTCCTTTTAGGATCCTGCAGAGACTGGAATGCAGCTGTGAATCCCTTGGCCTTGGGAAAACTTGAAGGGCAGAAGAGAACGTGACATAAACCTTGTGAGTGATGGATAACAGCTGTTTTGGGAACTAGTTATAAGTCTCTACCAAGCCAGATGGAAATCTCTCCAGGGCAGCTTTGAGCCTGTGATTAGCCATTCTCTAGCTGGCTAAAACCAGGTTTCTTCATTTGTTTGGTGGTTTGTTTTTGTTTGTTTTTTTTTTCATCTCAAGAACCAGGTGTGTGATGTAAGGTACAATACACAGGCTGGAAAGAAAGGAAAAGCAAGCAAGTAGTGATGCAACAGTAAGAGGTGACTGACTTCCAAGATTTGGTGGAGGCTGTCTGCCTGTCAGGCAAGGATGCTGTGATCCAGTGGTGCTTGGGTTGAGAGTCCTAGACTCTGATACTCAAGAATATAATTGTGGGGTTTTTATGACAAATCTTAGATATTCCTTGAGGGGAAAATGGAAACTTCTGAATTATAATTTTTATTTTATTTTATTTTGTCTATAAATTGTTGGATTCAATATTGTCTGTGGAAGTAATGTAGCTGGTGCAGCAACAGGAAAATAGATTTTTTTTCCTGCCTTTTAACACTTAATATAAATTTTATTATTTTTTAAAATAAAAGCAATGGCACAATAAATGCAATAAGGATGTAATAAATAAATTCAAAGCCACACAATAGGTAGAAACACTTTCCATGGTTTCTGAAAAGTAAAAAGGAAGCAACAAAGCTTAGCATTACAAAGCAATATCTGGCATAGTGTATTCAAAGCATGAACAGAATCCAGCAAGTATTAAAAATTTTAATTGTTCTACCACAGAAGAAGGTAATTCGTTTTAGAAATAAATTCTTATTTTCCCCCTTGAGAAAATTCCTTATTAGTGTTAAAAATACTAGCGGACTAGAGGGAGTGCAGAGTATATTTTAAGTAACAATTTCCATACAAATGTAGCTAAAGCCCATTTAGCTATGCATTTCTGTGCATCTGTGATCAATGTATCTAACTACTGTTGGTCCCAATATTTCATTTTCATTGATTAGCAGCATTTAAAACTAATGCATTCTAAACACTGGTGGAATTATTTTCCACTTGAAGCATAGAAGTATTGGAATAGAAATTCAACATTTTCCAAGCCGCAGCATAGATGCTGCAGTAAATTACCTGTTCTTGCTCTCTGAGTAAAATTCTCTTTCTCGTAAGACAATTAAATTTGCATGCACTTCTTGGTAACAGAGTTCTTTCTGAGATCTTCCAACGATCTTCAGTTTCCCATAACAGTCCTCAAAAAAACATGAAGAGGGGATTCTGGTTTTGGAGGAATGGGAGTGAGTGACAGAACAGATGATAAAGCAGTTTCAGCTGAAGCATGCTGTGGCTTTACTGACAACTGACTGTGCCTGTTTCAGAAGTGTATCTAAATTCAGTGCTATTATTATTGTGAGACTCAAATGCTAGGGTCACTTGTTACAGAAGATAATCCAGGGGCAAAACAGTGTTTTGCAGAAATTTTGAAAATCAACTCACCCACCATCCCCTAAACAACACCAAAGCCTAATGATGTTTTGGGTAATACAGAACCATTTGATCTTGAAGCTGAGCTGGAGACAGATGATTAAGTGGGCTTTCTTGAGATATTTTCAGTTCCATGTTTTGGTTTTGATTTTTTTTTTTTTTTTAAGAGAAGTAGCTAATGTCATAATGTTTCCCGGGCTTATTCCTGTTTAAAAATGGAGAACATAGAGAAGGATAATTCAGGCAATCAATGTCTTTACTGACTACGTTATATATATTAATTTAGAGCTGAGTTTCCAGACTGAGCCAGGCTGTTACCAATTCTGCAGGTATGATCTGGGAATAGAGAAATGCCATCTTCAGGGCTGTCAGTTCAGCAGTTGAATAGAAACAAGACTCACACATTATTTAGAGGACTGTACTCTGCATACATTTAAATACACTTTACTATTACAAAGCCTAAAGGGCAAGATATCAATAATTTCAGATGCTCTCACCTGATGAGCTGGAGTCGATGTCAGGGCTTCACAAGTGCTGTTCTCTTTCTCAGTGTTGCTCAGTGCCTGGGTGGGAAAAAGATTCAAGGGCAGGTATCCTGGGTTTGGCAAAGTTCAATAAAAAATTATTTTTATTGTAAGTAATCTCCGTAATTATTTGTAGCAAATACAGTTTTTTACAGATAATCATATTATTCCAATACATTTCATATACATTTACTGTCAAAAGGAAATATTAATATGAAGTTAAAACTTCTATAATTCACAGTACAAGTTTTGTGATTCAGTCAATGGGGAGAAAACTTGCACTAAGGTGTTCTTGAAGTTAATAGCCGGTGATTATTTGGTACTGTCATATGCATATCACTCATCAAACCTATCAAGCAAATAAAAGCTGTGGCGCTTTTATTTTCTACTTGACATTTTAAACATGTCCATCGAAGTCGCCTCTTTTATTGCTCTGAATTAACACAGCTGCAAACAATACATTAAAATAAGAGTAGAGATACAAATTTAAAGCAAAACAAGGACATCTCTAGTGTAGGTTGTCACTTCAAGTGAGTGGAATGACAGTTGAAATAAGAATTTCTTTGCTTTTGACAGTTCTCATGAGATCCTTAACATAAAATTAATGTACTGTGAAGTCATTCCTTTAACTTTCATTGCTTGAATAAAATATGACCAGAATGGCTACAATGAAAACTGAAATTAACAGAAAAAGAAATACAAAGTCTTGATATAAAGACTGTCCCTAGAGGCCAGAGAACAAGTACCACGACTTACATGTCTTTTGTGGAAAACACATAAGTCTTTCAAACAAAATGACTCTGTGCATTCCTGTTCTGTGTCTGTGTGGTAGACAATTTTACTGCCGAAATGCAGGACAAAAATAATGTCATTTGGTGAAGGTGAATTTGAAAGAGATAAACTAAACTAAGCTTCAAATGTATGTTAACGTGGTAAGCACTGTGGTCATGGCTATTGTCAGCCAAGTTATTCGTCTTACTTAAGTAGAATTTGGGAAGAAAACAATATATTTAATTATAGTGATGACTTTGTAGCAACACTGCCCTAGAAAAATGTTTAGTGGTGTTCCTCTTGTTATCTCTGGTGAGAGTGCAGTGCAGTTAGGATGCATATCAGAGAAATGCTTCATACTTAATGATATGAAGTTAATATGAGACTTCAATATTTTACCAATACAGCTGCATTTTCTTTTTTTTTTTTTT
>VWZG01007483.1:707217-738820 GCA_013396735.1 Grallaria varia
AATTTCCTACAAGTTCTAAGTGCATATTTAAAGAACTTTTTGCATAAAGTAAAAAAGTCAACCTTCTCCATGGTGGAGAATAGTATCTACCTTTTTACATTCTGATCACATCAGAAAACCCACTTTGTTATTTCCTCTTTTAGTATTTATGTCCCTTTAGTATGCAGCTGAGGTCCTCTTCTCACTCTAAAAGCCTTCACATCCAGAGAGTTAAATCACAATAGTATCTTCTTACTCTGTCCTCTTTTTCCTCCTAAGAACTCTGTTTTTCTATGCACTCCTGATTATAAATTGTCTTTCATATTATCATGTATGATTAGAAGTGCTTCCATATTCTCATATAAAAAGTAATCTTTTCAATTTTTTGGTATGAAAAATTCCTTTTTCCAACTCTGTTTTCTAGGTAGTAAATAATATTCCTGAAATTGAATTACACAGTCAAGAAATGTGAGCATTAAAGCATGTTATACATCATTTGAATGCAAACTTGTCCAACATTTTTCCAGGAGTGCTGTAGAACTTAAATTAAAAAAAATTATTACATTCAGATGATATGATAATAAAGTGACACTTCACATAGAAGGATTGACTTATGAGCAGAATTACTTGCTTGTATGAACACTTATTTGGTGATAGCAGAAGTAACAAAGTATGTTGAGAATTATATGTCCATATTTTCCATTTAAATAGGATAAACATTCTTATAACAAATGTTGTAATTTCTGTTGTGGTAATAAATTTGGACAATGAAGATTTATCTTAATTTGTGTCAAAATTTATAGTTAGGAGGAAGCTCCAAGAGAATTGATTTTGCACAAACACAAGAAGACTTAAAGGAAATGTAAAAAAAGTTAAGATTATATGTTTTACCTTTGCTTAGTTTTGATAATAATTCTTTATCTTTGTATACACTGTACCAGTGTAAACAATTGTTTTGTAACCCAGAGGAGAAAAATAGTGGCATTTCTACACTTTTTAAAACTGATTTTATTTTTGGTAAAACAAGTGAAGATAATTCATTAGTTTCCACATAAGAAAATCTATTTCATAATCTGTAAGAGCTTCTATACACTTTCAAATCTTAATATTCCATGCTTACACTTCCCTTAAAAATAAAAGCATTATTATTACCAGTCAACTTAGAAGAGGTACTTCTTTGGTCATTTTAAAAAAGTGTATGAAAAGACTCTGAATACCAGATACTTTTAAACTATTATTCCATATCTAAGGATATCAGTCTCATCTTTTCCAGGTTCGCAGAGAATAACACATTTCACTTTTAAGTGCTAATATTCCGCTTTGTCCTTCAGCTCAGAAAATGCACTCAGAAGTTCTGATTGTGCTTGGTAGGCAGTGAGGAACTGAGACCAGGCTTCAGTGAAGAGTGTTGTGTGATGAATTCACCAAATTTCTTTAAAGGTTGTCTTGCTTGCAATAGTGTTTAAATACTAAGGAAACAATTATGTTACAGAATGCTAAATATATGGTCTTCTTTTTACATTGAGTATATGACCACCTGGGGCCCATCCAACCTGATTTATCCCATGATACTATAAAATATATTTTAAACTGTTAATAATAAAAAATAGGATTATATGATCAATTAAATGGTAGAATGGATCAGACAAATATTTTATCTTCATTCATTAATTTCACATCGTTAAATATTAATAGCTTGGATTGGGAATTTCAAAGCAGTTAATGACTGCATCTTACAGCTCAAACACTGAACCTTTAGTTCCCCTAAATTGTCATTAATTGACTGTAAATACCCTGTTTGACACTTATTACTTTATTTTTGCATAAGCTGAAGTGTAAAGTGCTTGAACAACAACTGACATAAATTGAAACTGTACACTAGCTTCATTTAGGATGCGTCCATTGAGTCACAGCCACAGATAAATGATGGAGTTGCTAAAATATTGATCTGTTGTTTAGTGTTTCCACTGTTTAAAACAGTTTTTCTCATTCCACCCAGACGTATGCAGTGAACTGAAAAACATTCACAGTGGTTCTGACCACGATCAGTGCTGCTGACAACAATGGAGAAACAAAGATGGAAAAGTGACAGTCTGCCTGCTAGTTTTTAAGTTTTTCTTAATTTATTTATTTGTTTTTCTAAATTGGTTCACTGAGAATCTGAGGCAATAGATTGCCTGCTGCACTCTTTATTGGTCTCTGCCAGCGGTTGCCGGTGCTACAAGTGAGTGTTCCTAGCCTGCCACAGGAAAGGCAGGTCCCACCCTTGAAATGAAACCTGATGAGATCCAGCTGACCATGTGTGAAATGGAAGCACTCTTCTCCTTGCACAGGGTAGCTGAACTGAGACATTACTAGCCCCCTGCATGGCTGTTGAACAAGAATGACCAAGGCAGTTCTTCACCCAGCTGGACAGAGAGGCTGGTCGTAGCTTGGGCAAGTAAAATCTTTACCGGGTATAAAACTGGCTGCATCACTGGGCCCAGATAGTTGTGGTGAATTGAGCTTTTCAGATGCATTTTCCTGTCGTCCAAATCCACAGAAATTTAAAGGCAGCAGAAGCAGGGAGCTGGTCTGGGGTCTCTTGAACTTCAGCTGCCTGGTTTCAATGAGGCACTATTCCTCTGAGATTCCCTGTTTCCTGTTTCCAGCCCTGGAACATGATTTCAAACTTTTCAAACCTCGTTTGCAGAAGATTTGGGGCTGTGAATATATTAAGAGGCAGACCTCCTCGCAATATGTTTCTGTTGGCAACCACTTTCCTTAAATAAGGCTATTTTCTTTGCCTGGTGCAGAAGCAGTTTCACGGGAGATATAGTTTGTGATTTTAGAGACTTCAAAAAAGTAACTGTGCTTTGTTTAACATTCCTGTAAGGCTGCTGATGTAAATACTTTTCTTCACATTTGTAAAAAAAAAAAAATTCTGAGGCTAAGTTAACGTAGTCATATGCATTCTTAACAAAGCCATTCTTCATTTACACTGTTGGTTGAATATAAAGGCTGATTTTTTCTGCTTAGTTTCTGCTATAGTACACAGGTTTTCATGATGAGTTAAAGGGTATATTTTAGATTCAACTGCAAGAATTTATCTTTTTTAAATGATTCTGGTACTGTCAGATAATTATAATGTGTCTTCCCTAGCAGTAATGGGCACCACAGGAAATAAAACAGCAGTACAGACTTAATCAAATCTGAAAGACAAGGTCATTGGGAAGTTAAATGATTTTATGATTTTTTTTTCTCCATATTGACATGTTCCACAAAAAGATCTATGTTCAAATGTAAGATAATGTGCTGAATCATTTGCCCCTAGTTTTCATTTCATTAGAGGTATCTAATTATTTATTAATTACTTAAGAGCGGTAACCATTCTAAAGTGTGCATTGCTGAAACCTCCAGTGCTTTTCAAAGTAAAACCCTGTAGTGTCTGCAGTTCAGTATCTGTTTATTTTCAATTTTTATCCATTAATGCCATTCACATATTTAATATATGCAGAGGCTCTCTTCAGTCAAAACTGTTTCATTATTAAGGTCCCAAAATTTAAATAACCAGCAGAAATTTCTTTCCGCATGCTTTTGACTTGCTTCATACCTGCATTTTCTGCAAACAAAAAATGAAACCACTGCAGCTCAAAGTCCTAGAGTCTTTTGTTTGAACTAAAGCAATGAAAGAGAGAGCAACTTCATCAAAGGTCAGATCTTCCCTCCTCTACTTTTTGAACTGAGGAAAAGGCTGACTTGAAGGAAAATCTCTGTTAGGTTGCTATGAACTATGCTTTTGAGGGGAAGGTATTGCTCAAATCTATGGGCTGTCCCAAAGGACTTCAGGACTCTATAATTTTATCCTTGTGTCTGAAGTTGTTTTTTACCTTGTTCTAAAGACCTGAAGATGTATGTCAGAAAGAAGGTGGAAAAAGAAGGGAAGGGAAGGGGAGAAGAGAAAAGGAAAGGAAAAGGAATAGGCTTAGTAAGGCACAGTTAGGCTCCCTGTTCTGCAAATGAGAAATGCAGCAGAGAAACGGGTCGTCCTGTACCAGTATTAGGAAATGAACAGAGCATGTCAATCTAAAATTATCTGCTGCTGGGGCTGGAATATGTGTATCTTGCATTATCACTGTCAGCTGCATCAAGTAGTATATTGGGAGTCAAATCCTTAGGAGAGTTTTATAGGCAATTTAGTCTTTCACTAATTCTTTCAAATTAGTTTTGGTTAGGAATCCTAGGGCCTAGGGCAATAAGGGGTAAAAAGATTATATTCAGAGTGTTAGGGATAAACAGTCTGCCAAAGCTTGTCCTGTCATGCTTTTTGTTTAGGTAACCCACTGGGACTTGTGAACACCAGAGCTTCAGGTGAGAAGTCATTACTTCCCCACAGCTATCACAGCTGTAAGACACTCAGTAAGGAGTGTCAGTTAAGTCTCACTTTCAACACCTACAGAGAAAAGGGACATGTATTTCACATTGTGAATAGTGTAAAATAAGAATCAAACCCAGGACTTATCAAACCCTGTCAGAAGGGGTTATAGACGTATACGTATAGCACGCAAATAGGACCTAGGAGTTCAAATCAAACTCTCATCAGCTCCACTCTATGTGACACATTTACAAGAAAAGATGTGTGAATATCTAACCTTTTTCTTATTTACACTTGAATTATGTATAACCTTGTCAAGAGGGAAAGTTCTTAGTGGTTTCACTTGCTCTTGCAGAGCCCTTCACTTTCTTTTATGCACAGCATATATGAAATCTAAAACAAAGAAAGGACTCAACACATTGTACCTTTGCTACATTTTGGTCTTGGTCCACTGCTTCTCCACACAGAGTGGAAGTGCTGAGTGGCTTGGTTCAAAAGTGGCAGTGCAGGGAGCACTGGCCCAGCTCAGTGACTTGTGTGCATGTTGGGAGACCAGTACTGCACAATCCAGTGCAGACCTGGGACATAGACATTGCTCTTCAGTGGAATTGTGCGCACACTTGCTGGTTTACGGTACTTTCACAGTGCCATAATTTAGAATACAGTTGGAGAGTGAAATTTATTTGTTGACATTTATGCTAACACCTCTTTGTACGTTATTTTATTCACTTTTGTTGGATTTTTTTAAATTCAAATTTACTTGTTTATATAGTTTGTAAATGAGAAAAAAACCCCAAAAGCAGCTTATTTGCCTTGTGAAAAAAAATTACAAGAAATAAAGGCACATGAAAGGAAAAAAGATTTGTTAGCAGATTTTGTGCTTTTAAACAGATACACCTGCTCTTTTTGTTTGGTTGGTTTGTTTTGACTTTTTTTGGGTTTGGGTTTGGTTTTTTTGTTTGTTTGCTTTTATTGTTAATTCCAAGAATATGAAGGAAGTTCTGTAAGAATAACCATGAGCTGAAGAAGAAATAGAATGGCTAGTTGAATGGACTCTTTTGGACTACTTCTTTTTTCATACAAATCAAGACATGAATTTATGTGATACTTTCGTTGGTGCACCTAGGGCAGGATGTTGCAAATAAAATACAGTTTAACAGCTCTTTAGTGGCTGGATTAGCAACTGCTAAAAGATAGCAGATCTGAAACTAGAGAGTGGAAATTTCAATTTGTCATCACTCAGATGGAAATATCAGGAAGAAGGAAAGAGCCAAGCAATGTGGTAAATAATAAACTAAAGCATCTGAAATCTGTCAGTATTAGAATCAGGGAGGCACCAGAGACATATTCAAGTTTAACAGCCAGTCATATGAGGACAGTCTGTAAAACTTTGGATCACACAGTGATTAGTTTCACAGATATGCTAATCAGAAGCATATAGTGATAGAAAGGAGATATAGAAGTAACAAGCATGGAAGTATATATCAATGACAGAAAAAGTAATGATGGAAATGACTGACTAACTAACATCTGGGAGAATAATGAAGTAAACCATCAGGATGACTGCAAGATACATGACCAACACACACAAATATAATAGCCTTAGAAAGGAAAAGAAAAAATGTCTTTGCAGTCACAATTGAATAAGAAGAGAAAAACAGAAACTTGTAGACAAAATGTGACCTTGCTTTACACAACCAGTACCTGCAGGAAGCTGATATGATGGAATTCTGTCTCCTGAGTGTCAGGATCATTGGGAATGATTACTCACTAGTTACTCTTAACACAGGAAAGGTACAAGGCTCAGCCAACACAAGCAGAAGGGAAATTTTTGAGAGAGCAAAAGGAAGTATTTTTTTCACACAAATCATTTTCCCTCAGAGTATCAAGGAAGTCAAAGGTCTCAATGGCTTAAAAATATAACAGATAATTTTTTGGAACAAAGACCTGGAATTTGACTACTAACACTCACTGGAAGCTTTTACCAGATGGAAGAGCATTTTTTACTTGCCCTGTTTGTTAAAATTTTTGTTTTCTTTCTACATATCTGCTATTAGCTGCTGTGGGATACTGTATTAGGCTGGCCTTTGCCTTGATGACTTAGGGAAATTGTGATCAAGGAAGCATTTCAGGCAAGAAAAAAAGGTGTCAATAAATTGAATTCATCATGACTGTATTTTTTCCAGGGTACAGGTAACCCTTTAAAGCATAATTTTAAGCAGATGAAGAGAGTTTCTTGTTGATTTTTAAACATGCATTTAGGAACTAGTTATAAATCGATCACTATTTGAGTAATATCAGAAAGGTTGTCCCTCTACATTTAAGATATTTGCCTAACTAGCAGAAAGATAAAACAGAGAAAAGACAAGCTTGACATGTTGAAATATGGGAGCCAATCAATAGGCTCCCTGTTTATGCCTCTCTTGAGGTGGGTATCTACAAAACACAGCAATGTGAACATTCTCCGACAGCATGAAAAAGAGATAAGTCTTGCTCATGTAGAAGTAGTATTTGAATATGTGAAAAGGCGTCAGACTCAATAATAATATAAATCACTGTAAAGTTTTGGACATTTCTCCCTAGAAAGTGGAAATACATTCAACTTATGAAGCAATAATACAGTTTTTTTGAATAAATTATACTAACAAAACCCCAAGAATTACCGTCTTTTGCAACGAAAAAGAATGTTTATGCTCTGGGTTTAATTTTAACCAAATATATGAGCTTAATCTCTGAACAAATAAACAATTCTATATGGAAAACCAAGTTTATTCCTATTGAGTCTGCCAAATTAATAATGGAACAGAATAAAATCATTATTTTCAAGAAAAATGGCCTTCTGGATATAGATAATAAGAAATAGAGTTTAATTCCACTGTATGTTTGACCTATATACTTTTGACCTATTTATTCTTCTTGTTAAGTAAAAATAACTGAATGTTTACATTGCTGCATAAATGGTTGCTAAAGAAGCTTAATTCCTTCCTGTTTTGGTCACTCATGTCATTAACATGCTTGTTTAATGAAACCTGACTCAGGAAGGCCAGTAATTTAGTTTTAATTGGATTTTATTCACTACTAAAGAGTCAAAACAAGAAACAAATCAAGACTCAAACACTTGAGTCATTGAAAATACCCATCAAAACCAGCACCAACTTCTACTTATTAACCGAAGATTTCATCTTATGGACACTAACAGTGAATACTTTTATGAGCACATATTTATGAGCACGTTTTGTATTCAAGCTATGTCCATATGTTTGTCTGCTGTCCTCAAGGCCCTCTTAAAAATGAGATGTTGCACCACACGAGGATATCATGGGAGCATAACTTAAGGTATAACTACTTGCCATCACATTCAGTCATGTAATGTGAAAGATATTAGTTTGCCTGCAATGTGTGTGTAATTCAATAGCAAGCTTATATAGCCTAAACTGGATGTCCTCTTGGACTTTTAGCTTGTTTCCAATGAATGACTGCATATAAGTAAAAATAAATAATGGGATAGATAAATGAAGTATTTTTGGGAGTCCAACATTTCCCCAGATTTCTAATCAAAACTGTTTTACACAATGATGTATCTGCTGTGCTTCAGCCACTGAACTCTAGTAAAGTTTATCTATACAAATCTTCTATAATTTTTCAGCAAGTAACCTGTATAGCAGTCTCAAATAGATAGTTTTGCCTACCCTTGGTATCCATTGAGGTTAAAAAAAATCATACTAAGATGATGCAATATTATGTTTCTTTTTTTCCCTGTAATTCTGTAAACGTGAGTGTGTAGGCACATGCATTTGTGTGCATGCATGTGTGTATGTATTTGCCCAAAATGTACACACACACACACACATATATGCACATGCATATATGTAGGTATGTGTGCCTACATGTATACATGTATATAATTATGTACTACTGAAAGTGGTTGTTCAATGTCAGTTTACCACCTAATTAAGAAAACAAAACCATCCTTTGCAGTCCTTTTGGTATACACTGCAGACTACCAGACTGATCAAAAGGGTATAGAGAGCAGCCACCCTATAACCCTTCAAGGTAACTCATGTAAATCTTACCTGAGACATATTAGGAGAAATTTTACACTATGCACTGCAATTTCCCATTTTCTGTTTGTTCTGTGAATAGACTCCAACTTCAGGACCATTAGACCAAACTATTTCATGAACGAAATCCAAATGAGCAGCTGGGAATGGCAGTTTTATTGCCGATGGTGAAATTACTTCATATTCCAGCACCGTAATTTAAAAAAAGCCTCACTTGTTTCTCATGACCATGGCTTGCAGGCACTATACAGATGTATATTTATCACGTTTTTTGCCATTTTGGGATGTGGTGTTGCCATATTGCCATGGTTTAACCCCAGTAGGCAGCTAAGCACCACACAGCTGCTCAGTCGCTCCCCTCAAGGCAGGATATTGGGAGAGAATCAGAGGAGTAAAGGTGAGAGAACTCATGGGCTGAGATAAAGACAGTTGAAGCAAAAGCTGCACACTCAAGCAAAGGGAAACAGGGAATTCATTCACCACTTCCCATGGCAGGCAGGTATTCAGCCTTTTTCAGGAAAGCAAGGCTCCATCACAGGTAACGGTGACTGGGGAAGACAAATACCATCATTCTGAAAGTGTCCCCTTTCTTCTTCTTCCCCCAGATTTTATTGCTGAGCTCAACATCAATATAGTCTGGGATATTCCTTTGGTCAGTTGGAGTCAGCCTACTATGATGTGTCCTGTGCAAAACTTCTGCTCAACCCCAGCCTCCTCACTGGTTGGGCAGTACATGAAGGAGAAAAGGCCTTGACTATATGTAAGCTCAATGATAGCTAAAACATCTATGTGTTATCCACATGGTTTTGGTCAAAAATCCTAAACACAGCCCCATACCAGCTACTATGAAGAATATTAACTCTATCCCAACCAAAATCAGTGCAGGTACTTCCACATATTTTGGTAAAATAAATTCAACAAGTCTTCCCAAAGAACTGGACACTTCTTCATATTCTCCCCCGTGAATATCAGGGCAGGTTACCACCTTAAGGAAATTATTTCTGAGTTTCATTTCTATTAATATGGCCTCACTATTGCAAGAAGTTTGCATGAACTTTTGCATAATTCACAGTTGCTAAAAAGACTCAACTCTACGCTCTCATATTCCCTGTTCATTACCAAGCGTCCCATTTATCATCTTTTTGGATCTTCTACCACTGACATTTTCAGATGAGCAAAATTTTCTGCACTGATGTAAAAATATAGTGTTTCTGTAATTATTTTAGTTCTTTCGTTTCTCCCTCTTCTTTTGTTACTGAGTTTTTAGTATTATAGGAGATAACAACAAATCCAAAAAGAATTTCTATTTCATTTCCTAGTGTGTATGTGAATACTTTTTTTTCATATATTTTATTTGCAAGCTGAAATTGCATTTGATTGCTGATGCACTGTATTATTAAAAACCAGTGTAAATGTTTCTTTAATGAATATTGCATTGAAAATACTTTCCTTGGTATTTATAGATAACTTGAAACAATTTCTTAAAAGAGGATTCTAAAAAATTAAAACTGGTGTCCCTGTTATATGCAATTGTTTATTTTTAACTTCAGAAACCTTTGTCTCTTTTTCTGTCTTCCAGCTGCGAAGTATTGTACATAGTTTGCTGTGGAATAAGTACCAAGGTAGCCTGTGATGCCTGTAGCCAAAGTCCATTAGAATCAAAAGAAAAGCTGAGTTTCTGGAAGAAATATAAGTGTTCTAGTCTAATTTTTGGCTAACTTTCAAGTATAAACAAAATTATACAGTGTTTTGCTATACTGACCAACACAAAAAATCCAAAGAACACAGATGCCAGAAAGATACATCTAGATGGGGGTTTTTTGAGGTTTTTGTTTATTTGTTCAAGTCTTGGGTTTTTTGTTTTGTGTTTTTTTCTGGTTGTTGTTTGTTGTTTTTTTTTTATTTCCCCCCCAATTATTCAAATGATTAATAAAATAAGTTTAGAGAAGAAGGGAAAATATTTTCCTTTTAATAATGTGTAATGGCAAAAAAATGGGTGATCATTTCCAAGTCTGCTGCCATACTATCAAAAAATGAAAGAATAACAAGATTAAAAATAACAATAGTCTTCAAATTTGCAGAGGTAGCCACAAAGTGGAAGATAATACACTGTCTCGCTCATTCCTTTTGATGAAAACAAAAAATAATTAAGTTGCAAGATAATATTATGAGCAAATGTTTTAAGTGTACAGAATGCCAAAGAACTTTTCCTAGGAATGTTGTGAATGACTTGTCTTTGAAATATTTTAAAATGAGTAGATAAGCATCTATCCTGAATTACATAATAAAAATGTTTCTGAGTTTACGGTGGGAAGATTGACAAGATATTCTGATATCCTGATCCAGCCTCATTTTCCATAATTCAATGAAAAGTAAATGCTTTCCACAGGGCAGATTCAGCTTTTAAGAGTTTGACAACTTTAATGCCTCAAGTGATTTACTGCTGGACTTCATTTGATGTATGATGATACTTCATTAGACAGTCGATATTAACGTTTTTTTTAAAGGAATGATACTGATGAAAGGAGATATGCACTAACATATTTTAGAAAGTAATTTAAAACATCTCGGGCCAACTTTTAGTCATGACTCACCTCTGTAACCAAAGCAGAATTCTGTGACACTTACAACACTGTGACACTTTGGGCAACAGAATAGCAAAGTAATAGTAGTAATAGCTAAAACAATGATTCCTTAATTGAGATTGAGAAGCTAAGCTTAGACTTGCTTTTTTTAGAAAATTGCCTGCAGTTATGGAAATTAAACACCATCATTGTAACTTATGTTAAAAAAATGGCAGACTTAGTATTTTGAATCTGTAGAAAAAAATATTTGTTTGAATACATTAAAGAGAATAAGGTAAGGTGATTAGTATTTCAAAAAGAAAAAAAATTAAACCAGGACAAATTCCAGGAATGTCTATTCACAGAGTCCTGAATCACACATTTTCAATTCTACTCAAAACAACCAGAAATACATACTTCGCTGAAAATATAGTCCAGGATAGATTTTGTGGAACTATCGTGATAAACAGGATATGTTAACATCTCTTTATTTTAAAATGTGTGGAGAATCTCTAAATCCAGTGTGGTTTTCACATTTCTCTGATGAAGGCTTGTCATCTGAGAACTTCTAAGACCCTGGCCATACACTGAAAAAGAAAAAAAAAAAAAGCAGCTTAAAGACCTTAAAATACTGATAACTGTATTAGAACAGAAATTCAGTATAAGTGATCCTAAATTTAATTACATAGATTATGCAGGTTGAAGAAGATCATTGCAAACAAAGAATGACTACAGGAGGTTAAGCTAAGGTCACAGGAGAAACTGCAACTGCACAGTGAGGAAATGATGGTATGAAAATGTGTCTACAGAATAAACGTTGGGATAATTGTCTTGGCCTCCACAAAAACTTTGAAGACATGAGACATAAAATGGCAAAGGTGTTTGCTGAAGCTATCAGTTTTATATCAGCATTTTATAGTTGAACTTATCAAAAGTGATTACAGGCCTTGCTGATGCCAGTGTTTATGGTTTCAATCAGAGTCTGAAGAGAACAAACTCGATTTCTTGACACTACAGCTGGGTGAGCACAGATTCAACAAATTAGGAATTCCAAACCTAATAAACACAAGCACTTTATGTTTCTGTTGACAAAATAGATAAACTGTAGAACAATGCTTAATGATCAGGTACATTAATAAACTACAGAATAATGCTGTGTTCATTTTGCCATCTTCTATCTAAATCATTCACTTGCATTTCTTGAAGAGCAAGAACGTTTTACATAATCTGGCAATTTTCAGAAATTGGGAAATGGAGAATATTAGAATAGATGAATATCACATAATAGACTTTTAATGGAGTATGGCAGAGGAAAGCTGCAGGAAAAGAGTCCATATCAAAGATAAATGTACTAAACTGTGAAGAAAATTCCTTGAATATCTGGCATGGGCTGAGGCAGTGCCCGGTCTACAAAGGAAAGACAATAGTTACAGCTGGACTTTGATTTAAGGCTCAGAAAACAGCCTGAACTGATTGGTCTTAATGAAGGCTATGAAGTAAATGCACATGCTTTTAGCCAAAGAAAAGTAGTTTAGAGAGCTGAATTTATCTTGCTTCATTTCTGCAGAGGACTCAATTTAAATGCAAAGGCAATTGTTGCATCCCAGATGACACAGACTGTAACACTGAAACAGGAATGCATTGCATTGCCTTCACCGTTACAAATATTTTCTCTGGGTATTATGCTTAAAAACTTCTTAGTTGCTTTGCAACTAACTAATGTTATTTTCTAGTTACATATTGTAAGTCCTTTCCATGTTGCATATGCAAAAGTACAGGTGATATTTCAGTATTGATGCAAAAGTACCCTCAGAACATGTTATAAGTAATTATTGAAGGGAACTGTTTTCTGCCTTGGAAAAAGGCATTAAAATACACTCTTTATAAAATGTCAGAATTTAATATTATTAGAAAATAAAACGCAGTAACCCCTTTGAAAATATACAAGGTGTTGTGGGTTCAAAAGCAATGAACAAACTGTGAATTAAAGCTGGGACTGGAAGTCAGGAGGTTTCAGCCCTTGTTTCTGTTAGGGCAGAGCCTTACAGGTGAATTTTGACAGGTAACCCTTTTTCCTTCATTTCCCATTAACATCCTTGAGACCTGTGAGATTAATTCTCCCACACTTTCCAATTTCCAGGGAATTCATTAGCTAGTGTGAGCACCATCCAGTCATACGTAAAATAATGTCTAATATAATCTTGTTATTTTGGAACTGAAAACAGATAGCATGAAATAATGTTACAAAATAAGATTGATGGGATAAGCAATCATGGGAGATTTTGAGCACAGCTTGCCTGTATACAGATAAGCAAATCCTGTTTCACTGGTATCACTGAAGTGGCATACACATATACAAACACTAGAATGGAGTCCAACTTGTCATTTAAGCCCAGGGTTTTCCTGTGCTACTAGAAATGCTGTAGAACAACTAAGACTAATAATTCAGAGCAATACCAGAGTAGGACTGCAGCACCTGAACAACTGAAGGAAAGAAGATTATATTTTTCTCTCACACACACACGCACGTACTCTCACTAAAGTCTGGGGGAAAATTCTCTTGGGCTAGAAAGGGGTCAAGCTAGATGGTGCTAAAGCTTATCTACATAATACTTCTGTTCTAGGGTCTTTGGTTTTCTGGCGAGAATCAACATCAGGAAAATTTTTCCTGCTGCTCAGCTGAAGTGACTGTTCAAACTGCCCGTGAAGAGCCAGTCCCTCCTGCTGATCCATTCACTAGGTGAGCAAAACCTGCAGCTGGTATGCTTGATTCATTATTTAAATTTAGATAGAACGTAGTTTTGCCTTTTCTTTTGGCAACAGGTATTAAAAAACTGCTTCATTACGTCACCTCACACCCTATTTCCTCTGAAGCTGAGGATTTTTATTACAATAATAAACTCCAGCTTAAATTAATGCACATGCATTTTGGCATGCAGATGTTAAAAACTATCTTACCTGTCAATGGTAATATGAAAAGTAGGGGATGGTTTTCACCTTCTCAGTGCTCTCTGGGACTATTTTCAAGGTTTCTTTTCAAAAGTGCTTCAATCAAAAATACTGAAAATGTTTTCTTAAAGACTTTTTCTCTGCTTTAGAAAAGAGAAAGTGTGAAAGAAGCGACATGATGTCTCTTTCATTGTCACAGAGCTTGCACACTTTGCAGGATCAATGGTTCAACACAGCATCACAAAGTCATTAATACGTGGCTGCCAAAATGGGCTTTGAAGCACAACTGCTATCTCAGAAAGACAGAAAAAGCCCACATATGGTGTTATGAAAGCCATATCTCTGTAAAAATCCCTTAATGTAGGCTAACCAATTGACAGCCTCCCTGGGTCTAGAGATGTTTTCATCTTTGTGGTCTTTTGTATTTGTATTGAAGATAGAAACCTGTAAACACGAATACCATGAGTGCCTCTAGGCTTCATCTCATGCATTCTGAGTAAACCATTGAAGTCAATAGATGCTCATATTGTGTCAAAATAAATCTGTTCTGTAAATCTTTGCAGCAGAGGTGCACTACTCAGGATTTCAGTTGTAATTCTTTCTTTATTAACAATGTTGATATTGAAATATATTTTGCAGAAATCCAGGTTTATTGATTGCAGTGCATATTGGTTGGAAAAGCAGGCTCACCAGGCATCTTAAAATAATAAATAGAAAGCCTTCCAAACTTTGGAGAACTAAAAGGTTACCTAAAATGTATTTCTCAGGATTTTTAATGACTGCTAATGAAAAATCGCACATCTGACACTTCTACAACATGAACTGGTGGGATTAAAGAAAATGTAAGAAATGCCTTTTATTCTCCCCTACTGCTGATTTATTCTGTACCACGATAATTTTAAAAGTGATCTCTACAATCTTTATCTGTCATGGAAATAAATTTGTTTGCTGGGTGACTGAGCAACATGAGGGGAAATAAATTTCTCAGAAGACTATCCCTGGAAGGCTGCTATCCATTACTGTTACAAGTTTGCAATGAAAATGGCTTTACTGATACACAGAGAGTATGACAAAATTTAAAGCCCTGTGAAAGATGCATTAGAACAATAAATATAGTTCAAATAATGTATTCGTGGCAAAATATTGCTGGATGTGATATGTTCATTTATTCTGACAATTTTTTGAGTTTATCAAAGCAAATGTAGAACTCTTAATCTGGAAGTTAACCTGAGGAGTAAAAAAAAGTGTGAACAAATTGATGGATTCACATAGCATGGGGATTAACATTTTCTCATTTTACCTATATATATAGAACCTAGGTTTCCAGACTTTCTGGCAGATGTGATCATCATAAATCAAAAGATTCATCATAGTCAGCTACCTGATTCCATCTTAACTCTTCCAGATGTTCACTGTCTACACTTTAAAAGCACATTATGGATCATTATCATCTTTTCAACCAGGAACATCAAAGCCTGTATATCTAATGCAATTAAAGCCGGGATCACACAAGGCACTGAGTAGCCTCAGCACACAGCCTTATTTACAACAAAGCACTTACATCTCTGAAGATGTGTGTTAAAATACTATTGCTTTAAGTGACACTTAGGACCAAGCTTAGATGAAGGAATTGGCTTTAAACCTGTAATGAGTTGTGGGTTGATGGCAGTTAGGGTGCGAGTTTGTTGTTATAATTCCAGCTTTATAATGTTAGCCCCTGATATATTACATTCAAACAGTTTGAATACCAAATAGATAATACAATGAATACTTCAGTGAAGCAACAATTTACCCTCTGAAAGCTTTTCCAGATTCCTAAAATTTCAATTCCTCATTTATTTTTAAATATGAAAAGAAAGTTGCCATTTTTCTCAATAAGTAAAAATAATAATACTTCATCCATAAAAGCCCTTTAATTTTTCCCATTTTCAGCATAAGAAAGTAGGAGAAGATCTATAGATAAAGATTCAACCTCAAAAGATTTAACCTTAAAGATTTAACCTTCTCCATAAGAGCAGATTCTTGCAAGGTAATTTCTCTGGGTATCAGTCTGTGTCTGAGCAGGAAACTGGGACCATTACACAGCCTCAGGCTTTAGAGTTTTGCATTGTTTTGTTCCCACTTGACAAAGACCTCCCTGCATGATCCACCTCTCTTTTGCAAGGATGCCAGATGTTAGGTATAACATTTTGCTAACATAAGAAGCTCCACAGAGTCTACTTTTATGCTCTAGGGTATGTTCCTGGGGTTCAGCCCAGGTGGTGAGTACTTTGCATATGCACGCTGCCATCTCCTTTATGTCTTGAGTTCAATGCCTGAAACTTCTGACTGCCATGGTCACTTCCCCATAGTGCTTCAGAAAACCTGCTGGTTATCTGATCCTCTAGATCAAACTCTCTAGCGAGTATGTTCTGCAGGGAGGGGGAAGAGGGAGGATGATAGGGTTGGGAAATATGCCTAACAAAGAGTGTTCTTACAACTCTCTCTCTATGGTCCTCAGAAATTATGAATTTACTACCAAACGTCAGATTTTCTGTGATGTATTCCCTGCCCATTCTGGTTTCACCTTTTGTAAACTTGAAGTAACTCACCGTGTTACACTGGAAAGCTCATCCTGCCCCGAATTCCTCATGTGTGAAATATTTTGTTATCTTCTATGCTCATTTGCACTGCTTATGCTAGCAATATGCATTCAAAATTATTTCTCATTTTTTTATCCCTGTTTTTTGTATGGCAAGTATGCCCTTTTCTCTGCAAAGGCTCTTTGAACCAAAGATTTGGTACTCCTTGGAAATACAAAAGTAGCTGAAAGAAAAATAGCTAATTGTCATTGAATGTAGCATTGACCATTTCTCAACAATAGTTTTTATTGAAGTTTTAAACCATTTTATTGGTCAGGTGTTTGAAGTGCAATTCAATAAGCTCTCAAGTGTGAGTTAGGTATTAGCAAATAATACAAAATGGAGTCCTACTACAGATACATCTTACAATTTGTAAAATGGTCATTAGTGCTGCTTAACAGTACAGGGCATCAGCAATATATTTCTGAAGAAGAACAGTGTTCACAGACAGCTCTGATTCTTTTTTTCATGCACTTAGTAGTGAAACAAGATAAACTTGGTTTTGGCAAAGAGTGAAATACAGTTTTCTTGACTTCAGTGAGCTCTGTGTGCATCTTACTCTTCAGCTTAACTCTGTGCGAGCTCCAGAATAAAATATATAGTTGTATTGATGTTTATAAAATTATGGTATTATTTTCTAACTAGCTTATGTTTGTGTGTTACTGGGAGAGTGGCTGGGAATTACGTGTTTGCAGGGAACTTCACACAATCTGAAATAACAGCTTTTGCACTGTAACTTTCTCAGAGTTAACATCTGCTCTAAGTTATGGCTATACAAGTAAGGATTTCAGCAGAACCACATACTTTATAGATAATAGGATGGAATCACAGTTCTGTTAACTCTCTGCTAAGGAATACAGCTTTTTATGTTCATATTTGCTTTTTCTAGCCTGCCCGATTTCTCTTACCCTTCCATTTGAGTCAATTGATTATTTTCCCCTAACCTACCCTTTGGCTACAATAAAAGAAAAATGAAACAATATTGGCATACATTGATCTTTCCATAATCCCTTTGTCAATGTCAAAAGGAGTAAAAAGTTACAGTAGCCTTTTTGTAGGACACGAGCATATCTCAGGTGAATGAGATTAAATAACTAAAAGTTTCCATGACAAATGAAAAGTACTTGCTAATGATTAATTTTTAGATATTATCTAAATCCAGTCTGTCTAATCCATCTTAAAGGATTTAATTGTAAGTTTGCATTTAATTAGAATGGAAATCTACTTCTGCCGTTAATCACGGCAGGACTGTTTCAACTGTTCACATTTCAACTGGTTTTTTCTCCTTGTTTATTGAACAAAAATGTCCAAGTTGGTGCTTATCAACTAACTTTGATATTACAAGTGGCACTAAACCCTTCTGAGAGGCATGTAGATGAAGACTTGGGCTTTTCTTACTAAGGGCTAAATATTTTTATCAAGAGGTCTAGAATTTACATAACCATGTCTTAAAAATATATCAGAATATCATGGTCATGTTAGAATTAACAAAGTTAGCAAAAAAAATGTAGAATTTAAAAGTGGGTGGTGGTTGCAAAGGTTGGTTTGGGATAGTACTTACAACTGAATGTAGAAGCAATTCAATAATATTTTTTGCATAACTTTTCATGAAGATTTTTTCAATGCAATTTGAAAATAGAAATGAGGGAGTGATGCATGTGTGAATTTTCCTCCCAGCAGGATACAAAAACATAATGAGCAGAGACATAATATATGGTAACCTGCATGTTTTAAAGTACTGTTTTAAGATATTCTATATTATAGGATATCTGTATCTAAATACCTCTGGTGATGGACCCAAAATTATTTTTATTTGACTGCTAAATTAATTTTACTTAAAAGTAAATCCTTTTATGCTGATGTATAAAAGATTCTTAGAATAAATGAGTGCAAAGTGTCAAGCTTTTTGATTTTTTTTTCAATTTCTTTCATAATATAAACCCAAATCAGTTCTCCTTCTTGTGGGACATTTGACTTGGTGCTACAGCTGAAAATGGTGCTCTCAGAGAGTACAAAAGGTAGCGTAAGCACCGTCAGCTGGAGGATCAATATCTTGCGGTGCACTCATGGATCCTTGAGTTTGGTGTAAAAAGAACAAGCATAACTGAGAGTCAGAGACTGAATAAACACAAGTTTCATTACGTTACCATACAAGGATAGTATGGTGATTACAAAACTTATTACCTAAAATAATCTCTCTTGTGAAATACTCAGGTAAGAAATAAGGTACTCTGAAAACCACTAAGAAACATGTCAAAACGAATCTGACAAACACCAGAGAATTACACTGCTGCTACTGAGATAGACTTATAATCTATTAAAAATACGTAGACTTACTCTCCAATGTAATTTCTATGCCCATTTTCAAAGATAATATATTACTACTCCCTCAATAATTTTTATTCAGAACTCTGAACTATAAAATCTGACACAATTTGTCAGGCATCTATAAAAAAATGAGAAAAATCAAACCTTTCATGCCCTCTAGATCAGAAGAAAACAAAGACTTCTTTAAAAAACTCTTGTCATCTTTGTCTTCTTTCATTTCATTAACAAATTACCTGTACTACTAGCAGTTCTTACTTTTAAATATCCATGAAAAATGTTTCAACATGATGAAACAATCAAAACATAGTAAATTCCCATGTCATCTGAGCCATGTGAGCTCATTGCAAATACGAGATAAAGTGTGTTTTCATCAAGTTCTGTCACAAATTTGCCCTAAATTACCTTTGTTGTGGACTAAAATACCTGCCTGGTCAGTCAAAAGGGATCAGCTCATGATGTCTGGACAGTTAAAATTGTCTCACCATTTATGTACTGCCCACAAGAAGTAAGGTAAGTTGTAGATAGGTTATCAATTCTAATTGCTGCTTGTCACTCTGGAGTTCAGTAATCTTTCTTTTTTTTTTTTTTTTTAAAGAGTATGATTCCCTTCTTCACTCCAAAGAGTCTGCTCAGTAGCAGGAGAACAGATGATTTTAAATGAAAGCCTAATTCCTGATAACACTAGAAGTGTGCAGGAAAATATTTGTATAAACCACACCCAGGTATCTTCTCCTCTGACTTTATGCATCTGTTCAACATCATAAGTCTAGAAATAAAGTCACAGTCTATTTTGAACCTCTTAATAGGTATTTGGATTAAAGACTTATATATTACATCAGCCTGGGAAGACTTGAGGACTATCACTTGTTCCTCATACTTTACCTTTGGTCTTCTAGGGACAGCTGCCTTTCTGCAGGGTGGCATTTAAATATTTTGTGACCCATACAGAGTTCTTATTGTTTCACTGGTCGTGAATACAAAAATCCTGGCATGCATTTTAGAAATATCATATCAATATCATATGAAGGAAGGTTATACTGACACATAGCTTCAGCTTGCAGACACTAATGGATGTTTAAGGAGCCTGACAATGCTTGAAGCATCTCTTTCTGTTGCAGAAAGTCATTTGACTAAGCTTCGGTTCCTGGTAATTGTGCAACTGTTTAACTCTCCCTAGTAAATTGCCCATCCTAAATCTATCCCACAGCTTTAAACACTCTACTACACTTCCTCAGTGATCAGTCTAATCTGTATCTGCTTTCAGGCATACTTTCCATTCCTCTTTTAGATTATGAGATGTTCCCAGTGGTGATCATCATTTGCCAACTATCTCTACAAATTTAAACATGATAATATCTGACTCATAGGTCAAGAACTGTCTCATAAAATATTAAATAAAATTACTGGAAATTTGAGGATGCTCATTTTAATCGAAGTGTATCTGAGGTAAAAGATGAGCCTTACTCAAAACAAATATAGAATAAAAAGGCCACAGAGACCTTATTTTTCTCTTTTTCTTCTTGCCTTCATTTTAGATAAACTGCACTCAGATGGCTCTCCAGTAATTTGGATGCATTTTCTTGAAATGTAACTCTCCTAGGTCAGACTGTCAATTGACATATATATCTGTGGCTTTAAATGATTTAGAAAAATTCTTTACCCTTTGCGATCTGGTTTTCTTCAATATGGCAAGGGTTGAAAGAGGCCTGCAAGTTGCTGTCAAAATTTGGCAAATACAGTATTTTCCTATCCTATGCATGCCTTGTCTAACCCATCACACATTCACCATAACAGATACTGCTGTTCTCAAATGAACTAGGATGCCTAAATGTTAGGTCTCTGTCTGCTGACTCTCATGTGTCGTGAGGGCCCAGAAAATTGCACCTGGACAGCAAATACCTCCAATAAAGGAATGCTGCAACTTAAGGCATGACTGAGATCAAGGACTCCAAGACCTGTTTCTCTCCAGCTACTGCTGTTATTCTAGGCATGGTATTGAGAACGGTGGTTACTTACTGTTGGACACCCTCCAGGAAAACACACCAAGACCACAATGGTGAATTGGTGAATACTAACTCCACAGCTGTCAGTGCAATCCTTCTTGATTACCCTTTTTTTTTTTTTTTTTTCTTTTTCTCTTTTGACAGTGTAAAGACAGAGCAAGGTTTGGGGCCGTTTCAAAATACTTTACATTTCCCACGAATTATTTCTGAGCTTCAACCATCACTGTAGGATTAGACTTTAGAATAGGCTTTAGAGCCTTCTCTTTGGCTAAACAGTGAGTTACTGATTGTGAATGAAATTTCTTATGGGTGGACATTGGCTCTGATATTCAAAATCTACACAAACTATCTTCATGATGGGATTGAATGCGCAGTCATCAGGATCGGAGATCATACCATGCTGGGGGGAGAGGTTGATACTGCAGAAGGAAGAACTACCTTATGAACAGAAGCCAGTAGGATGAAAGGCTGGGTCAACAAGACTTACGTGAAGTTTAATGAAGAGAAGTTTGAAGTACTGTACCTGTCACAAAATAATCCCAAATAACTGTACAGGTTTGAAGTCTATCTGTCTAGGGAGAAGTTCTACTGAAGAAGACCTGGGAGTACTGATGAACAGCAAAACAAATGTAAACTTGCACTGGGGCCTGCAGCAAAGAAAGTGCGCTGAGAAGGGTCTGAAAGACCATACCCAACAGATCAGGGGAGGTGATTACTTTAATCTAGCACAGAGAACCTTCAACAGTGGCTCCAGCTCAGGTGTTAGTCAGCCCTTGGGTCTGGCTGCTCTCCCTGAGAGTGCAATCCCACCAGCCAAGAGGAAACACAGCACAGCATTTCCCTTTCTCAAGCCTCTGCCTTCATGGTACAGCAACAAACAGAAAAGGCTGCTGAACAGGCGGAGCAACTCAAGAGAGTAAAATGAGAGCTTTGCCAGCCTATTCAGCACCCTGAGAAAACAGTAAGAGCTGGACGCAGGAGCATGCCTTGCCTTGATCAAATGGTTGCTTGCAGGGCCTGCAGATTACCAAAGCTCACCCATGAGAACATATGAGCAGCCCCTAATCACTGCTAATGAGCTGCTGTTCTGACTGGTCACAACCGTAAAGGAAATAAAGCTGTTCTGGCAGAAGGAGCCTTGACTGCTTAAAACACCCAGGATATATGAATCCTACCTTGCACTTTCTTGCTCTGTGCAGGGAGAGGGAGAGGGTGAGTGGAAATGTTTTGAAGAAAAACATTTTTATTGTTTGTGGCAGACTCAGTGCAGTATAGGATCAGAGCAGTGATCCTTTAGGAAGTCTCTGGAAAAAAAAAATAAATCCTGCATTTAGAATAAAGCTTGAAGAGGTTCCTGGAAATGAGATATGGTATCCTACAGTTGAAAAAGGAGCAGGAAAAAAAGTAGGTAGCAGTCCATTCAGTAAGTGCACTGAAAATGGAATACTTTCAAGGGGAATACGGAAGGGTAGGACAGGATAGATTTTTTTGTACTTATTTACTGAAAAGAAATAAATATATTTTGTCAATATAAAGAACTTGTAAAATTCAAAGTACTTTTTCATTTGGATATAAGTGATTTAAACTTGGCAAAATGATTTTTAAAAGTTTTTAGGTTCTTGATAGATCTTTCACATTCAAATGTATTCTACCATGGAGGGAGAAAAAGTAGACAGCTGTTATTGTAGTTTGTGTAAAGGTTTCCATTTCTCCCCATGCATGTCCTAACTCTATGTGGAGAAGTTGTGAGAATTCATTATCTGTGTGGGGTGAATTTTTGTTTGCTTATACATCAGTTAATGGTCTAAAACACAGCTATCAAGGCATTGTTAGATGAAAAGGAAAGCAGTATTTCATACTTACTGAAATCATAATAGAGAAATAAGCACACATCTTTCTCATAGTAATTTAAATACCTTTCAGGGACCAGCAGAAAAGATTTTTAGTCCCTCCTGCCCCTAGGAAGGGCTCCCTTACTGAGAGAAATCTTTGATCATCAAAATCGTGTTCTGGTTTGGTGTCAGCTAGGCAAAGAATGTAGGAATAATGTAGCTAAACTAAAAAGTTACAAAAAGACTGCTGGTTAGTTTTCCTAATTAGCTAAAGGAAAACTCCACATGTCTCCAGGACCTTCTTTCTTAACCTATTGACTATTATGAAATCAAGACTCTTTCCATGAGATTCAGCACACAGTCTAAGAGCAGAGCTGTAGCTAAAACCAAAGGTAGGTATAGTCCAGTGGCCTGCCTTCAACAGCAGTTAGTAATGGATGGCTATTGTAGAGGAAACTTGCTGCGGTATATCCCTTAAACATTGTGTCAGCCTCCAGCAGTTTGCAATACGGGGACTTTCTGATCTGGTGGTGATTTCTAGATACTTAGTAAGCCTCAGTACATTGTTTTGTGCTGAAGCATTCAACTTCCTCTTTAGTTTATGAAAACTTTTGTCATTCAGAACATTGTATGGCAAAGTGTGCTACATCATAACCATGCACCATGTGAACAGTCACTTCTTTCTGCTTTCCTTGAATCCAGGTCATCCATTTTCTGGGTGGGTCCCGTCATTTGAAACAGCTGCTCATTCTCCTCTAAGATGGCCAAAAAAAGAAATAGCCATGGTGTTGTGAACTTTTATCAGGCAGCCCTGCAGAGCAGCCCAAATGCAGAGAGCTCCCAGACTGCAGTACACTATATATTGGAGAAAGGTTCAGTTTCTCCTGCCATTTTGGGCAAACATTCCTTTCAGGCTGATCAGGGAATTTCAATTAGTCACAGATTAGGTAATGTAAGACCTGTGTAAGGTTACCAACTCCATAGCCTTCTATACCAATAACTATATTCTAATTTATAGCCCCTGGGACACTCCACTAGGATATTCTTCTCTAAAACTGAGGTGCTGGTGATCAGTCAGGCATCTGCAAACCCTGGAGTTGTATTGAAGAGAGCTCTTTTCAAAAATAGAAAATCTCTCTGAAGACTGAGAGATTCTGGCAGTATCTATTTATTAACAGCACTATGACATGCATGTCAAAGTGATGATGGAATTTGTTAAAAGTTTGAGAATTGAAATGTTTTGTCATTCACTGTAACCTCCATTTTAGTGCAGCCTTTCCAATGGCAAAGGACTGTGTCTACCATTCTGTTCCTCTGGCTGATACCCAGCTTATTGACAAAGCTTTATTAATAGCATTTAGCTTTTATAGCATTTTTATCTGAAGCTTTAAAGTTCTTTACTGAAGTGGGTACTATTATCGTGATTATAGGCAGAAGAACAGATTGGGTTACAAAGTAAATACACAGATGAACTATGAGGTGGTCTTGGGTTTCTTGCTCTTTAAGTAAGCGTGCTAATCACAAGCTAAATTTATCCTTTAGGAGAACAGTGGAAAATGGGGGGGATCTAACAAAATGGGGACATAATTTTTGAAGTTATCTTTACAGTGGCAGAAGTCTTCCCGTTGCGATGCAAAGATGAACTACAGGCAAATAATAACTGATCTTTTTTTAGCAAAGATCAGTAAAAATGAAAGTTCAGCGTGATGCATTGAATGCTTCCTGCCCTAATGAGAAGTTCTGCACCACTGTTCCTAACGATGAGCAAGACAGAGGCTTAGTGAGGGTTGAAAGGGTTGGTTACCCTTTCCAGTTACAGGAGGGAGATGAGCTTCAAAGGTATAAAGCAGAACTTGAACAAAGCAAGAACAGCATTCTTAAACTCAAATTAGTTCAGCATTTACAGCACTCAATGAAGTGGAAAGTTTTTATTGTTAGATTAAGTCAGAGCAGATACTTAAATCCAACAGGTGAAAGAAAAGCAAAGAATTCTACAAGTGAAGATTTCTGCACAGGAACATGGGTGATGAAAAACTACAAGGTCTGCCATGTGATATTCCCAAATGAAATCACAGGGTGTTATAATTGATAACTATGTGCTTGGTTCTGACAAAACCAAAAACAAGTCCTGGTTTTACTAGTAAAATGAGACAGAATAAATTAATCCTTGATGCATTAATTTTCCTTCTTAGCACATTATTTTTGCATATATTTTTGTATCCCTGGTCTACTGACTTCTATTTACTGTTTAGTAGTCTATCTTTAGAACCACCTCTTTTCACACAAAGGCATTGCCTTTCAAAGAATTGGATAGCCTGACATGGGATGCACTTTCCCTTATATGTATTTTCCTAAAGAAGTTACCAACAGCCACAAGAACAAGGGGGAAATTTTGTGGATTAGAGTAGGGATTCTGTCTCTACTAATAAACCCTAAAAATTAAAAAGGAAATTGAAACGACATAATTTTTTTTCAAATCCAAGAGGAATGTGCTATTCTCAGACTAAAAACATATTAAACCAAAAATCAAAACATTCTACTACATCTGCAGGAATACCGACATGATACTAAGACTATATTCGTATTACATTATATAGGTGTACATCAGTGGAATTTGTGTGACAAAGTGAGTAAAATAAAGAATGTAAATAGTAAGTTAAACTTAAAATCATAATAAACCAGCTAGGAATATTACTCAATACAATAACTTGCTACAGATGTTAAAGCTAACTGTAAGGTTTTTTGTTTGACCACAACAGACACAGAAGCAAGGGGAAAGTATGAAGCTAACAGAGATGTTACTGAGGAACTGTCATGAAACATGAAAGTCTGTTCATCACAGAATCACTGTGACTTTCCCAAAGTGGAACATTTCTTTTCTCTGGAAAAGTTGGAGAAACAGTGTAAAATAAAAGTGCCAGAAGGAAGCATTTCTGAGCAAATCAGTAAAATGGATAATAACTATTGCCAAAACCAGATTACAACAATGGCTGAAACCAGATGGTATTTCCATAGGATTTCTACAGAAACTCAAATGGGAAATTACCAAATATTAGCTGAGATATATAACATGTTTCTTAATTTGCTAAAGGAATAGAAGGCAGTTAGAGTTCCTGCATCTTTCCCCTAAGTCCCCACTTTTGGTAGTTTTCAGAGATAAGATACTGGGCTATGCAGTTTCAGCTGGTATGGATATTCATGTGTCCTTACACAACGCTAATTATTTTGGAACTAGCAAATGTAACCAAAAGAATAGAAATGTCTATCTTCTGGTCTTTATACGTAACTTTCAAATAGTGACAGCAATAAATAGGTTAGTCCTCCTCTTGATAAAGGTTGGAAATTTAGAATCTAGAAGAAAAGTCCAAGTGGAAAAATTATTAAATTAAAATACTTGCATGCTTCTGCTCACTAAACCAAAGATTAAGATAGTTGTTTACCTTTACTTCACTTTTCACATTCTTGTTATCATAACATTGCTCTTTAAAGTCTTTCTGCAGTGTTACTTTCTTGAAGAACTATGGGTATTTTCTCAAACTAAAGATGTTTTTTGAAAAGGGAAATATAGATTAATTTTGTGAATTTGTTTGGTTTGTGTGACTCAGGAGAAATTTTAAATGTTAATTGATTATATATATTTTGGAGTCATAAAAAGTAAAATAAAACAAACAAATACTGAGCAGAGCTAGATTAAAATTTTTCATCTTTAACAGCAGAAACAAGACAAAATTAGCTAGAAGACAATTAAATAGAACTGCAGAACATCTGTTAGCAGGGTAGACTTGTGAGACTCAATTCAAATCAATAAAACTATATTGCAAGAATTCCTTTGCTTGTCTAGATACAGAGGTTATATGCACCTGGCCAGCTGTAGCTCTTTACATTTGGTCAAATTAATCTTGTCCTGTAAACATCAATTTCTTTCCACTAATTGCAAGGAGTACCTGCCAGGAGTCAATTTTCAGCACAATGATCTTGATTCCAGAAACAAACCACATAGCCTACAACATTTTCTGTAGTTGAAAACATCTGTTTCCCTGACTTAAGGCGAGAACAAGCTTTTCACAATTTAGCATAGTGATCCTTGAACTAATAAAGGAGAAGTTTATATGTGAAAGTAATGAAAACCTGAAATTAAGGTAAAGATATCCAGTGTTTTTTCCTTCTGTTTTCAATTCAAGCAAACTGGTTTTAAGGATAAGTCATGGATAGCATGAAAGGAGTTTTGAATATTATCATCTCATGATGTGGTCCACATCTTTGCACATAGCTCATTTATGACATGTAGTGATATGGAACACAATGTTCTTCCCTCCATCCATTCAGGCAGTAGGTAGTCCGATCTCAAGCAATATAGAAAATGCCAAACAAATTGCTGGCTCTGTTTTAGATTACTTTGCATGCTAATATCAGAAAATGCAGAAACTGTATTGTCTACTTTAAAACCTGTTGTTTATAAGGACAGTTACTATAGCATAAATAAAAGCTGGAACACACTGAGCTGACAGTGAAAAAATTCTTGTCAGCTAGAAATTACTGCATCCAGGCTGCAGGCTGAATTTAAGAATGAAGTAAATTACAATTATTAACCTATTTGAGAGGCTCTTCCTATCTTCATTTGCACCAAGTTAATTTTTTTGTTAGTAATATATATAGGAAAGTTTGACTAATTAGTAAGTCTGACATTTTGATTATGAGAGTTATTACATTCAAAGCAAGGAGACAATTGAGAAAACTGTAGAGAAACTTCAGAGTTGCTCTAAATTATGCAGGTCATCAATAGATTAAAAAATTGATCTTAATCAGAGATTAAGAAAATTGATTTTTGATGAATTACAGTATTACAATCATAATGTTCTACCGGCCAACAAATCAATTCTGTTAGATCCATTCTGAATAGTCCAGATCCTTACTCCTTATGTTGGAAAAGCTGAATACCAAGTTTTGAGCAGCCAGCAGTGAGAATTTCATAGGGCATCTATTGATAAGAGTATGGCAGAGTAAGGAGCGGAAGTATGGCTTTTCATAATTTCTGCTCATGTATTTATCTGGGCTTTATTTAGTTCTCTTGTTTTATCTGATAGCTTCAGCATCTTTTTTCAACATTATGCAATTTATATTTACATTTCTATTTATTTTGTCTCTTAGAACACATTGAATCATTAGGATAACCTTAATGCAGAATTAATTTCCTTTAAGTAACACAGGTAGCTAAATATTACTTTGAGTAGTAATTTGTGTGTTCAGGTTAATATTTCCACTTCGCAAAAACACTAAATGTGAAGCTGAATTAACATTATAAATTAACCCAACAAAAATGTGGAGAGTACATTTTCTATAGTATCCTGGAGTGCCATCTATATTTATGAGGTGTAAAAAACCAGAGCTTTTGAGTTGATTGGCAATTTGTAGTGATATACAAGCCCAATTTTCCCAAACCACTGTTACAGGATCATCATCTCTTAACAAACTGTAAATATTTAAATTTACAAAGCAATGTTGAGAACCTAAGATGTGATATTATCAAAGAAATAAAAGTAGATCCATTAATGAGAATTTTTCATATCAAAACACAAAGTAACCATCAATGGTCCACTCTGGCCTCCAATTGGGAGGCATGGAGACACACCATCCATAACGCTGCTGATTCCTTTGAAAATGCACGCAGAATCAGTCTGGAGGAGAAAAGACAACGCAGAAAGAACCGTGCCTCGCCAACACCACCTATGGAGACTTTCTGCTGTGCCTTTTGCAACCGGACTTGCCTATCTCGCATCGGCCTCTTTAGCCATCAGCGCGCTTGCAGCAAGCGTGGGTAGAGCCCTTCCCAAATCTTCATTTGCGAAGCCGAGCCATGAGATGACATGATTTTTAGACAGTTAAATTATTATTAGTTGTTTTTTTTTTCCTTGTTGCACCAACGTAATGTAGACATGGAGTCTTGAAGTGGAGAATTTTGTGTACTTTTTAGAAGCTAAATTTCCACTGAATCCTATTTCTTGGCCTTCTGAAACAAGCTCACTGTAGACTGAGTGGGTTTTCAGAATTCCTTAGCTTTGTTCATTGCGGCTACATACAGGAAACTGAGATGTAAAAAGAAATCACTGATCCCATTACTTTGTTGACCTTGCAGGTAGGATGTAGAAAGCTCATTCTGGTTGGAAGGGGAAGAAAAATAAAATAATTCTTACTGACTTTCTCCTTTTGAATTTGGGGCTTCTCTAAAAACCTCTGTCCTTCTTTCATTTTCAGCTCTGCTCTGACCTCTTTCCTGCAGTGGGTTTTGCAAAAGGATTACAAACCACAGTGACAAGATACTGTGCTTTTGTAATTCTCACCTTACTCTGTAATAACATCTCTCTACTACCAGGTGGAGGAAAGGATTATTCTGAAGTTATTCCAGCCATGAGGAAGATTTAAAATAATTGATTCTGGTAGTAGATACAGTACTGAAATCATAAATGTGAAATATTTTGCCAGTAATGCTTGAACATGAGTAATCTTGTGACAAACAGAGGGCTGTGAATATACATTTTTTTCTGCTAGGTTAAGGAATATGATCAGGAAAACCTTGCAGATTTAAACTCACTTTCATCAGCATTATAGCCAGCCATAAAAGATTTCTGCATAAAAGTTTATAAATATTCCACATGATGGTCTGACTTCCCTCAATATTATTAATGCACAATAGTATGTGTCACTGTATTTTTTATGCAAAGATAATTTCACTCTGCAATAATCTCTCCATGCTTAATTGCTCTGGACAAATACTGGTAGCTAAATGGCCAAACTGACCTTTCTTCTGCCTGGGCATCTCTCCTCTGCTGTTGCCTTCCCTCTCTCTGCTACTCCTGGAGATTACTGTTTTTAAGCAAACGCTTTAAAGTAAGGCTCGTGGAAGCCAGGCATACTAGGAGAAAACTGCACAGTGAATGAAATCAAATGAATCCTAAAAGACACGTGTGTCTTTGCTTATCTGTGTAATTAAGCTCTTCCCTCAGCTGCTCAGCTACAGAAAAAGCAGGAGGTCTGACCTTGTTGCTCTTTACCATGTTTATGTAGTCCCAGACCTGATTATCACACCTCAGACTTCAACTGAAGCCAGCTGTGACTTATAAAGGAGTGATTGTACTCAATGGTATTTCTTTGGAGCCATGCGTTTCTTTAGGTAAGAAGTGCAGTTAAAGTTGGATTTTCTGACAGGGGGTATCTATTATTGTTTTTTGGGTTTTTTTTTTTTTTTTAGTTTGCACATCTCCTTTGCTTGTGAAATGGATCCAGACTAAAGTAAAGATCCCAGGCATATGAAGTATCAAAGCAGGCAGAGGGTGAGAGCAAGAGCACTGAAATGGGATCCTGCAGAACAGGTTTACTCTCTGAGACTGTGAAAAGGAGTAGGGAGAAGAGAACCTGGCCTTATGTGAGAGGAGAAACCTTTCCAGGAACTGGAAGGAGTGTACATTGTTAGAGGTGACTTAGAGAGACCCTGAACTGTAATCAAGAGTCTTCCTGAAAAGAGAGGGAAAGCTGAAGGAGAGGTATTTGTATGTCTTTGGTGTCATTCTTTTTTACCTAATTGTTTTGAGATGTCTCTGTTTGAAATACTAAATATGCCCATTTCTATTCTAATACAACTTAGAAGCATTGACTTTTAAATCCCTCTGACCTTTTGAAATGTGTTCTTAGAAGACAGAAGTTTAGGCACATCAATTGCAAAGCTCTGGCCACCAGGGATGCTGCTGCAGTATGTAACCCATAATCCAGTCAGAGAGCAAGCCCTTTGTTCATCTCTGAGTGCTTATCTACTGGCTTGAGGAACTTCGGCTGTTCATGCATTAGCGTGAAAAAGCTGTTAGCTTTTTGCATCCATGCTCTAACACCTGGTAAACATGAAGCTGCCATTCTAGAGCTGTGAGCTAGATTTCCTGGGTAGCCATTGGAGAGATTTTTGTTGCAGATAATATACAGTGAAATGTACAGACTGGTACAAATGCCATGGTGCTGAATGACACAATGACAATCTGTCATTCTGTCAGACTAGCAATATGAAAGGCAGAAGGACTGTAAGAATGGCAGGTGGTGTTTGCATCCAGATGAACAGTTTAGGAAGATCATATGAAATCTGCTTGGTGTTTTTCATGGTACCCAAAACTATAAGGTATCTGAAAACCAGGAATGTCTTTTGACCACCTTGGTATATACATCTTTGTGTCTGAATTCTTGGTGCTTGTGAGTATGTGGGAATTAGGGACGTTAACTTTGTTTCAAATATAATCAGCTTCTCCTCTTTCTAATTCCTTTTTTCACTAAATTTTTATTACCATACTTATTAGAAATACCTTACTGTTAGGTTTCTCAGAATTTTTATTCCTGTTTAAGTCAAAAGGATAAGAATGGTGTTCAGAATGCTCCGGTCCAGAGTCAACAAGCACCTGACAGACATATTCAGAATAGTTCACGCTTTTGTTTGTTTCACTGAATGAATGTGTTAATTGACACATTGCAAACATTATGGTAAAATTCTCCTATGACATAACATTAAAATACAATACTGTTTCAGGAAAACTGCTACATAAAAAGTCTTTAACAGAGAGCCACCTCTATTAATGGAAAAATATTCAGTACTTATGGGCAAAGGGAGTATGACATATAGCAAAAATTAATATAACAGTCATCTGTCAGCAAGAGCCTGAGTTGGTGTTCGATCTGTATTTGAAATATGTGCCCATGTGGGCTATATATATGCATAACTGCCTGTATACATACATATAATGTATAGCACTATAAAAATGTGAATTACTTTCTAAAGCTGGGATTACTTGATTGGAAGGAGCTAAACTCAGAGGAAATATTTTTCAGTTTTTAATTCTGAAAATACAGTTGCTTGCCTCAATTTTGTTTTTTTTTTTTTT
>VWZG01007483.1:738828-777318 GCA_013396735.1 Grallaria varia
TTTTTTTTTTTTTTTTTTTTTTTCCTTTAAAGTTCTTATCTCAGTACGGAAAATTATTACAGCAATTTCCTACATTACTTGTTGGGTTTTTTTCAGTGTACCTTTCCCATTTCAGAACTTTCTGTTCCATCCGTAACATAGTTTTGACTGTGATGAAAAATAATATAATAAATAATATTTTTGGATTTTTTAAAGTGATAGCTGAGTTAGGCCCTTCACAGAATTATTAAATTGAATACAGACTGTGTTTTAAAAGAATAGGCATAAGTCAGATGATTATTTCAGAAAAATGGTAAATAAATGATAAATAGCTACATGTTCAGTTACAGTTTGTATCACTTTAATAGGGTTTTTTTAATTATTTTTGCATTTGCAATGAGTAAATCTCTACATAGAAGTATGGGAAATATGTGTTGGACTGCTATTAAATGTCTGTCTTTTGCCTCAAAAAAGCAAGTAGAATGCAGATAAGTTTGTATGGAAGTTTGAGGAACTGCCATTCTTGACATTAACTCCAGCATCTAAGAGTGGCAATACTAGTGTTACCAGCATAGCAGGGAATTTAAGTAGCCAGAATATTGCTCAAATTCTTGATGTCAGAGGTGGACTATCTGATCAGTGGTGCCATAACTATTTTCAGAAGTTTTGCTGAAAGCGTAAGCTAAAACAATGACTTTTATGTGCCTCTTCATTGGTTGTTTCTTCTTTGATCATCAACTTTTCATGTTTTCCTGGGAGATAAAATGTGCCTCAAATTTTGCCCTATAAGTTCATTCTTATTCTAACCTTGAAAATTTTCATTTTGCTAGTCTTCAGGCTGTGATAGGAAAGCTGTGCAGAACTGTGATATAAATTAACCTTCAACAGCAGGCTATTTTCCCTATTTTCTGATTTTTTTTATTTTTTTTTTACATATTCCATCAACTCTGAATAAAAAAACAAAACAAAACAAAAAAACAAAAAACTTTAGAACTGGAAATTAACTTTGAGGTGAAGGAATGCAAAGTTCAGTTAGTACAGACTGGGGTTTTTTAGTCTTTTTAATTAGCTGAAGATGCTGAAGGCAAAAGTAAATGTACCATCTTGCAGCACTTGCATATCCATTTTTGAGATGTCACATCTGATTGACTTGTTCTCGATCTATTCTAGTACCCTATATCAAATGGTGACCAGTTGAAGGCCCATTTGACAAAGATGCAAGAAAGAGCCCAAAGAACTCAATGGGATAATTTGGGGACAGGAGAAATACATAAATAAACACTGGGTAGTTGTGAACTGTTAGCATAAAAAAATTACCTGAAATACAGATATCAGTATAGATACGTATCTTATTTTGGGTCTTGTTAGGCATTAAAATTATCAAAAAGTAGAGATGTTTTATAAGCTGGTATGACAACTACTGAACAGTTCTCCAGACATGGGGATGTCTTTGACTTATGCTACAGTGTAGTATGGCTTGATTAGTCTTCCTATGGCAGTTCTTTCTTCTCTCTTTGTATTATTTCGCTTCTAAAAATTGCACCTAATTAATAACTTATTCTTAAGACTTAATGGGAAAGAAGTAGAAGACAAGGCACAGAATATACCTATGCTACCATAGATAATCCACAGTTTGCCCTCCCCTTGAGTACAGTATTTATTTCTGGTTGCTCGGTCTCAAAGGAGATACAACAGAACTGCAAACAGTTCACAGAGGGCAACATGGTTGATGAGAAATAGACAGAGCAACTGAGCAGCCTGGGACTCCTGTACATGAAAACACAAGGCTTAAGGGACTCTGATTATTTACTGTCCTTTCTAAAATTGGAAGTAGGGACTGTGAGACTTCTTCAAAACAAATTAGGCCATTGTTAATATCATTAGCACAAACTTTGTGGAACTTCTTTTTAAAGGATATTGTCTATATTTAGATTTTATTTGTATTCAAGGGCAGATTTGACAAACACTTGAAAGAGGCATCTTTAGGGAGTTAGTAAATGGACAAGCAATCAGACACTCAGGAAATCTGAGCTGAAAATAGGAAAAGTCTAGGAAAAATGGTATTTACATGCATTATCTGGTTTTCTTCTTCCCTAGGGTCCACTTGCAGCCACTGTTGGAGACAGAATAATGAACTGGATAGGCCCATGATCTGAATTAGTGTGTTCTTTTATGAATTTTTTACCTACTTGCAGTTGCACCTAACTAATCAGATATATATCTGTTGTTTGATATTTATATTTCTGGTCCAGACAAAAATATATCTGCATATGAGAACACAGCATTTTACATGTCTGACGAGAAAACAGTACACATGTATTTCAATTCTAGTAGGGGGGAGCCAAACCTCAAAAGTCAAACGAAGCATTCCACATGCCATACTCTTAAAACTCCAGTCAATAATACATGTATTGGCACGGAAAGTATCCAATCTAACATTTATTTTGGAATAAAAAAGTTTAGAAGGAAAAGGAGAGCAGAAGTATATGTTGGGCAATAAAAGGCAGATGGAATAACAAAGCATGCCATTGCTAAGACGGTAGGATTCAGCAAGCTGGCATCACACAAAGACATTGCAGGAGCACTTCTACTATGTGACAGCTCTAAGCTGGCTGGGGAACTAGGATGTTTTAAGGAAGATAGAAAGTATTAAAACAACTGCTTTGCTAACATAGAAATGATTGTACAGAGGAAGAGGAAAATGAGAAACAGGAAAAAAAAATTTTCCCAGTGAGACAACCACCTCCAAAAAAATATGAAGAGCAAGGTCGTGCAATAAGATCTACACACTTACTTGGGAAGGGGATCTAACTACAAAGAAGGGGTTTTATGTATAACCCAGCTGACTTCATCTCATATGTTCAAAGCAAAACCTTCACATGCATCAGAATGTTTGAATTTTGATTTCTAATTGCTGCACCTCTGGCTCCAATGTGATGTGTGGAGCACTCAAAGGAAAAATCAAGGGTCAGTCTTTCAAATAGGCTTTCTAGTTATAAATACCATAGTAATGTACACAGTGAAAGTTTATTCTTCAATTACGGGGAATAATTTTTGATTTTCTCTTTTACCTTATCCTGAAATATGTAGTATGCACATGCTATTACATTTGCTTAAAATGGGACTAAAGGTTTGAAAATTTATGGAGGGAATTGTTACATCAGAAACACACAGACAATGCCATCAGTGACTAGTGAAACCAGATTAAACATCAGAACAAAACTGATTTCCTGAATTACCTCCTGTGGGAAGAAAAGGAGACAGGGCAGCACCTGAATTAAAAGGATGATGGAGTCATGGATCATTGAGACCTCAACCGTTAAAAAAGTTCATAGGCCCAGACAGGTTGGATCCAACTGCACAGATTTACTTCTGTACTTAGGCAATCAGATAGATAGATAGATAGATGATAGACAGATCAACCCAAGATTTCTTGCACAGAGTGCTCCCTGGGTTTATAGTAGCATTTTTGGTGTTTATATCAATATAGTTGGTTTTCTGGGAGTGCTCCTCACATGAAAAACGGAATGTGACAGTCCTCTGACTTTCTTCCTTTCATCTCCTCTCTTCTTTCCACATAATTTTCAACCATTTACAAGGAGGAAGTATAAATTTGTTTTGGGATTGTGAATGGATGTTACAAATATATGAGTAATTATTGAGAGCATGAATATTCTTAAATAGAATATTTCATAGCAAAATCCTCAAGATTTTTCATCTCCCTTACATTTTCATTTCTTGTAGTCCAAGAAATATGTCTCTAAACATGTCTCAATGTAAAAGTGTCCCTTATTCTCTTGCCTTTCCCCTTCCTTTCTGCATTTTGTTCTGTATTTTCTTCCTTTCTTTATTCCTGTTCTCATTCAGTACATTCAGAAAACGCTGAATTAACTTTCTCCTACAATTTTTCTGCTCCCTTCCCCATGACTTTCCTATTTCTTTCCAAATTAATTTGCCCTTCCACCTGGTCTCCTTGGAATTTAGCAATTATTCAGTATATAAAGCCTGGCTTGTAACAGATGGGATTTCCAAAATACGCACATCAACAATGTACATCCTAGGGCCAGAGACTGTGAGTTAGCTGCAATTTCATTATGACTTCAATTTTCTAGTGCTTGTGAACATTGTCAAAGAACATTAACACTGTTTGTGATACCATGTCTTCTAAATTGTGGAGTTCAGACCAAGCCCTGTTTCTTTGATTTAGAACGTAAGTTTGTTTTCCAATTTCATGATACCGATGGCACATATTTTACAGCTACAGAGATGGGAACAAAAATACAGTAATTACCTATGTTTACTTTCACCTACGCTTTGCAAAAGGCATTTTAGTGTTTGCATCCAATTAGCTAGATCAGCATTTGTCATTTTCTAAGACTTTCTGTGTCTTCATAGTTCACCTCATCACTTGTATTTCTGCATTTTAAAACTATGAGAGAGATTTCAGCATGTTGTTTTTCAGTTATATCAGGCTATATAAGGAATATTGCAAGAAACTTTTTAAGAGATGGAAACTGTTTTAAATACTCAAAATTTTCATGAGCTGCATTTGCACCGATCAGAAACTTTGGGGGCAGCTATCTAATTTGGGGAGAAAAAAAGCAGATGGACGAGGGAAAAGGTGGGAATATTATTCTAATATTCAGAGTGAGATAGGGGATTCAAAATGTCCACTGTTTTTCAAGTGTTCCTGTTTGAGCTGTTCCATTTTATATAAATAATTGTGGTCCTGAGACACAGGAAACTTGCTCTCTCTTGTCCTGGGTGGCAGTAACCACAAGATTAGATTCAGTTTTTGTTGCTTTCTTTATTTGCCCTGCTTAAATTGTTCTATTTTGTATCAATAACAAATAATACTGAGGGAGCAGATGCTAACTCCACATCCAGAGGCACTGTCACAGAACGAAGATTGGTGAGACGGAGCAGGAGCCATCTGAAATGAACAACACAGAATCACAGGATATGCTGAATTGGAAGGGATCCACAGGGATCATAAAGTCCAACTCCTGGACATACACAGGACCATCCTCCAGAGTCACACCATGTGACTGAGGGAATTGTTCCAAATGTATCTTGAACTCTGCTAGGCTTGGTGCTGTGACCACTTCCCTGGGGAGCCTGTCCCAGTGCGCACAATCACCCTCTGGGTGAAGAGCCTCATATCCAACCTAAATCTCCCCTGACACAACTTCAGGCCACTCCCTCGGGTCCTGTCACTGATCACCACAGAACAGTGGCTGCCCCTCATCTTCCCCTCACAAGGAAGTTTAACTGCAATGAGGTCTCTCCTCAGTCTCCTCTTCTCCAGGCTGAACAGACCAAGTGACCTCAGCCGCTCCTCATAACGCTTCCCCTCAAGGCCCTTCACCATCTTTGTTGCCTTCCTTTGGGCACTCTCTAATGACTTGATATCTTCCTTATACTGTGGTGCCAAAAACTGCACACAATATTCGAGGTGAGGCCATACCAGTGCCGAGCAGAGTGGGACAATCCCCTCCCTCGACTGGCTGGTGATGCTTTGCCTGATGCCCCCCAGGACACAGTTGGCCCTCCTGGCTGCCAGGGCACTGCTGACTCATGTTCAACTTGCCATTGACCAGGACCCCCAGACCCCTTTCCATGGCACTGCTTTCCAGCATCTCATTCCTGAGTCTGTATGTACATCTGGGGTTGACCCAACCCAAGTGCAAAATTCAGCCCTTCCCCTTGTTGAACTTCATATGGTTGGAGAAAGTCAAGAGCTCCTCCCAGTTTTGTGTCATCAGCCGACTTACTTTGTATCCTTTCCAGTCCTGCATTCAAGTCACTTGTGAAGATGTTGAAGAGCACAGGGCCCAAGATGGAGCCCTGTGGAACCCCACTAGTGACAGGTCACCAGTCTGATGTTACCCCATTAGCTATTAAGCTCTGTGCTCAACCCGTCAGCCAACTGCTTACCCACCACATGATGTGTTTATCCAGCTGTGCGGGACATTTTGTCCACAAGGATCTTGTGAGAGCCAGAATTGAAAGCTTTACTGAAATCCCAAAAGATTACATCAATTGGCTTCCCTTGATCAACTAGGTGGGTTACCTTGTCATAAAAGGAAATCAGGTTTGATAAACAGGATTTTCTTCTCATGAAGCTGTGCTGGCTGTGACCAATGACAGCACTTTCTTTCAGATCTTTTTCAATAACTCTCAGAATAATCTTCTCCACAACTTTACCGGGCACTGAAGTGAGACTGAGACACCTCTAGTTTCTGGGGTTCTCCTTCTTGCCCTTCTTGAAAATTGAGGCAATGTTTTCCAGCTTCCAGTCAGCTGGGACCTCTCCAGAATCCCAAGGCTGCTTGAAACTTATTGAGAGAGGTTTCACAATAACATCAACTGTTTTTTTTAGGATTCTGAGAGAAATCTCATCAGGCCCCATAGATTTGCAGGAATTCAGTTGGAACAGCAGATCCTGCACAATTTCAGGGTCGACAGTAACTTGATCATTCTCAGACATGGTCTTCCAGGTCAAGGCACTGAGACACCCTTGGTCCATAATACGTGTTGAACACAAAGGCAAAGAAAGCGTTAAACACCTCTGCCTTTTCTCTGTCCCTGTTTGTGAGGTGAAAATCCCTATCCTGTAAGGGGCCAATGATATTTTATACTGCCTATTGTCATTAATAAAATAGAAAAAACCTATTTTTATCATCCCCTACATTTCTGGCTACCTTCAGCTCCATCTGAGCTTTGGTCACATAAATTTTCTCCTTACAGTTCAACCAGCATCTCTGAATTCCACCTATGTCACCTGACCTCTCTTTCACTGGACATACTCCTTCCTTTCCTGCAGGGCATCATGATAAATACTATAAGGGTCACACTCTTCTGAGGTCTGGAGTTTTGAGCTGCAATTTGATCAGAATATTGACCAGAAAAGTCTCTGTTCTAGGGGATCTATTCTTGGAATCCCATTGCTTGCTAACATAGAGGTGAACATAACTATAAAACCCAAAGCACCAGCTACAGCAACAGTTATGCAGCCAGCTGTTAACTTGAAGAACAAACTACTACTCAAACCCTTCCCAGACACCTGTACAACTGAGAACAGCACTTGGGCTCTTATGTCTTCTAATTTTGGCCACAGAAACCTGCAGCCCTTTAGTGAACTCCTTCTGTCTCCCTTTGTGGTGTCATTGGTGTTTACACGGATGAGCAATGAAAGTGAACAATTTGAGGTGTTGGGAGTCTTGATTTGGGCTACCAGCATATTATAAAAATTCCATTATAGCAACTCTGATCAGCACCTCCTTGCCCTGCAGACAGGAACCTCCGTCACTTGGCATGTCTTCTTGGTGCTAATGAATGATTCAGGCTCACATAGCTTTTAATTCTCCCAAGAGAATTAGTTCCCCTTCCTTGGTTGTTAGGGCACTGTACTGATTCTGTAAATTCAAATCTGAGGGCAGAGAAGGACCCCTCTTCCCAAGTTATTCAGTCTGCTCACCTCCTCCCACAGTTTCAGTACCTGGGGTACTTAGGGCCCAGCCACAGCAAAGTTCCTGCAGGTCCAGCCCCAGGGAGCAGAACCATCCATTTCCTTGGACCTCACTCCTGCATGGAGCGAGCCAGGGCCAAGGACTTTGACTCCCTGGGGAAGGTTCTTCCAACCAGTGATGGGTACAGAGACTTGTAGCTTGTCACCCCCACAGTCATAGTCCTGTGCTGCATGGAACAGAGTATCTGGGTCTCTGTCATGTTCCTAGCTGAGATAACTACCCTCTTAACCATCAAAGTACCTGTTAGCTGCCTCTGCTGTATGTCTGCTTGCCAACCAAATAGGTGCTCTCTGCTGCAGATGAACAGCAGCTTATTCTCTAATCGGCAGATGGCTGCTGAACATTTTCCAGGCAGCTTTAGTGATAAATGCTTTTTTGCTGCTGTATGAAGTGAACTGCCTTTTTGCATCATGTGTGTGCTGTAAAAGCTTGGTTATATTCCCATGATACCTTTTTAACAATCACTGTGAACAGGAAAACTGTCTGCCAAGACTTTGTGCTAATTGTCCTACATAGTAAAGAAGACATAAAAATGAAGTAATGTTCTTTTGTGATCAGAAACTACTGTGAAAGATCAATTTTTAAAAGCATTATCAAGCATTTAACTAAGCAAGAGGCTAAAATACAATAGAGAGATTCACTCCAGGAAATGACTTCTTTCAATTTTTAGGACTTAGTACACTAGCATTATTTGGATGTGATCCATGAAGAACATGGGCTTCTGAGAGCTCACCTCTCTTATAAAGGTATTGTAATTAAACTACTGATTTAAACCCTATTGTAATTCCACATTTTTCGAATTGTGCAATTCTCTTTGTGGCAGAGAATGAATTGCTAATGGAAACAAAAGCAGGGGAAGAAGTATAGTTAAACTGATCAAGCCTGTACACTTACAGTTTTAGAACATTTTTAAATTTCATATTAACATGGATGGTACGTAAGTTTACAATGAAGCAACTTCAGCTATCCTATCTGCACAGTCACTGTAGTAGACATGTATCTAGAAGCAACGTTCAATAGCATGATCAGTTCTTCTGCCTGATTAGGGATACCTGTACACTTTCAGCAGCAGATTTGGAGAAAAGATTATAAAAAAAATTAAGTAACAGCTGTGCTAAACTGGAATTTTATTTCAGTTTGGACATCCCAAAGTAATTGACCGAGTCACAGTTATAAGCCTGTGACTGCAAGACATTCTATTCAGTTGCTGATACCTGAAGTGATAAACTGCAAACCTGTAAGAATGTGAATGCTACTGGCCATGTGTTCTTATTTATAATTTCCCTGTGATTTATATGAGGCTAAAATGCCTTTGATTTTTGCCTTTATACTGAAAATAATTAATTACTGTAAGGCATTCTTTCCCAATTTTGTATTATGCCACTCTAGAGGCTTTCCTTGAACACCTTCCAATAACCACTAAAACAATTTGGTCACCTTTTGCCCTGTTTTTTTACTGGGGGCTGTTTTCCCTTGGGAGAAATGGAATATGAATCTGCATATTGTCTTATAAGGTCCTACTTATTTTTGAAACTATGCTCATCTGTAGAGATAAAAAATGGCTGTCTTTGTTTGCTACCCTAGAACTCCTATTTTAACTGTTAGTACTTGGCCTAGAAAGTTTCCCAAAGTTTAAAAACTGTGATGAGAATTTTTCTATAATCAGAGAATATGTTGAGTTGGAAGGAACCTACAAGGAAAATCGAGTCCAACCCTTAGCCCTGCACAGGACCACTCCCAAAAGTCAGACCATGTGCCTAAGAGTATTGTCCAAATGCTTCTCCGACTCTGTCAGGCTTGGTGTGGTGACCTGGGGAGCCTGTTCCAGCACCCACCCACCCTCTGGGTGAAGAACCTTTTTCTAATATCTAACCTAAACCTTCCCTGACACAACTTCCTCAAACATATAGAGCCTCTTCAAAACAGTGTTAACTGAATTTTTTTACCTTCCCAGGGCAGCTGACAGAATTGTTTGTATTTTGGGGAATTGTTGTAGTTTCAAATTTTCGGGTGAATTTTTCACACGGACATGCAGCCTGGCATGGGGAAAGACAAGTCACTGCTAGGGAGAGATAAGTAACATCAAGGTGTCATTGTTTTCTAGCTGAATTCGAAGGGCTCTTCCATTGAAAAGCCATTTCTCTGCAAAGGTGGGACCTCTCTTTGTTTCTTTTTCTATGCCCTGAGGCAGTGGGAGAGGCCCCATTTTTTTTCCTCCTGGGTAACTTTGGCGGAGACACCAGCAAAAAGGGAGGACGGGAGGGGAAAGAAAAAAAAAGGGGTCTGGCTAGTTCTGGGGTTTGGGTCTTTTTCTTTCTTGGGAGGGTGCTTTTCTCTCTTGTTCGGGAACAGCTGGGGCAGACACACGTGCTTTTTTCCGGGAGCTGTGTCGTCTCGCTTTGGAGTGGCTTTGCCCATCTCAGCTCGGCAATAGGGTTTTCCGTCGACATCCCCGCCCGCACTCGCTGCTGACAGGAGGGTCCCAGCTCTTCCCCTTGCTGGCTCGGCCCTCGGTGGCTGTCGATGCTGGAGCCGGCCGCCGGCAGCGGGAATTCGCGGGACCCACCCCCACCTCGGCGAGGGGAACACCCCTGGCTCCCTATCCCGCCCTGCGCTCCGAGCCCGCATCCACCGACCCGCCCCGCCGCCTCCCGCAGACGCGCCGGGGCTGGGGCCGCCGCAGCCCCACAGCGCCCCCGCTGTTTGTGGCTGTAACTGCAGCGAAGACGCCGGGGGATTTCAATGCTTGAAAGTAGCAGTCGCCAGTATTGAGGCCACGCTGCTGAGAACGCAGCTGCGCTGGGCAGGGCACGTCTCCAGGATGGAGGATCACCGCCTCCCTAAGATCGTGCTCTATGGTGAACTTGCCACTGGCTGCCGCAAGAGAGGAGCCCCGAAGAAGAGATACAAGGATTCTCTGAAACGATACCTGAGCGTTGGCCATATTGACTACCATCAATGGTCCACTCTGGCCTCCAATCGGGAGGCATGGAGACACACCATCCATAACGCTGCTGATTCCTTTGAGAACGCACGCAGAATCAGTCTGGAGGAGAAAAGACAACGCAGAAAGAACCGTGCCTCACCAACACTGCCTCTGGAGACTTTCTGCTGTGCCTTTTGCAACCGGACTTGCCTATCTCGCATTGGCCTCTTTAGCCATCAGCGCGCTTGCAGCAAGCGTGGGTAGAGCCCTTCCCAAATCTTCGTTCGCGAAGCCGAGCCATGATGACATTTGTAGTAAAAAACTGTTATCCTTTTTTTCTACATTTTTTTGCCTGAAGCCTCTGAATTTCAAAGCTTGTGGTGGCTCGAGGAGAGTGGGGTCCTCTTTCTAGTCCATGGAGATTCTTCACTTTCCTTGACAGACATCTTGCCTTTTTAAACTGAGACTGAAATGATTCCTGTGTTTTCAGATATTTCTTCCCAAAAGCAGAACAACCACACTTCTGCAGGGTGGAAACAGCCCAGCTTTGGTGGAGCATTACTGTTCCCCAGTGTCAAGGGAAATGTGCAAAACTTTAAAAATTGGTAATATGCATTATTGAAGAGCTGAAAATCTGATTCTATTGAGAAGTAAAAATAGTTCAGAGAAAGACAACTGGAATTTAGTTTTTTTCAAGAAAATGACTAGGCACATACTAAAATTTTTGATATGTAGTAATTTTAACAAGGGAAGTATGGGAAAACTCTTAATGTGATTCTGCAATGTGTAATTAGAAAATGCATTAGTAAGACAGGTTTCCAGTTCAATTGTGCAGCTCTCCTGAAAGTGTGGAAAGGAAATCTGCTCTAGCCAAATACCTTGCTTACTTTTTCTCTTTTTTTTTTTTTCTGACAGAAATAGACACTCCTCTCTACTGTTCACGTGTCCATCCTAAAAAAAAAAAACTAGCCACAATATTCCATATGCATATGACTAATGTACTACACGTGCTGATTCATTAGACCACTGGGCTTCCTTCCGTGGAATTAGAATGGGAATTCCATTTCAAAAGAGCCACCTCCAACAGAAACTACTCAGTTGTCGCCCTTTTTGTGCTAAATGCCTTATAGGTTACATGGCGATGTGGCAGGAAAAAGAGCTTAGAGTTTGAGGTGGAAGATCTTGTCATACGTTTTATTTATGGTCTCTAAGTGTTTGAATGTTTCAGCTTTAACTTTCCAAAAAGACTTGCTAAGAAAGGGACCCATTGAGGTCCAGAGCAAGCTGAAAAAAGGCCCAGGCTGAGGTGGTGTCTATAGAATTGCATTTATTAATGGAAGCAATTTTCTTAATGCTAGATTGCAAGCTTTTTTTTGATAAAATTTTTGGATCCTGTACTTCTGCTTTTGACTCTGAATCCAAATTTAAGAATGCTAGGAGTTTGTTCTGTTTTATCAGTTTTCTCTTTTGTTCCTAAATCATGTATTTGTCTCCTTTATCCCTGTATGATTTTTGAATTAATAAACATCACTTTAGGTTACTTTTCAGGCTAATTAAGCAACAAGCACATTCTTGCATCAAGCAGATTTCAGCACTGTGCTGAGATAATCAGGCGATCAGATTACCAGTACAAATTTTTATACACACTGCAGTTGAGGTTTCAATCACAGACAATATTTACTGTGACATGATCACGCTCTGTGAATGTTATTTCTCTCTTGACTGTCACCTGCTATTGCATGACTGAAGGCAGCAAAGAAGAATCAAACAGAAACCTTGATTAACCGATTATTTAAACTTGTCAGACTATCTGATATACACATGGGCTTTACTGTCCCCACCAATGACAAGGCCGAAGACCTAGATCCAGACAGGTACTTGGTTGTTGCAAAGTAGAGCATTTCTACAGCTCAGTATGAGATACGTGATCATAAGTGTCTGAAATGCAGTGTTATGTGACTAGGAATGTCACTAGGACATAGAGAGGCATGGTGGAGTGGACTTCCAAGTAACAGTAAGTTGAAGCTATTTCACTATATCTGAAAAGTCTTTATTATCTCTGATAAGAAGGAAAGGTAAATATGAGCATAATGCTCATAGGATCATCTGGATCGTTAGCATGTTTGAGCTTAGCTCTCCTCTGAGAAGTCACATTCTTTATCACTTCCACAGGGAATAACAAAATGCATCTGAATTTCCTTAGGCTAAGAAGTTTTTGACAGGTTTTGTGTACTGAAGGAGAGGCAGATGGAGTCTGTGCTTACTGGAACGCAAAATGGAGCCTCCATTTGATCTCACACTGGAAGCTTTGGAGTTCTGGCAACAGCAAAAAAAGCTCCTCCTCCACCTGCAGCTTTGAAACTACAGAATAGATTCAGTGGCCTAGTGGAAGATGTGGGCCTGGGAAGTATGTCCAGTGAAGGATCAGAACTGTCTGAAACTGAACTGCTCAGAAGCAACGTGACATGGTGAGTGGTAGCAGTGGGATATTCCCTGCCATGGGGGATGGAGGCTCTCTTCTGCTCACCTGAGAATCAAGGACTACAGAGAAGAGAAGGTATCCATCTGATAAAATAATGCAAACCCCTTTTTGCCAACAGGCTGGCCAACCTGGTGAAGACAGTTTTAAACTAGGAACAGTAACAGGGGAATAACAGAAAGTGAAGAAATGGGTTAGTAAGCAAAGTGTCTATCAATAAAGATCTTGACTAACTATATTTGGATATCTGCAGACTGACGTTTCTTCAAGTGAATGTGTGCATCTTTCAGATACTGTCAAACCTTCCTTAAAAGAAACGTTTCTGAAATGAGGTCTTACAAATGAGAATATCTTTTCATTCATTAGCTGGGGCTTCAGCTCTGGAAAGAGAACACTGGTGGAAGATAACATCTATTACACCAGAAACCACTCTGGCTTTTAAAGGGAAATTTCAAATTGAAACTATCTGATATTCAAAATACAAATAAATCCCACTGTGCCCTAGTTATGGTTAATTTTAAGTGGAAGAATTGTAACTATTTTCCTAAGACAGTTCAGTCAGTGAAAAAGTCACTGTATTCTTGGTTCCTGTCCTAATTTTAATGTATTTTGGATTTTTTCATCAATTATAGGAGTGGTAGAAGCTGTGGGGCCACTGTAATAACCTGCTAATGAGTAGGTAGCAGTATTATCCCTGAATTGAAACTTTTTTACTTGACTTGAGAGAATCCTAGTAAAGGACCTGTGAATCATTGGAATGACAGTCATGGATCACTATGATGAGGTCCATTTTGGAGGCATGGCTTCACACAAATGATGGGAATATATTTGTCTATCACCTGAGACTTAAAAGGTATTGGCTGTCTTAAGGATAACTACAGATCATGAGCAGAAGCTGTAATTAGAAGAATTGCTGTACCTGTCTGTACTTCGTGCTGTCTTCCCCATAAATCAGTCTGGTCTCCTCATTTTGTCTCTGAAACAAATTAGCATTCCCAGACATTTGTAAAGCAAGATTTGTCTGCCTCTGAGTTTGAGAGAAAGAAAAGCTGTGTCACCACAAAGAGAGGAGTCCTAACCTTTGAATATGTACCTGCAGGGGCTACATGTACTGCACACAGGTTGCAACCAGGTCCACCAGCTTTCTGCCCAGCTTTCTGGTTCACAATCAGATATGAGCTTAAACCTACATGTGATTCCAGCCTTTACTGTTTGGAATGCAAGCTGGGGAATGGGATCTGACTGTAACTAGCTATATTTACAGTTATGGTAAACCCTGACAGTACTGACAATAAGCCTAGAAACTTACAGCAACCAATGAAGTCATTCAGCACTCAGGCCTGGTGTTTCCTGAAGAGAAACCTACCACAAAAATTTATGCCTTTCAAATTTGGAATTTACTCAGCTACTGTTCATCTTTAGCATGGGAACTAATCCAAGACCTGAAGCAGTTCTCCCAGCAATTTTCCCTGGTTTCCTGCACCTTGTTCTTCTGTTAGTACATTCTTTCAGGAATAATGTATACTGATTCCTCTGTGCTCTGCTGAGCTAAATACACTTAGCTTAAAGAGGCCAAATTGGTCTCTCATGTATTACATATCATATTCCATCAGCTGATTTTTAGGTTAAACTATTTCTGTGTTCATCAAGATTGTAATGAAATACATAGAATTTAATACATTTTATCTTCTTAATTTATAATTATCTGCTACAAAATATTAGTTTTCCCCATGTATCCTTGCATCTTTCACAAGGCCATTTTTACCTATCACAAGGCAATGAAACATTGCTGTAGCAGTGAAACACTGCTGCTGAAGGGTTTTTCAGCAATTGATATTTGAGCAGAAGATTCCAAGCCGCAAAAGGAGAGAATGCTTGGCAAGATTTAGGCAATGTGATTTAGGCCTCAGGATCCAACCCTTTTTGTCATTTCTCACTGCTGAAGTCTGCTCTACATCATTAGCAGAGGAAAGAGCAATTTCTGCTAGACTCAGGAAAGAAACCATCTGACTCCAAATACAACTTTAAAGATGATCTGGCAAGTGATGTTTGGAAGGAAGAGAATTCTATTTTGTGGTCTCAGGAATAATCACAGCACTGCTATTATTATAGTGTGAGAAACTGTGAAAGGCTACTTTTCCACAGTTGACTAATTCATGACTCATTCTTGATGTTGCCTTAGTAGGCTTCCCCATGTTGTTGATGTCAAATGATATATTTATTAATTCTCCTGAGGTTTTTAGCTATTCAAAAATTAAGTGAATGCAAATAAGAATTAAGAAACTTGAAAAGATATTTTGGGATATGTTTGGCTGTGGAATAAGTACAAAAAATGAGTTCTCCCTCACTGTGCCATCACTGACTTACAAATTGCTGGCCTAAACACCCAATTACTGAAAAGTAACTAAATTATTATTAACCACCGGTTAATAATAAGATGGTAAAATTACGATCTGTTTGTGAACAGATAGAGAACATTCCTTTAGAGTGTATTAGCAGTAGGCTTTAAAAATAGAGAAAGGGAGCACATGTTCAAGAGGGGGGAATAACCAGGAAAATAATGAGAAAAATAATCTTCTAACATAACTTAATAAAGGAACTTAAATAGTAATTATCTTTAGCTAAAAGAAAAGCCACAAATACTTCAACATGAAAATATCAGCTTCCGATTGTTACTGAAGAACCGGTTCTCGACTTTTGACATTCACCTGAAGTCAGCTGGAGTTGTGCAGATTTTCTGTATTATTGCAGAGCCAAACCCAGAGATTGCTAATCAGTTCATAGGCTGTTTGTACTCAGAGCACTGTGGGTCATGATTACAGGTGAAAAAAGAAAACAAACAGAATTTGCCCTAAAGTATCAGGGTCCTGAGGTTATTCAAAGGCTTTCCTGGTTATAACCAATCTTTCTAAGGGTGTCCCTCTGCTCCTGCTCACGGCCCAGACCCCTCTTTCAGCCTAGCCAGAGGCCATCACTTTATCTGAAGCAGGCAACTCAGAATCTCTGGCTGTGTGTTATAGTTTTGCTAAACGAAGATTTTTTTTGTTGCATTTTGTCATATCATCATACAGTTTTGTAAAGTGCGAGGGACACCACCCTCCTTTCTCTGCACAGAGCAGGGGTGGGGAGGGATGAGGGGTCCTGGCAGGAAATACCACAAGAACTTGGGGGATAAAACTTGCTCACGCTACTGGAACTCTCTCTGGTTCCTGGGACTGCAGCTTGAAGGGAGTTGCCAGTCACTCATCCCCAATTTGCCACATCTTCCAGCTTCACAGTTTCCGTGTTGAGCAGGAGCTCTCCTGTTTGCCACGGCAGCCACACTGGGAAGAATCTGGAGGTTCCTGTTTGGTGCGTTGTGAGTGGCTCTGGATGTGGCGCCCCTGAGCCGCGCTGCTCGCCACAGCCGCTGCATGGCACCACCAGTGCTGCGGCACGACTCTGCCGCCACTGCTGGCACCGCTGGTGTCCTACCACCAGGACCATCCCTGGCTCTGCATGTGAGCTCCACTGAGACTGCATTGCCATCTTGGCAGAATAGAACTGAGAGGGTGGTTTTAGGGGCCTTTTTTCCTACTTCTTTTTTTGGTTTGTTTGTTTGGTTGTTGTTGTTTTGTTCCCTGTTTTTCACAGAACTGTTCTTAATTTTCCTATTTCACCCAGGCACCTCATAATTTCAAAAAAATTTTGTCATTTAGGGGAAGGGAAATAAACAAAGAAGAATGGAGGCAGGCCTTTTACTTCATCAGAGGTCTTGCTTCCTGAGACATATTGTCATCTAAGTAAGACACTGTGGTACAGGACTTGGCGAGCGAGGTCCTGTCCCACCCACTCCGTGTGGGCAGATAGACATATATTTAAAGGACCATATCTATATATACAAATCATGTAGCAGACAGGTAGGTGCAACGTGGTTTTCTATCTTCATATGCAGATCCTTCTAGTTTTACTTCAGGCATTCCCTGCATGCAGACCTGTATGGATGTTATTATATAAGTGGACCCTGAAAACACAAGAAGACAGAACTGGCCATTCAGTCAGGCTGGGTTATAAGTCTCATATAGGGTGAATATGTAATTTAAAATGCATCAGCATTTTGGCTTAAATTATCCTATTTTCTAGCATTTGAAATTTATATAGATAGCTCACCTTCAGGCTCAACCTTAGATTTCAAGACACAAGCAAACTGCAGTAGACCTGTTTCAAAGCTATGGGAAAATAGGTATTATTACTGTATAATGCATTATATAATAGCTGTCCAGTACTTATCCAGCAGCATTCTGAAGATTGGTGCAGCTATTTTCATGTATATGAAATTCACCTGGAAGAACAGTTTCTGAATTATTCTGAATTCATAGAAGAGGATTCACAATCTCACAAAAGGATTTTCATTGACCTGCAGATACAAAGCAAGATGAAGATTTTCATCCCAAACAAGCATCAGTGTCACTTCCTGAGAAAAGTAAATTATATTAGTTGACTCTTCTTATTTAATTTTTATTCATAAACTGTGTATTCTGACACCTTGTAAAGCAGCTTATTTATGCTTTACTGAAGAATAAAGTTCTGGAGGAACTGAGAACCAAGACAACCTTTTCCCTTTCTTCTGTTTATGTAGCAGCCTTGAAGATGAGGATTTGAAAAGCTAGGTAGGGCATGTAGAATTAAATGTCCGAAGTTCTCTTTTTTTGAATTACCTTCTTTACCGGGAATAAGGTGTTATATTTTCTTGTGTCAAACAGTGGCTTTAAGATTAGAGTTAATGATGAAAATAATTACATCAACACTTTAATTAGTTTAAAATATTGTTAAAATAATATAATTTAAAAATTATAAAAAATTTAGGAATAACAAAATATTATTTCCTTTCCCTTCTAACTTATCAATCCCTTCCACGTACATAGTCAGAGACCTGAATGCTTCATAAAACTCATCCTTATCATCTCTCACCTGTCTATTGGCTGAAATCAAGTATATTGTACATTCAGGAGTGCAGGATTTGGTTAACATGGACTAAAGGTGCTGCCTAAAGTGGTGAATTTTTACATAACTTATGACACATGACTCTGTCTATGGATAAAGGAGAAACCAGCAAACAATGCTGTTTAAAGTTTTGTAATTATCTGCCTTGATCTTATTAGGCTGTCCTACGGTAAGTGTCATATCTGATCTAAAAGAAATTGGAGAAAGTAATTAATCTCTTAATTTTATTGGTTGATCATGTGTCTATCCAGTATAAAGACATAATTATACCCTCTCTCTAGAGAGAGAGAAATAAAATGAACATGGCCTGTGAAATGATTAATTTGGTGTCCTGGAGTCAATTACGCATAGGATAACTGCAATTCTCTGAAATTACATTTAATGCCATAATGCACTCTAACAAAGGAGATAGTGGGAGTACAGAAACAGTTCTGAGCACGGAAAAGTGGTAAAATGTGTACTTTACCACTGAAGAGCTTAAACAAAATGTTGAACGTCCTTTGACTTTACAATTAATGAGTGCTTAGCAGGTACTGTTTCTTTGCTCATTCTCAGAGTAAAATACAAAAAGGGAAATGATTCAGGGTTAAATGTGGCAAATATGTAATAGAAGTGAGAAACCTGGGTTCCTAGACTCTCTAGTTAATGCTCAGTGAACTAAATCATGGGAGACCCATTACAAAATAAAAGAATTTTGTGATACTTCTGACTTGTGACTGCTTACCAAGAACAGATCAAGTAGGTTGAGACATACTTAATGTCTTCTTCATTACCCACATATACCCTCAAAATATGGTTCTGAAAAGGTAGGCATCAAATCTGACTATGTCAGTCAGGTGCGGAAGTGCTGGTGTGGAAATGTTAATGCCAATAGTGAGTATACTCTGTATCTAAATATTCACTAGATGTCTCCAGAAGTCTGAGAATATTGACTGTGCTGAAGTCCCTCATAATTAATATAATTAATGATCAGACCTTCCTTCCTCTATAAAACTGTATCCCAAGGCCTTATTCAACATAGCACACTGAATGAACACAGAGAGGAATAATCTACTGGAGACAGCTAGGTGGGAGAATAGAAGTGGGGGAGAATAAAAGTAGGAAAATAACATTGAGGAAAATAGTATCAGCTATAGATTTTTGCAGTGTAGGTTTTCAGTGTACTCCATAGTGGGACTCTAATGCTTAATCTAGGATGGCTAGAATGGGTTGATGAACAGCTAAATAACAAGACAGCTCTGACTGTACTCACTTAAACATATGTACTTGGGTTGTCAGTTGAGTTCCTTTGCCCCAGGATGAGAAATAGAAAAGCTGGTAGGAAAAACGGTCATTTGGGGAATGCTTGATTGACCATATTAAACCTTTCCCGGAAATCAACCGCTTAATGAAAATCAGCACTTGATGGAAGATATTTCTTCCACTTTGCACATTTTACTTAGCCCTCTAAAAGCAGGGGCGTTGTGTGCTACCACTGAACCTCTGAGTGGAATTTACCTGCTGATGTTCATGATGCTCATGACCAAGGCTTGCTGGCCACCAAACTTTGACTTTGAACCCCATTTGAACAGCTACCAAGAAGGCAGATATGAAATGAAATGCCAATGTTTAGAAAAGACAACTGACATTTACTGCCAGTATCTGAACTTTACTTTGTGAAATGACACTGCAAGAATTTGCTGTACATTGAAGAGTACTCATTGAAAAAGAGCTATGTACTAATTAACTCCCCTTATTGGTCAGGTCACACCTATTGATATGATATGTAACTGGAAGGCCAAAATCGTTCAGTGAGCTACACAGGTGCGTAGCACTTTACATAGTAGTAGGAAAGAAAAAAAATCTAAGAGATTTCACCATGGAAGAGCTTTATTTTTAAAGAAAAAATTTTTTTAAAATCTAGTATAAACACAGGAGATATGAATGTACTATAAATATAGAATTTGTCATCCTTTATTAGAAGACTTTGATTTCAAGCTTATTTCAGATGGGCACCTTTTAGTTGATATGCAGTGATGTACCTATATTATTAGTAGCTATAATATTGTATCTATCATATCTATGCATACCTATCATTGAGGAATCATGCAAGGTTTTTGTTCACTGTAGAGAGTCCACTGCATGATGCATATCAGTTTTATGGTTGCTATGTGTTTTATAACTCATGTGTGCAGGCTTGTAAATTATGATTTGTTGGCCATATCTGATTTTGCAGTTTTGTATTCTACAAAACACACGTTTCAACTTTTTTTTTTTTTTTTTTCAGTACAGAACACTTACATTAGTGGTATTTGTATAAACTGATTATCCGATACCAGTATATATAAAATAGACAATGAATATTTAAGCTTCTATAAATTATCCCATTGTTTCAATTGCTTTAGTTGAAAGATAAAACACATGAAATGCAACTTTTCTTTGATATTAAAGGATGCTCTTTTCCAAGGGACCACAAAATACCCAAGATTCATATCCACTTCTGCTGCCTGTCTCCTAGTTTCATGTGACCTATGGCACGCACACTCCAGCACTAGAGATGATTGATCCCTTGCTACATGCTACTAGTCAGCGAGATTCTGCTGATTGCATACTGCACCTGAATGAACAGTAGTCAAGTATCAAATCCTTACAGGTATTACACCTTTTTCTTAGGCAGCTAATGGAGTTAAGAATGGAAGGTCTGAGGAAAGTTCCACCACCACACTATAAAGCTAACAAGTAAATAATCATGAGTGGCACTGACAGACAATCACTATATGAAAATAATAAGTGAATTGGCATCTGTGGTCATGTAGATGGAGTAAAGACATAAAGGGCATAGAGGTTCAGTTTGACCCATGACCCAGGCACTGAGTGGAGAAAATAACAGTGAAGAGTTTAATTACAAGTTTTCAGGAACTTTGCTTATTTAAACACTGGTTTTCTTACCTCTTTAGAAGTGATTAAAAATATTCCAGTTACATTGGAAAATTAATTTTTTCTTTGCCTGAGTCCCAGTAAAATGCCTAATAAGAGCTTTTTGCCTAACACTAGAGTAATACAGACTATAATATTATGGAACCAGAAAGTCCTGAATATTTCAGATAGTTTGCATTAGCAAGTGAAATATTGCTACTTTACTAAATCCATGTTAATTAACTTATATTAAAATATAACTAATGGTTGCAACATATTTAATGAAAGGAAATACTAGCAAAACCATTAGTAATATGAAAATATGATCTCTATAGTCACATCTGAAACCATTAATTTTATTACTTTTTAAAAAAATATTCCATACCATTTCTCCAGGAATACTTTTGCTCTGAGACAGATAGGATATGTAGTCTGGCTAAGACTACAGCAGTCCTGATATGGATTATTTAAATACTTTTATGACTTTTGTCTGTATTTTTGTGCCTCTGGAGGGATGGTGCATTTCAGTATTATTAGTAGTGTATGCATTAACTGTGAAGGATCCATCTTGCAGAGTTGCGAAAACATTCTGCTGTCTGCCCTGTTGTTAGTAGAGGAAAGGTGAGAAGAACTATTGTCCAGCAATGACATTAATAGACATTTAATTGCAAAACAGGCTTGAGCCACTAGAGGATATAATTTGGTATTTCAAATTCACCTCTGATAAAGTGTGAGCATAAAGTGAATGAAAAAAAACATTGCTTCATAGTAGCTGGTAGTGTTTTGGATTTGTAACCAAACTATGCTGATAACAAAGGCATGTTTTAGGTATTGGTGAGCAGCGCTCACAAAGCATCAAGGCTTTTTCTTCTTCTCACGATGCTGACCCCAACTGAACATAAAACTGGGCAAGAAGGAGGAAGGGCATATGTTTGGAGTTACGGCTTTTGTCTTCCCAACTAACCATTATGCGTAATGAAACCCTGCTTGCCTGGAAATAGCCAAACATCATTGTGCTGATAAATAGTTGACTAATATCTTATTTTGCTTTTGTTTTACGTATTAAATTGCCTGTGTTTCAACCCATGAGTAGCCTCATTTTCACCCTTCTGATTCTCTCTCCCCATCACAGCTGGGGAGAATGAATCAGCACTCATCTATTTACCAAGGTTAACCCATAAGAAATAAGCTCCATATATTTCTTTCCAGGATTAAAGGTGGGTTTTTTTCCTCATTGCTGAGTGCATCCTCCAAAAATTAAATTTGTCAAAATTCTCAAGTAGATTATTTGTGAATTACTTGATTATGAGACCATCATCACATGGTTGTGGGCAAGATACTATCATTGGCTAGGTGTTTTTAAAATGTTTAATCTCTTAATTTTTAATGTCTGGTATATATAAATTGGTTTTACTTTGGTATTTTACAAATTATACGAGACTACATTAGTACATTTCATTTAACAACATGTATTTTCTGATGAGTCACAATTAAATAATTATTTAATAATGAACTGGTGCTGCTTTTTTAAAAGAATTGTTCTAGTTTACTGAAAAGCTAAAATTCCAAAAATTAATTTCAGGTTGTTAAAACACATTCAAACAAATAAGTATTTGAAAACTCTTCATCTTGTCCTTGAAGTTAATGGCTACCGTTAGTGTTAAGATCATATATAATAGGACAAAGAAAGTCTGTTTAGTCTTTCCCCTGGATTAAAAATGCAAACTGGTACTTCAAATAAACTATTTTCTTTTGAGATGTCACCATTCCTTACATTTTTAGCAAATATTTTATTAATTATTCCCTATTGTAAATAAAAAATTAACAGTTCTTACTATGTTAGGGAGACTATTTCTGCTTACTTTTTGTCAGACCCTTTGATAAATTCTGTGAAAATGCTGTTCCTGCTGGCAAAGGAACAGTCACAGACAGAAGACTACCCATGTTGCCTATAAATTGGCAGATAGGCCAATTTCCTCACTACCCTAATTAGTTTTGCGTAATTTGGCATATTGCTTCCTGAAATAATGATTTAATCTAATTAAGATTTTTTTGCAAGATATCTTCTAAATGAATTAATTAAGAACTTTATCTGCAAAGCCCAGAAATTATTATCACTGAGAATAATATTGGCAGCTCATTCGAGACTACCATTTTATTTTCCCTGTAAACTGACTCTGCTTCTAACCTGTTAAGTGATTAGGGGGGAAACATCCCCTGATTTCTCACTTTCCTGGTAGTCTCCCTTAGGCAAGGAAATGGAATGTATTCTTCCCATGTACCTGAATGACATGTATGAGCAAATGAGTGAATAAATGATTATTTGATATTGCTGATAAAATTCTCTTTGTAGGGGGAAAAAAAGAGTGACAAATTACTATCACTAATATATAGTGATGTGGTACTAAATGGGCTAGATTGTGCATTTTTTGTGGTGTTTTTTCATTTCTTTTTTTCCCAGTAGAGCCATTAAGTGTTTGCAACGAAACAGTAATATTTCATTACTCAGAACTACTGTCTGTCAATCATAAATCTTTTCTATCTATTAAAGGGAAGCTCAGTGGCACAATGAAGAATGATACTTTGCTGAAGTCACTGCACAATATGCAACCAGTAATTGCTACCTGTTGTTCAAGAAAAACTTCACTGATATGTCAAGGTCTAATTCATCTGCTGAATGAACTGGAGAAGAGTTCATGGCTTTTAAACATTACATGAGGTGTAAAGTCCCTCTTACTTAGTTCTTTAATTTTGAGAAATTTTGAGTTATGATAAAGAATGGAGAGAGAATGCTGTTTAGAAGTTCAGTCCATGTGGTTTTTAGCCAGGGAAGTGAATATGTTACGTCACCTGAGCAAAATGCCTGGTTTGATAAATTAAGGAAGATATACTTTGTTTCAAAAATTAAATTTGTGAACAATTGATCATTGTAGAATCCTTGAATTGAAGACATTGTACAAAAAGAGGAAACATTATGGGTGTTACTGACAACACTGAATGCAGAAAGCTGTGTTATATGAGTAATTTCAGGAGGACGCTTAAGGTGAGTGCCAACAAGTGCTGAAAAACAGAACACTTGTGGTATCTGTGAACTCAGAATTTCATCACCTTCATTGGTAATAAAACACCGAAGTGTTTGTAACAGAGCCAATGAATGACAACAGCTGATGTCCCTGGAGATGCAGGTGAAAATCAAGGAGCCATTTTTAGTTGTGATTATCCTGTTTATTTTCACCAGAACTGTCAGAAGGCTCAATTACCGCCTTACAGTCTGCAATACTGTTCCATTCTACAATTTTGTGATCAATTACAGTAAATACTAGGTCTAATAATGTCAAAATCTATGATAATTTCTTAATCTAAATGGTGAAATAATCTCTGTGTTAGACAATAAGACTGTCTGTATTGTGACTATGCTGATGTGAGGACTGGGATACCTGGAAAATTATTGTATAATTGTTTCTTCAAAGCATATTGAGAGTTGCATTTTTGAGTAGTTTTCAGTCAGTACTCTGAAAGGGATGATTTGCATTAAACTGTCTTCTGAGTGCGTTTCTGAATATTCACTATAAACTTATTTTTTAAAAGGTTATTATTACAGATGAAATTACGTCTCTGAGACAATGATTGAACTTAAACAATATATCAACATTAATTAGCACAAAATTATTAATTTCATTATTATAACATAGCTATATAACCATTAAGAGATTTTTAGATTCTGCCCTGATGGTAGGATATAATCCGCTCATTGCCAATATTAATTAGTATATTTTTGTTTGAGCTAATTTACATCAACAAATTAACTGGTTCATGGAAAACCACTGACACCAAAAATATCTAGTTAAGTACAGTGGAACAAAACCGACTCAGAGCCTGTAGCTGCTACATTAATGTAATGAACATGGAGTGGCAGGAGAATAAAACCTGAGAAAAGGCCTTTTAATCAAACAGAAAACTGAAAAACACCTTTGATGCACTGAATCACACTTTCAGTCCATCCTTGGCCATGTAGTGTGCCGAATGTTCACTCACAGATTTTTTTATTTTTTTTTTTTGGTACTGCATTTGGAGCGTAAAGATAGCTTTGTTAAGGACAGTGAAGTGTAGTCATTGCAAAAATATCCCAAGTTATAAATTGCTTTACTGTTCCTACACAATTTATATCATAAATCTTACTTTCCTGAGAAATAAGTGATGATAATGACACATATCTCTGGTGAAAGCCATATCTAATAACTAGCTGTGATATAAGTGAACAACAAAAAACCCCCAAAGACCATTGACTGCCACAGGAACTATCCTCTCTAAGCTGAAATTTTCATCACAAAGCACAGAAAACTTGCTGTGTGAGAAGTACTAACCAGAGGGCAGAAACCCCTGCAATTTTCTTCCTCATACCTCATTGCCCCTAATTCCCTGGGTATGATTACACTGTCCCTCTGCTACCCTCCCCTGGACCCTCTGCATGGTCATGGCTTGTCCCCCAGAAACATAGTTCTTGTCTCTATCAATCAATTTGCTTCAAAGATCCCTGAAGGGACATTTTATTTCAGCATGGAGTAGTTTCAGAGACATCACAGTGAGACCAGCCTGACCTGGACCACAGCCGTGTGCCTGCACAGACCTTCATTGGGATCAGCATGAGAGGAGGTGCTTGTCCGTTTGCAAGTCCTATGGACATGACAGGGAATGCAGAAAGATTCCACACTGTGGTTTTAATAATTGAAAAATAAGCTGAAATCTTTTAGCCTAGTACCTCCTAGCTACTTCTGTTAACAGAAAGCAGTAGCCAAATTGTCCTCAGAAAAAATCTACTGTTGAAATTTTTATATTTGGGTTATCCTTTTTAACACATAAATCTGCCTACATATTTGAATAAATTGAGTTTCCTCCTCCTGGATGGCTTAATTGAAGATTTATGCTGGATGGTTGTCAGTGAAAATAATTGCTTTAAATTAACTTTATTTTTTAAATTTTTTCAAATCAGTAAAAAAGGAAAATTAATCTGCAGAAAACGTATACCTCTGCAATAGATCAGTTGATTCTACCTCATTTTTACTCCCTCATTTAAAGAGACACTATCAAAGTATGCAACTGAATTTTCATAGTTACCAGAACACCTTCAAAAAGGCATTCATAAACTTTCATATGAGCAGGTACTTGAATTTCAGGGACTATAATTTGAAGATCTCCATGAGAAACTAATTAATTCAGAAAGCATATTTAATAAGAGAAATGACTAGAGTTTTTCTGAAGTTCCTACTGTTTCCTATAACTAAATCTGAAGGAAACAGTTGTTTTCTGATCTTCTTTTTGTGTCATATATCCTCAACAAAAAGTTATGTTACTAGTTTTATATTTTTTAAAAATAATCATTTTTTCTTGCCTAACTCTCAAATGAGACAGTTTTTTGGTAGTTTTGTAGAGGACTTGGAAACTACTTTTTTATTTTGTAAACATTGCTAATCACGATTTTTTTCCAGAGTTACATATTTTTTAAACAGTGAAAATCTAAATTTAGATTTTTGATCTCCATATTAACATTTAAATATTTATTTAATGACTCAGTGTTAAGATCTGATTACTGAAAAACTTCAACCAGTAAGTACAGCTTATCAGTGCTTTGCCTCCTACAACTTATTCATTCACTCTAAGAGGTCCAAAGTACTGCAAGTCCTTTTCTGAGGAAAAAGATGGATGCCTTGGTTGTTGGAAATATTAACATTTAACCATTTGTTAGATTTTATATTTCTGGCTAAATATCTTAGATGTACAAACCAAATAATCCTATTATTCAACGTGAAATTGTTTTATTTGTGTCCTAGAGAAATAGTTAAGCAAAGTATGTACACATGTTGAGCAATTGTCAGTCTGCTAAGTTTATAACCTTTGGTTTCAGAAAGGTCTGATTGTTTGGAGAAAGGCACTGGAAATGTATAAGGCTGTATACCTTGGTATATAATTGTTAGTACCTTTTTTAATACACAGCAGATTGTTATTTCCTCCATTTTCATAAGTGTTCTCCTAATTTCTAATGCCACTAAAAATTTCTGATAGAAAGAGTGCAGAGATAATTAGCCGGGCTTGAACCTGTGTGACTGAATCAAACAAACCAAATTGTAGATGATAAGAAGAAAAGATTGGATTTTATATTATCATTATTTTAGCAAGTGCATAGATTTGAAAACAAATTCTGAGTGCATCGATACCTTGATAATTCTCATAGGTTATGTTTTGCTTCCAAATATTTCATTGTTTGATGTATGTATTTCAATTTTTTTTTATTTGTACTTCATATGGCACAAAGACTTTAAACATACTTTGAATATATGCTATCAATAGACAGTGGGCAAAAACTGAAACACAAGAGGTTCCATCTGAATATCACTAACCGTTGGCACAGGTTGCCCAGTAGGTCGTAGAGTCTCCACCCTTGGAGATATACAAAAGGCATCTGGACATCGTCCTGGGCAACCTGTTTCAGGTGGCTCTACTCGAGTGACCCTCAGAGGTCCCTTCCAACCCCAACCATTCAGTGATTCTGTGATTCTGTCACAGAAAGTCTTATAATTTTTTTTCAAAATTTGTCAAATTAGCTTTATGAAGAATTTCAGTCATCTGAAGTTGATAGTCATAAATGTATTGATTCTAATTAGAAAGTAGACTAAATTTTATCCATGGTGAATATTATTGACAAGGTGATTTCTTATTAAGATATATGTCTAAGAGAACAGTTCATACATTGGAAGTACCCGTCTGTAAAAAATAGTGGTGTTTTGTGTACACTAATAGTGAAACTATGAACATATATCACTGGAGTGATAGACTAAGCTAAAAAAAAAACCCATTTCTTCTGTTTACTCATTACTGTCCACTAAAAATAAGCCAGATTTTTGGTTGCCTTCAAATATCTTGCAGAACAATCTACATTACTTTCTATGTTGTTTCTCATTGCTGTCCCAGTGTGTAGTTTTATACACATAGGTGAAGATTAAGTATGAAATATTTTGCTTGAGAGCTCACATTAAAGCTTTAGCAAGGACAGAACGAGCTCAATTCTGCAGCGCAGTAGCCAGTGAGACTCTTCTTGAAGAGTTAAAAGGAACCTTCTTGACCTCCTTTGATTACTGAAATTGAAGCAAACCTCATGGCCTTTTGGTCTCTGAGAATCATGGGATTTTTGTCAGAGAGTTTAACTTTCTAAATTGCTTTTCAGAGGGAAGAATCTTGAATTGTGCTCACAGGAATGTGAAATTGAACTCAAAATAGTGCAATAAAAAAACCCACAAAACAAAACTAAAAACCAAGCAACACAACCAGAAACCAAACCAAACCAACCAACCAACCAACAAAAATGCCCCAAAACCCAATAAAAAACCTCTGAAAAACTGCAGATGTGGAAACAGAAAGAGGAGAAACGTTGTTGAATATAAACTTGACAATCTCTTGTAATGTAACAGACTATCATGGACAAACTGAGGTGATTGAATACCCAATTTCTGTGTCAGAATACCCTTCAACTAATCAATGACAAAGACAGCAGTTATTCCACAATTTTCAGCAGAAAGCCACAGGAATAAGAGGATTTCAAAACAAAACAAATCATCAAAAATTACTTTCTTTTAGCCACCAAGAGGCAAAACAAGCAGAAAAGGAACTGAGACTTTGATTTTTCAATTTTATTTTGTTTGTGTACATGGGGATCAAGAGCTTACACCATTTCTTTGTGATTTCTGGAGTGTATCCTCTTGTTCCCTTTGCTATTCTGTGTATAAAGCCAACAGTGAGTCAAAAGGGTGTCACAGTTTTCAGAAAACCAATGAAGAGAGAGAAAATGTTGGCCTCTCCTGAAAGAGAGAAGATTCAGACTGAAAAGCCAAGCAAACTGCTACAGGATGGGACATTTGGTTGTTCAGAGGCCATGCCCAGGGCAAAAGGCTTTGGAAGCTCACAATAAAAACTCTTATACAAGTAGAACTATTTTCCTTTGAGATTTCTTTGCTGACTTCAGAAAAACTTTCTAAGGTCATACATTTGTGAGTCTGGCTTTCTGAAGTTTGGTCTAGGTAAGCAAAGAGCAATGAGGTGATAATGCTACACATAATGCTTTGTGTTTGCAGTTTTTCACTCATGTACTTGAAGAAGATTATTTTGGTCTTCCTTTTCTGTTATGACAGAATCAGTCATTATAAGCTTATTTATTAGAGAATGTATTGTTCCTGTCTCATATTATGTTTTTCAAGTAGTCCTACAAGGACCTTTCTGGGATAACTCTGATTACTGAAAGGGAGCTCTTCCCTCGGTTCCCTACTTCAGTCAGGTCTTAACATTGTCTTGGGCAGGTGCCTTTGAGCCGCTTCTGGAGCTCTGTTTGCTTGGAGAACTGGAAATGGTCATAGTTTTAGGGATCACAGCATAATGAGCATCTCTCTGTATCTGCAGCATCTACCAGTATCTGCCTGTCCTGAGCTCAGATAAGAGAAGCTGCTCTTGTTTTCCGGCTGACCTGCTGTTTGCAACGTGCACTGCTGCAGGTGGAGAGGAACTGACCTCTTCTCTAAGCCTAAGAACTCAGGCTTACAAAACCAATGCATTGTCACAAACTAGCATGTGTATGTAAGCAGTCACTGCTTCTCACTCTTTTACACAGTACTTGTTGGTCAGGTGAAATTCATATACTTTCCTCACATAACCCTTTCATACTTTAATGCTTTCTTGGTCTCATTTTATTCCTTCAAAGGCTGTTGCAGCAAATAACTGTAACTATTCTCTTTTCCCCTGACAATAAAATTACTTACACATTTTTCATGTTTTTTCTTTCTACTAGGATGGTACTGGAATGTCTATGCAGGCATTTTTGTTTTCATGCTCCAAGTCTTACTTTTCATATAAACATATAGCTAAACAACTCCACTATAGAGAATAATGAAAATAGTACTATTCATTCAACTTATTGCAAATTTTTTAAGTAGAACAACATCATAATTGGTTTCTAGTTTTGAAATTATTGACTTCTAACATCATTCAAGGACACTGGACTCCTAGCTTTAGCTATTATGATTTTAACAGTACAGATAAACAAATTGAGTGTGTAAAGTAGATGAGATGTGCATGTTCAGGCAAGAGTGGATTTAATCCTTTTCATCAGGCAGAGTCCCTTTATACCAGTCAGCTCTGCCATAGGGTGGAGATGGCTGAAAGCTCAGATCTTTCTAATCTACTAAGATAAATAAAATGGTAAGCACTGAAGCCTCAGTTGGAAAAAAAGTCCTCTTCATCCTACCACAAAGATCAGTAATCAAAGTGAAAAGTTCAAAGTTATCTTCTAAATGATAAACAGATTTTCCTTTTCTGCTTGGGAACCAGACCTTCAGAAATTGTGCCTCCCCTGCATGTGAAGTTTGGCTTGAAAAGCTTTCTGTTCTGACCACTGTTGTCTGACATAAATGTAAAGTGTTAGTTAATGAAGGTTTTCTGTTGATTCTTCTGCAAATACATAAAAATTCTTAGAGGACTGCAGCCCAAACGTTCTTTAGGATAGTGCTCAATACAGAAAAATTAAGGACAAAAATCAATTTTTAGAGACTAATATGTACACATACATGTATGTGTATACATAACATATAAGAAAAGTTTGAAATAGTTGTTCCATTCTTCTGTCTTCAAAATCTAAGAAGGCTGGACATTTTCTTTAATGCCATACTTCCTCAGGATCACTACCACACTGTCAGAATCATGTACTTATTCCTTGTGCCCACATTAATTTTAGGGGCAAAAAAGGTTGATTACAACATTGTGATAACAAATCACACCTATGAATTGCAATTTTTTTACTGTTAAGAAACATCTGTGGTAAAATATTTTTCCAGTTGTCAGATTTTATTCTGCAAGTGATGGAATATTGAAGCCACTATTTTTTCTGTATTGTTTTAGAGATATAATGCTTGCCTATACTGATGGTCTAGTGTGATGTTGCTTCCATTAATAGACATAAATCACTTTAAGAACCTTTAATCAAAAAAGCTATATTAATGCAAAGCATTAGTAATTAGTGTGCCTAATATTCACACATTGTGAGCCATGCAAACAAGGCTTGAGCTGTTTTATCAGGCACTTTTCCTCCTTCCTTCAGGCTACATTATTCTTAGCCGAAGGGAAAAGGAGGGTCAGGGGAGACCTTATTGCTCTCTATAACTACGTGAAACTTACTGTAACAAGATTGGAGTCTGTCTCTTCTCACAGACACCTAGTGACAGGACAAGAGAATATAATCTTAAGCCAGGGGAGATTCAGGCTGGACACCAGGAAGAATTTCTTCATGGAAAGGGTTGTTAAGTAGACTGCCCAGCACAGTGGTGTAGTCACCATCTCTGGAGGTGTTCAAGAAAGAGCTGGAAGTGGCACCTGGTGCCATGGTCCAGTTGTCAAGGTGGTGATCAGTCAAAGGTTGAACTTGATGATCTCAGAGGTCTTTTCCAACCTAAGTGATTCTGTGATTCTGAATAAACTGGGAAGTTGAGGTAGGCCTAAATATTACCCAGCGTAGAAATCAGACTTCACTCGAGCGATGTGAAGGAAAGGAAAACTATCCCATAATCTGTTATAACAGACTTACCCTCACATGCCAGCTGGATGCTTGCCCAAGCCTCTGGGGGCACAACTGCCTCTGCTGGGATCCAGAGACCATTTCCAGAAATTCTCATTGCTGCAAACAGTCTCAGGGTTCAGAACTGTACCTGGAACACACACTGATTGTGTCAAATTCCCCTGTAGGATTATTATCTACATAGCTATGTAAAGTTCTATAGTTATATACAATTATCAGCAACAATATAGCTGTGGTGTTAACCTTGAGTATCAGACAGGGCTCTGATGAAAACCTTTTGCAAAAATTTCAGGCATGCCCTCCTGTTCAAGGAATAAAATTCATACATCTTCAGCGTTTTGGTGGAATCAGGACACAAAAAATCATGATGATCTTTAAAAGAGCTTGTTTTCCTGAATCAGTCCAGGCAAAGCCTCCTTCATGCCGGGATGAAATTCTGTCTACATTCCATGTTACAAATTTTCAGGTCATATTATGCTATCCTTAATATGTTAAAAGGTTATAGGAAATGAAATTTGATGGTAACAATATGGTTGCATAGAATTTCTGTGGAGGTAATATAAAATGTTTCTAGGAGTGATCTGGGTCCTCTTTAAATGGTGCTAGTCAAGCATGATAAAAGAAATTGGTTTCTACTTCAGACAGTTAAGAAAGAAATGTAAATAAATAAATTTGTACCTTGTAAATGACTGGATGTTTAATGCTTTTCTAATACAAAACAAACACCATATGAAAGTAAGCTAGATATAACCATAGAAAAACTGACAGCCAGCTAATCACTTCACAGTCATAGTTGTCATGGTTTTCAAGACTGGTACTGACAGTTACTGTGTCAGTTATGTTGAGAAAGACTCTTAATTCATGGTTGTGAGACTTGATCTTCCCTTGGAAATTCACTCTTCTTGAATACTAATACCTGCAGTTGAAACTATGTAATTATGATGCCTTTTCCCTATTTTATAGTTTTTTAAGTGATTAGTCTATATAAGTAATCAATCACAACTTCAAGCCACTGTTCATGTGGACAATTAAAATATAAAGAAAATGAAAGGAAGTGAAATTTAAATCTGCTCTTATAAATATACAATAAGTGGATTTAAATTTTAGTATCAGTCTCTAAGGGTGTATTTTTATGCTTCATTTAATTCACCCATTCCATATAAGCTAGAGCCAATTTTTGCGTCTAAAGTGGATAACAGGCAATGGAAATGGATGCGCAAGCATGCAAGCACATGTTTCCTTCTACATATAGATATTCAGTTTTCTTTACAAAATGTAGGGTATGAACACACACAAAAAGATACATCAGTTTGTATGAACTCTGTTGTAATACTGTAAGGCTTAATAACTTCTGACATGAATTGTTATGAAGGAAAAATCAATAAAATTATTTTTTGAAAAAAGAAACTTAAATACAAGAGTAACAGAGTTTAGAGTGTGCCCTGAAGTGCATTGTCAAATAGATATAGTTCTGTTCACTAGAAGGGTACAAAAGGTGTTATGCAAAGCTTAAGCATGGGCTTCATGCAACCTGAGACACTATAAAGACTTAGACAAGCTTAGAGCAAACTTAGACAATTTTATGCTACCTTTGTTGTCAGTTGAAATAAGGAACTTTCAGATTTTGTCTCACCCTAATGTAGACTATAGAATAAATCAATAGATGCATTCTTTTGAAGTACCTATGCTACTTTATCAACTAGAAAGAAAGGTTGAGGATGTCTGCTCAGATGTTGGTGACTATGATGCTGCGATGACTCACACTTCTGTGGTGAAAATATAGGGTGATTAAGACAAGTGACAGTGTGCTGCAGAACGAAAATTCACTTAAAGCATTTGCTTTGTTTTTCTAGGTTATTACATGAAACAACATGACTTTGCTCTCTATTTATTTGTCTGACATCATATTGTGTATCATCAATTCTGCCACCCATTTATTTCTCTGTCATTACAAGAATTTGTCTCTTGCATATATTTCTTTGCAGAAACTATTCAGTTCAACAAATATAAACAAAAAGAATGTTCCAGGTTTTTTTTAATGGCCCTATATATTGTCTGATAAAAAAAATCATCTCCAATGAGGTTGTGCAGTAGTAGCTTCATCCTTCTTCCTTCTTTCACAGGTCATATACTCTTTCTTAATGTCTTTCAGCAAGATGTCTCTGTTGCTGTCCTTGTTGAGAAGGGTCTTTAGTCCTTATTCCATCTCTAAACTGAATGATTGTCTACAGTGTGTATTTGGTCCATCTCCTCTGGATGTTCTTCTTTCAAAAAACACAGAGTAACCTGTTCTTTGCGATGTACAATTTTTTATTCTGATCACTTTTATAACTCTGGATTAATAGCTTGGCCCAATGCTCACAAAAGCATCTTGACACTGAAGCAATGCATGTGCTGTATTCTATGTATTAGCTTCTTACCACTGTGCTAGTATTGACTAGGGAGAGATAAATAAGACTTCCTAACTGATTTTTTTTTTTTTAACTTCGAAATGCTATTGACATTCAAAGCTCACTTTATAGCTTCTACTTGTGTCAGCTTTTAGACTTGGCCCATCTTCTTCCTACTGCTGAGTGATTCTTACCCTGGTAAACTCTTGCCTGCTGGGTTTTAATGCTGAGCCTGAGCGATTCTCGCACTTCTGACACACTTGCTTCACTTGCTTCATCTGGACTGAACTGATATTAACTGATATCTTTACATCTTTACTCAGAATTCCTTCCTTCTCTTATAAAGCCTCTATAAGCTCTCTACATTTGTTACAGGTTCAGACATGAGACTGACCACTGCTGAAAACATTCTGTATTTTGGTGTGAAATTCTGTGAAAATAGTAAGATCACTCAGGGCCAGCTCTTCTAATAGGATCAGAGTGTAGCTCCAGGCAAGAAGAGGAGTATAACTTTTCCTGCACATTAAGAGAAAGAAATGCAAAGAGAAAGATCTCTTAAAGTATATAGGGCTGGATTTGGTGGTTGTTTGTTTGCTTTTTAGGTTACCAAAACTAATATTCTGGTTTTGTGTGCTGCAAAATGACAAGGACCCAATTAAATTTCAATTAGATTTGTTCACTTGACCGCCTTTGGCTCTCTGTCCTAGTTATAGTGGCTGGGACCAGTTTACCACTGTGGGAATGTAACTGGAACTGTGTATTCCATACCCTCTCTGCCATTTATCATGAACTGTTAACGATGCATTGTTTGCAACAGCTGCCCAGGACACACCTGACACCCTCAGGCTATGAACTGTCTGCATGGGAAAAAACAGAGATAAGAAGGTTCCCTGTCTTCACACCAATGATTCAGGTGTGATAACTCCCCTCCAGGAGTCATTAACACCTTCACACCCAACCTGAGGGGTCATGTCTGCTAATGGGCCATCAAGTAGACCAAAAATATCCTGTGACTCACTGAGTAAACTGCCCATTGTGAAAACCCTCACCCTGGGGGAGGTACTGGGTGTTCCTATCTGAACTGAAGCATATATAAGCTTGGGGTTTTGGAACTTGAGGCACTCACTCACTCGTCAGACTGAGAGGAGGACCAGAACCTCAACAGGACTGCAACTACCACTCTCGACCAGACTCTGACCACCAACCTTCTGGAAGGAAAACAGGTTTTCCTTTTCTTTTTGCTTTGGACTCAGGGGGACCACGTGGTGCTCAGCACAGGGGCTGGTGAGCACCATACTGTTTGTGCCCCAGGGGGGCTGGGTTGTACAACTGAGTTTTGAGAGCTGAAACCAATTTTCCTTTGTATCAGTGTATCCATTGTAATCTTTTTATTAAATTGTAGTTCTGACTTCTAAACTCTTTTGAGTTGGATTCATTTCTCCTGCCGGTTTACCTTTAAACCAGCACACTCTCAGATATTACTTAAAATCACAGGCTCTTTTAAAAGGCATTAAACCTTGGGATCTTTATGAACACTTGTTCTATTTCTGAATGTTTCGACCCCACTGAGGTATTGTGGGAGAGGAAAGAAGGCAAGAGAGAATAATAGATGCAGAAAAGGATGTGGGGGTAAATGGCAAAGGACTAAGTACGTAGGAGTAACTTTTAAATAATAGATATTTGTCTATGATAAATATTATTCTACTGAAAAATTAACAACCAGCACTGATGAGGTCAATGATCCAGCGCTAGAAATAACCCTGGTAACATCATATTGTATGTGTGAGAATCAAAAAGAGCAGTTTCTCTTTTTCTGATGTAAAATACAATTAAAACATCAGGGACTTAAAAGCAAATTGAACTTTAACCATGAAGAGGAAGATTAAATCATACTGAAATTAACATCCTTAAAATTTCTCTTGAAATGTTATAGAACAAAAAAAATCTATTTTGACAATTACATATTTTATTTTTGAAATGCTTCAATTAATTCATAGAATCATAGAGTTACTTGGGTTGGAAGGGACCTGGCAAATCATTTAGTTCCAACTCCCCTGCCATGGACAGGGCAACTTCCACTAGACCAATTTGCTCAGAGCCCCATCCAACCTGTCCTTGAACACCTCCGGAGATGGGAAATCCACAAACTCTTTGGGCAACCTGTTCCAGTGCAACACCACCTTCACAGTAAAGACTTTCTTCCTAATATCTCATCTAAACTTATCCTTCCCTTTAAGGTCTATCCACTTTGTCCTATCACTATATGCCCTTGTGAAAATCCCTCTGCAGCTTTCTTTTAAGCACTCTTTGGGTACTGGAAGGATGCTCTAAGATCTCACTGGAGCATTCTCTTCTCCAAGGTGAACAGCCCTGACTCTTTCAGGCTGTCTTCGTAGGAGAGGCGCTCCAGCCCTGTGATCAACTTAGTGGCCTTCCTCTGGAATCACTCTAACAGGTCCATGTCCTTCTTGTGTTGGGGACCCCCAGAGTTGGACACAGCACTCAGGTGGGGTCTCACAAGAGCAGAGTAGAGGGGCAGAATCACCTCCCTCAGTGTGCTGGTCACACCCCTTTTGATGTAGCCCAGGACATCACTGGCCTTCTGGGCTGCAAGTACATTGTCAGGTCATATTGAGCTTTTTGTGTACAAGCATTCCCAAGCCTTTTTCACAGGGTTAATCCCAATCCATTCTTCTCCCAGCCAGTATTTGTGCTTATGATTGCCTTGACCCAAGTGCAGGACCTTACACTTGGCCTAGTTGAACTTCATGAGTTTCGCACAGGCTCACCTCTCAAGCCTGTGAAGGTCCCTTTGGATGGCATCCCTTCCCTCCAGTGTGTTGACTGCACCACAGAGTTTGGTGTCGTCAGCAAACTTGCTGAGGGTGCACTCAATCCCACTGTCTATGTCACCAAAAAAGATGTTAAAAAATGCTGGTCCCAATACCAAAACCTGAGGAAATCCACTCATCACTGCTTCCCACTTGGATATTGAGCTGAAAATCCAAAATCTAAAATAAAAAAATCTTAAAACGTAAAAATAAGGAATTGCTGAAACTGTTGAAGTGAATTATAGAAAATACCAGCTCTTTTGATGTGGGATGCAGCAGGACTTATGCACATAGTTTTCCATGTGAACTTACTTTCAATAGTTATGATGGCTAAACATCTTAGGAAGTCTTCTAGTAAAATTGCCACTCCTTAAACATGTAAGACCCTTTCTATCATTTTGTTTCTTTTTCTTGCTTATGTTCTGACCCTGAAGAGACTAATGAAAGGAGGAAAAAACTATATTATTTGAGGTCTGCAGATCCTGACATAAAGGTCTTTGTTTTGTTCCCAAAACAGGTTCTCCATATCATCCACACATGCTCATATTTAGTACTGTTTTCTTTAGCATTGCAAGCTTCATCTTAAAGTAAAACCAAATGAAAATGGAAAAATACTTACCCTAAAGTTGTAAACATCTATAAAATGTTCATAATTTCAAGAAGCTTATTTCTGGGTAAGAATATGTCTCTCAAGTTTATGACAAAATGGGTTATGAAGATAATAAATTTGTTTCCAGTCCTCCTAAAGTATACACTTATTTGAAATCATATTGAAATGTTTCATATAAATAGAATATCCTTTCATGTTTTACCCATTTCAAAAATCCTGTTTCTTTTAAACTGCAGTTCCAAAACTTAAATTCCAGAATACATGAAATCCACTTTCAAATAACGTATTCCAATGCATGGAACACTGGTTAAAAAAGCACTAAACTAGCCCTTTTCAAAATATTTTCTTAAATGTTTTTCATAGTCAAAAAAGAGTTTAGAAAATGTAATTTGATCAAGTTATTTAGTTCGCTATGAAACACCACTGGGAGGACTTCACTGTTAGTTCAAGACATTCACTCAGCTTTCTTCCTTATGTCACGTAAATGAAAATCAATATTTACCCAGTCACTCAAAGATTCTGTACAATAAAGAGTACTTTAATCCCTACTCTTTGTCTTTGCCTCTCCCAATTTTTGCCTCTGGAGGTAAAGAAAAAATGAAGAAGACAAAAATGGTTTAAGTTTTTAAATAAATCTTAGTTTGGAAAAGTTAAATGTAAGAGTGAAAATACTATTGAAGGATAAAGAAAAGGACTGAGGATGACAAGGGTTGCAAATGTTCTCACTGTAACATTGTTCCATCTGCTTCAAAAACATCTCCTGAAAGTTTGATTCTACCATCTCAGTTTCCAGACAGAATAAGAAGGCAATGACAGAACATCATCATCATCATGGCTCGGCTTCGCAAACAAAGATTTGGGAAGGGCTCTACCCACGCCTGCTGCAAGCGCGCTGGTGGCTAAAAAGGCCGATGCGAGATAGGCAAGTCCGGTTGCAAAAGGCACAGCAGAAAGTCTCCATAGGCAGTGTTGGTGAGGCACGGTTCTTTCTGCGTCGTCTTTTCTCCTCGAGACTGATTCTGTGTGTGTTCTCAAAGGAATCAGCAGCGTTATGGATGGTGTGTCTCCATGCCTCCCGATTGAAGGCCAGAGTGGACCATTGATGGTAGTCAATATCTGGGAAGCATCATTTCCTCAGATGGTAAGATTGACCAAGAGATAGACAACAGGTTAGCAAAGGCCTACAGTGCCTTTGTGTGGAAGTTTGACCCTGGGCAAAACCAAAACAAAGTAACACCGTGCAGAACTTCCCAGCA
>VWZG01007483.1:777429-830684 GCA_013396735.1 Grallaria varia
GCCGGAGGAGAGACTGCACCCGAGAGGCTGACCCAAGGAAGCGTCCGAGGACAGTCTGATCCAGCACTTCCTCCCTCACTCCTCCATCCCATGTGATGTGAGATAGTAGGGAATACCTATGATTTGTCAATGTATGTCACCTGACTTGTTTCCCAGGAAGGCCTAAAAAACAACAAACCTAGCCAAAGCCTAAAATTTAAAACCACCACACTTTGGAAGACTCTATAAAAGAGTCTGGCACAATGAACACCTGAAGAAAAGTACCAAGATTAGTGTCTATAAAGCCATTGTGCTGTCCACTCTTTTATATGGGTCTGAATCGTGGATCATCTACCGCCGCCACCTGCGTCTCCTTGAATGCTTCCATCAGCGCTGCCTCCGCACTATCCTGAACATCCACTGGTCTGATTACGTGACCAATGTGTCTGTCCTTGAACAGGCAGCAGCCACCAGTATTGAGGCCATGCTGCTGACAGAAATCACTGGTAATAAAAAAACTGCATTAATTTATTGTGAGGTATGTTGGTGTTGTATGTCAAGTCTTGTATCTGCCCATTCACTATGATAAGAAATGTCATGATTTTCTCCATGCTTATTATACATACACACACCACGGCCATCAACAAAAGAGCCCACCAAACATCCCAACAAACAAATTAAAACTGATGTAAAAGCAAAAAACCGACCTCATCCCCGTCAACCTTCCCTCAGATAAAATTGATCCTGAAAGTAAGCATGCCTAAAGTAAGATTAAAAGACAAAAAACATAAAGGGATGAAATTATTTTCTTCAGATTAATATATGGTGTAAGGCATTAAAATTCAAAGAACACAGGTTACCAATAGATCCTTGAATTTTTCTGTCATTTCTTCATGGACAAAGACTCTGTATAATTATAAAGTTTTAAACAGTCAATAGCTCATAGTTTCCCACTTTCTATCATAGCTTCCAAGATTTGTAATGAGAGATTAAAATGTATGATTGTAATTTGAGATATTCTGTGCTGTATTTCTCTGGTTCAATTTGTAATACCTTATTAATATCTGTATAGCAGCAATAGAGCCTATTTAAAAAAAGGGATGATATTTTAATGTACTCTTTAACAAAATAATATTTGATATTAAGTAATAAGAATTAATCTACTTTGAATGAACAAGAAAAATCTCTAAAGATTTTTTCTTTTAGATACATGTTGCATAAGGAATCATGCATCTTGCAGGAGAGACAGGACCATGGTGTACTGAGAAAAAATACTCCGCAATATTAATTTTAATAGATGAATAGGAACCACATGAAAAAATTATTCCTCACAAGATTTACAGAAATCTGTTTCAGTAATTGTCCACTGTCTTCAAAAGCCTCTCAAAAAATACCCAAAGATCTTTTTAAAATGCATTTGATATTGTTCTGAAAGGCTGCCAGTACTCTGGTATGCCGAAACTCAGTCTTTTATTGTCCCAGCAGACAGACAGTCCTGCAACACAGATGTCATGGCAAAGAGAGAAGCATCTGAATGTAAGGAAACTGGCTCAGATTCTGCACAGGCAAAGAGGAAAGGACTACACAGAAAATATTCAGGTTAACAATGCCTTCATGAGGTCTTAACAAAGCTGAGAAGGGACCAGCTTGTTGAGATGTTTGTGTCTTTAGAACCTACTTGAATCTGGAACATAAAGAGGAAGGACTATGTCTGTGAACTTATTAGAGTGAAGAAAGGAAAGGATACATGACAATATAATGAAGAGAAATAAAGGAAAAAAAAAATCACAGGATCACAGAATATGCCAAGTTGGAAAGGACCCACAGGAGCACTGATTCCAACTCCTGGCCCTGCACAGGATCATCCACAGAAATCAGACCATGTGCCTGAGAGTATTGTCCAAATGCTTCTCCAGCTCTGTCAGGCTTGGTGCTGTGACCATTTCCCAGGGGAGCCTGATCCAGTGCCCACCCACCCTCTGGGTGAAGAACCTCTTTCTGATGTCCAATCTAAACCTCCCCTGACACAACTTCAGGCCATTCCCTCAGGTTCTGTCACCGTTCATCACAGAGAAGAGATCAGTGCCTGCCTCTCCTCTTCCCCTCACAAGGAAGTTGTAACTGCAATGAGTTGTCCCTTCAGTGTCCTCTTCTCCAGGCTGAACAGATCAAGTGACCTCAGCCACTCCTCCTATGGCTTTCCCTCAAGGCCCTTCACCATCCTCACTGCCTTCCTTTGGACACTCTCTAATGGCTTACTATCTTTCTTATATTGTGCTGCCTCCTGTCTGCCAGGGCACTTCTGGCTCATGTTCAACTTGCCATCAACGAGGACCCACAAGTCCCTTTCCATGGCACATTCCCCAGTCTGTACATACATCCAGGGTTGCCTCATCCCAGGTGCAGAATCCAGCACTTTCCCTTGTTGTACTTCATGTGGTTGGTGATTTCCAAGTCCTCTGTTTTGTTGAGGTCTCTCTGCAGGGCCTTCCTGCCTTTGAGGGAGTCAACAGCTCCTCCTAGTTTTGTGTCATCTGCAAACTTGCTTAGTCTCCTTTCCAGTCCTGCATCCAAGTCATTTATGAAGATGTTGAAGAGCACGGGGACCAATATGGAGCCCTGTGGAACCCCGCTAGTGGCATGTCACTAGCCTGATGTTACCCTCTACATTATTACCCTCTGTGCTCGAACCATAAGCCAGTTGCTCACCCACCACATGATGTGTTTATCCAGCTGTGCTGGACATTTTGTCCAGAAGGATCCTGTGAGAGACAGTATCGAAAACTTTACTGAAATCCCAAAAGATTATATCATCTGTCTTCCCTTGACCAACCAGGTGGGTTACCTTGTCATAAAAAGAAATCAAGTTTGATAAGCAAGACTTTGTTCATGTGAAGACATGCTGGCTGAGACCAATAACAGTGTTGTTTTTCAGGTGTTTTCCCAATACCTCCCAGAATCTCCACTGAGAGGCCTCTAGTTTCTGGGGTCCTCCTTCTTTCCCTTCTTGAGCACTGAGGCAATGTGCATCAATTTCCAGTTAGCCGGGACCTCTCTGGATTCCCAAGACTGCTCAAAAATCTTTGAGTGCAGTTTTTTGATCATGACATAAAATGAAAGAATACAATTACAGTATCCAATTGCATGATCCTTTGGCATCAAAGACTGCAGCTTTCATTGATCCCAAATGCATACACTTCAGCTCCTATCTGCTCCTATGTGAAAGCAGAAGGTATCTTAGATCTTAATCAGTATTAACATCAGTGTGACAGGCTATTTTTTCACTTGACACTTCTACTAATTCCTAGACTTGATAATAACTTTCTTCCCCTATGACACAGAATACTTTTAAAATGACTGACATTAAATTTTATTATACTGTTAGTGGACTCAAAATTAATTTTAATCAAATGCTAGAGAAATGCTTTAGCTGTTTGCAATATGTAGCTGCAGATATATACCGAACTGGTAATTTTTAATTTACTGCATATGTCAATTAATGCATTAATAGTCAATATCTTTATATCAAATGTAAAAATTAATGTAAAGCTCTGAGACAGTGCTTCTGATAAATGCTAAATAAAGTATTTAAGGATGCAAAATAAAAAGAATCCCATCTTTGATAGGAAATGTTCTACAAGTCAAAATGTTATTTGCCTAAGAGAGTAAAATAATGGCTATTTAAATATCTCCTGAATTCGCTGGACAAGATTTTTCATTCTAGTTAAGTGACATTTAGTGCTGGGTTGGTCAGCAACAGAAGTCCCTTGCTTTATGTTTTATTTCATCTGGAATCAGCTGGGATGTGGACCAAGATTTCATTAAGCTGTTCCAACACTGGAAATCAGCAGAATGATTCCCGTGCAGCTTGTTTTGACTACATCTACTGTACAGATTCAGCAGAGAACACCACAAATTACATTATTATGTTATCTTCATACATCAGTTATCCTTACAAAACCCTGTAGGGAAGGTAATTATGATTCTCTTTATGAGTACCTTTTTTCTTTTTCTTCTCTCATTTGATATATATCTGTGATCTGGGGATTCAAAGATCTCCACTGACTCCGTCTATTTAATTTGTCTGCCTTTGTTCCACAGGAGATGGGTTAATAAGACAGGGTGCGGCAGAATGAGCGAGACTTCATTTCCTACATTTGCTTGTTGAAACCATGGCTGAATTTGGAAGAAGATGTGTTCTACCTGCAGCAGAGTCACCTAAAGCAATGGGAACTTGCCCTACAGTCTTTGTCTATTCTCCAAAGGCTCTGTTTTACCAAAACTGGTGAAACTTGTAGGAACATAACATTTTTTGAAAGCTCTGTTCCTTTGCTGAGATTGAAGATAGCCAAAATTCTTATAGAAATGAAGAGGAATATTCAGATGAAGAGACAGAACTTGGTCACTTAAACTGCTGTCCCTGAGAAAATGAGCTGAAAAACAACTACTCACAACTTATTTTTGCTGTGGTTTAGGGATTAAAAATGTCAATCAAATACCTATTTTTTTTCACTTACTTGCTATGTTTCAAGGCTTTAAAATTTTTTTCCTAAGTTCTCACCTGAAAGTAGAGTTTTGCATAATATGAAAAATCAGCCAGGATTGTGGGCGTCTGATAAACTTTTCAGGGACAACCTTGACTTACTCTGCTGTGGCTTTGGCAGCACAAGATGGAAATACTGAGGATACTTCATTGAAAGTGATATTCAAATAAATGGCAAACAGAAATTTGAAATTATATTACTTATTGTGCATTGTTCTGATATTCAAATTTCACAATTTATCTATCTACATTCTGGAACCTTTCCCTGCAGTAGTTATAGCCATTCATAGGGGTACAAATTCACTTAAATCTTGCTAAAATAGTAGAATAATACCTCCAAAAATGTGTGTATTTTTGTATCAATGTAAATTTACATTTTAACATGTAAATTCTCAACAGAAAATTCACACGCCTTTGAGACTTGCTGTAGAATTTGTGAAAGTAGTATTTAAAAAGAAAATTTTCTGACAGAGGCAAGTAAAAGTTTTCCCACTCTAGAGTCTTTTGCCTGTTAACAGAGGGGAGTCTTTCCAGCATGTTGTCTTGCAGTCTTACAGATGTCCAGTACTGCAAGGAACTGTTGGAAAAATCTTGGTCCCTAATCTTACCTCTTATGCTGTGTGTTGCAAAGAGTTAAGGTTGCCTTCAGTATGTAAAGTTAAGAATTCATCAAAAGATTTTCCACTCTTATGTGGTGTCCTTTATATAAATGATCCATTTTGGAACTTTTCTCCTAAAATTATTGATGTGTACTTTTGTTCAGTTGTCTGATGTGAGTCTTCTAAACTGTACAATTCGGAGAATCTGGAGTCTTCTGTGGGTAGACATTGGAGAAGTATCTCTAGACTCACAGAAGCTGCAATAAGTCTCTCCTTCTGCATATAAGGTTTTGCTAATATGCAGAATAGTTTTGCTAAATGGTGAGAAGCAAGCCCAATTGTTCCTAAGGTGGAAGAGATTCAAATATGCATTTGAATTAGTTTTGTTTGGATGTAAATTTTTTAAGGAGGTTTAATACCATACATGGGATTTCTAATTCTGCCTGTTAAGAATTACTAAATGACAATTATTTTCTCTAGTTTTCTGTCCTGCTAAATATTCTCTTCCTGGCTATGGACAGTCAGATTCTATACAGTGTATTTGAAATTCAGTAATATTAACTATATTTAAAACAATGGTTGCAAGATAAGGTAGTTGGGCTTTTTTTGTTTGTTTCTGAAGTGGTTCCTTAGAGAATCCTTCTCCAATAATATTTTCCTTTAAAGAGACATTTCAGTAGACATTTTGAAATAGAACTGAAGGACAAACATAACATGTTTGTTCATTTATCTAAATATAATATTTTCTGGTATCTGAGCAACAAGTCTGAAAGTTAATTAAGCAATTCTGTGGTAAAACATTTGGAGAATCTTAAAAAAAAATCCCTCTGGCACTTAGAATACTGAATAAGAGCAGAGGGAATTTGAGGATTATTGTCAAACTTTCAAAGTATGTATTAGAACATTTAAAAGTCTTCTGACATTTGAAACTTTTAAGACCTACCCACAAGGGTTACTTGCTGTGGTAAGGAATACATTAACCAGAATAATCCTTAAAATAAATTATGATATTCAGTTGAATTTGATTAGAGTGACTGAATTAAAATAATTAATTCAAAGAAAATATGCCCTCCAGAATGCCAAAAGGGAACTCAGAATCACTATATTTCATGCAACAAAACTGAGTTTGCATAAATATGGCCCAACTTTGCATAAGTAGTAAATGAGGGACAAAGCAGCCAGAAAAAAACTGATTTAAAATACATTTTAAAATGACTGCTCCATTGATGGATCAAAGAAATTATTTTTAGGCCATCTAAATGGCTATGATCTTATTACTGATTACTCAGATACTGAAATTCTAAATGTGAGGACATTTTTGTGATTCACACACCCAAACCAGCTGAATGTTTGTATAGATTCCAACATAAATATTAGAAGCAAGGTATGCTATCCTGATCACTTTCAGCCACTTTGCCCTGAATTTCATGTGCCTGCATTTTAGATTGTAATCCTCGTGGGAAAGGAACGATCTAAACTGAATTGAATTGTTATAGAACATTTCTGACAGGGGACAGGGAAGACCTTCAAAAACTCAGGGAGAAACTGATTCACTAAAGAGTAGAGAATTATTCAGGAAATATCAGAAATAAATAGTTAAGGCTAATCACCACAGATTTCATCATGGAGCTTCATTGTCTTTACAAGTAATGGTCCTTGAAAGAAGCACTGATATTCTCACACTGAATAGAAAGGTGTCCATTCCATTGGCTTCCCTTTTGCTACAGAGAGACAACAGACTCTGCTCTGTGCCAGGGAAGGAGACAGGAATGAACTCTGTTTTATGTCAGGGAAAATACTCTGTTCAATAAAATTTGCCTTGTATTACCCATCCATATATATAACTTCCCTACTGTCGAATTAATTTTTTTTTTTATAGATAGCCTGTAGGTTCATCTCATGAAAACATGGCAATTACAGGAATTACTAATTTTGAAAATAAAAAAATTTAATAAAGTTGAGTTACAACTGTAACTTTTAGTACTCTGTAAGTTCATACTGTAACACAGTAGTTCACAGAAGCTTAGGGGAAAAAAACCCCTAAGAAACTTTAATATTGCAATGTCATCTTGTGAGATTGATACCCCATGAGTTTTGGAGCACTTTCTGCTTCAGATTGAAACTCAGTGAGGATTCAAATCTGACTACAGGTTATTGCTAGAAGTGGCTTGAAGCATGGGGGGACATGTTAAACTAAGAAGCAGGGATAAAAAGGCTGTCTGTGTTCTTGAACCAGAAGAAATATTTCAGTCAAGCATCTTACTATTACATCTGAAGTAAACTCCAAGAAGTTAATAGTTCAGGGATCTTATGATATTGGTGGAGTCAACATTTCTAACTCTGTATGGTTCCAGATTTGACTGATCTTCTTGCCAGTTTTCTTAGATTTCTTCTGTAGTCTGAACAATGAGCCATATTTAGGAAGCAATTCAAAGAGTTATTACTGCTTTATCATTATAAAACAATGAATAGCACAGCCCATGAGTGGGGGAATAACCAGCTTAGATTTTGTAAAGGTGGGTACCAAAAACATTAAAAAAGAAAATGTTCCCTGTAATATCTAATGGTTGGGAACAAAGTTAATGTAGCAGACTGAGGGATGCAAAGGTCCTGTAAGAGGATCATAGCTTGGGTGTTTGACCCCTTAGAGCTGGACAGAATTCCTGCATTCTTTAGACAGCAAGAGGGTCTGTTTGTACTCAGGTTCCTCTTGCATGAAAGTTTTCATGAGAAAAACATGCTCTTCTCTCTGTTCTCCCCACACACAACCAGTTGCACAGCTGAGCAATACCATAAGTAGGGTGATGTAGTTTGAATGGTAATGTAGTCTGACAGAACATAGTAATTCAAACTTTATTAAGGCAGTGAGAAAGATGAGCAACAATGCACCCACATGGTGACTTACCAGGTCACTGGTAGCAAGTGTAAGTGATGCCATAGTTCTGGTGGACTGTCAGGGACACTTAATGTCTGAGGCATCTCACAGTCAAAGCCAGCTGTGCAAGTGCCTTTTGAATGCAGGTAAGAGTTGCGACAGCCCTTGTCTCTGCCAATGGTAGCATGATATGAGAGAATCACACCTGGTGTGTTGGTAGCTTGCCCTCCACACCATTTTGGGTGATGTGGGTATTACTCTGCTAAAACGTTGTTGTTGGTCAAAGGGCAGGGTGACATGAAGCAAGTTGCCAATGTTTTAAACATATGTATATAATATAATCTCAGGTGTTGTTGGCCTACAGCTACCCCACACCACAGGTGCAGAACTCCCTAAGATCAGTTTCTAGTTGAGAGCCCCTTGTAGATATTCTGCATTGTAGAGGCCTAAAGAAGCTTACTTTAGTTGTGGGAGAGATGATGCATCCTCCCCTTCCCAGCTGCCCTATGATTTGAGAAATGCTCTTTAGGCCTTGGCCTTGACAAACTGCACTTGGACTAAGACCCTCTTGAGCTTATCCAAAATACTGTCTATTCCCAGGAACTAACAAATGTCTAATCTGCACCTGTTTTTATAATGAACAATCTTGGAAATTTATTTTTCTTGCCTGAATAGCAACCTAAGTGGAATAATATTTTTGTTGTTGAACCTTCAAAGGAAGCTACTAACTTGAATTGCAGCCAGGATGGAAAATTACTATTACTAAAGCCCACTCCCTTGCAACCCTATAAACAGCAGGCCTGAGAGAGATCCTTTGAGCACTCAATTCCCAGAAGATAAAGGGATAATGTGTATGTCTCAAACATTGATAAGCAGATGGCTGTGGAGCCAACCAAGGACTGTTAGCAATAACAGACAAGAATTGTTGGTAATAACCCAGAACTATTAGTACTAACATGCAATGAGAAAGAATAAGATTTTGCTGGAGAAGAAGGGTCAGGTGGAGATAGGGCAGCCCTTTTCTGTGAGAATAAAGCACAATGCAGTATGGTGCAAGCACAAGAATGAGTGGCAGGAAGTGGGCATGGACTCTAGGGTGGGATTGAGACCACCAAAGATTCCCAAATCCTTCTGGCCAATTTCCAGAAAAGCATGAAAGAATGGACTGCGCATGATAACTAATTTATGTAAGAAGTGAGAAACTTGTCTTTGGGGCAGAGAAACCTGTCCATGAAAGTATAACCCCCAAAGCCCAGGCAGTAGCCTCCAGGACCCTGGACAACTCATTGGCTGAACTGACACATCTGGATTGATGCTGAAACCAGCATAGGTGTACCCTCAGCTGTATTAATGTTGGAACCAGAACTGGTGATCTCTTTTTCTCTCTCATTTCCTCTCCTTTTCTTTCTTTAGATCTCATTTTCTCTCTTTTTCTCTTTCCTTCCTTCCTTCCTTCCTTCCTTCCTTCCTTCTTTACTTCCTCCCTCACTGCCCTTCCTCCTNATCTATTTCCATGCCAAGTGTGTAATTTACTAAGAAAAATTTCTGATTATTTGAGAACCCTCTGACTTTTGTCATTCCTTTCAACCAATGACTTTTTATGAATCTTAGGTACTTTTTTCCCCTTGACGGTAGGTTGCCACATACATGTACTAATGGATCTAGTCATCTGTGTTAGGACAAATGGAACCCATCTTCAACTCCATCCTGTGGGCCGCTGGAGAGTACTTGTTTAGGTAACTGAGCTCTTATGGTCACAAAGGAACAGAAAAGTTGATGAAAGGCTTAGCATGCATTCTGTTCAGCTTTTTGAATATAAACTAGTGCTTTTTATGAATAAAATCATAAATATGAACATTACATATGCTTATGTTACTCTTATAACATCAATTAAGAAACTAGAAAATGAAACGTAGGATTCAGAGTCCCTGAAATGAGTTTTCAGTCATCTTTGTCTTGGTAACAAATTTTCATTTCTTTAATTTAGACCTGAAATACTTAAATCTATCCCAGATAAAGAATGGAATTTTTATTTCCAGTTCCTTTTCTAGATCGCATAAAAAAATCAAACCCCAACAAACTAACTCCTCAGCCTGCATTTTCTTCAGTAGCAAAGAGACAGGCTTGGGAGTCTCAAAGAAAAAAAAAAGATTTGCAATTTTTTTTGAGTCTTTCAAATCATTATATAAAGTGCTTGGTAGATTAATGGTTTTCTTGATTCATATGCTAAGAGTAAGAGACTTCTTGCACAACTGCTGTGCTATCAATTACTCTGACCCAATTGTACTGCCAAGTTCTCCTACTGTTCAGAACTTGCACTTTGTCTCTTCCTTACAGACTGAATCTCAGCAGAACTCCCCCAAAACAGCAGGCAGTTTTCAGATTGTGACCTTTTACTGGTGTCTCTGTCCATTCATAACTCTGAACCTTGAAAAGCAAACAAGCACTTATGCTGACTCCCAAAACACAGACAAGATTAGCCATTTCATGAAGAATGGAAGGTAACTCACTCAGTATCATAGTTAGGAATGCAGTGCTTGAATGACTTTAATAATCTTTGCTACTGAGGTGACTGTAAAATCAACATATTTACACTAGAACTCAGTCTACTGCAAACTCATTTACAAGGAAATAAAAGCAAAGGGCAACTTGTCTGATCATTTAAATCATAGTGTGATGGCAAATGCTATTGAATAGGTGGTGCTGATAGCAGAGAGGCAGTAGGGAATAGGGCAGTTCATCAGCTTATCTTTTACAAGTATTTTTTCTGTGAATGTCTCCAGAGTTTCTTTTAGGAAGGATTCAGAAGGAGGAAGGGATATTTCAATCTTTAAGCATAAACATGGCACTGTGTGGGTTGTCTCTGAGGCTCACCCTCTCAGCTTAGATGTGTGGTAGCTACATCTCCTTCTCACCCTTTGCTGAGAGGTGGAGAACAACAGCATAAACATTTTTTACATAGAAACAGGAAAAAGAGAGAGAAAACACTGACTCCCCTATTTTAAATAACTGTAAGGGCTCCTCTGAAAGGCAGTAATGTCAGTAAGACCTGCCTGTACTTAAAATTATCACTTAAATTAAGTCAGGTGGGTCTGTAGTATTGTTTTCTTTCAAACACACATCCGTAGTCAGGCATGTGTTGTGACAGTGACACAGGAACCTCTCAAAGCTTTGAACCTTTGCAGTGGCACCTCAGGAGAAAGAGCTGGATCTGCTGATACCTCTCTGCAGCAATTATACTGTTGGCAAGTTCAGGCAGGTTATGCTGCATAGGATACAGCTGGGTTAAATTTTCATATTTTATTTCAAAATGTGTATTTCCAAACAAAAATTCTGAGATCTTAATACATTATGAAAACCAGAAGCCTTAGGTATGGATCTGTCTTGCCTGTACCTTTATCTGGTAATTTTTGGTTGCCGCTTCTCCTTTATCTGGAAAAGAATTGTGGCATCAAAATTCTCAAAGATCAGAGTACTCGGGGCTGGAGAATGATGCAAGCCTACTATGGCCTAAAATGTTCACAAAATATCAAAAACTTCATATTGTGCTCCTCATCTCTGCTAGCTAAAAGCAGCATCAAAATTTCTGCTAAGCGTTCATATATGCCTTATGTTGAGCCAATGCCACCCACAAATAATATAATCTGCTCCAACATCTTCATACTACTGTATTTTCTTGAAATATTTTGAAATTAATAAATTTCTAATGCCATCTGGAATAATGGTTTAAATCACAGAAATAGTCTTAAAATATATACATGAAGTTGAATTGTCAACGTATATTGTGTTAGAGCATGAAGCATGTTATTTACCATTGCCCTATTCTTCTTTTCATAATTCTGCTTCCTGCTGGTTTTCAAATAGCTCTTACATCCTTTCAATTGTCAACTGCAAATTGAAAATATATGCATATTGATATAATAGAAATTAGAACAAAATTAAAACCAAGCTATTTTTACTGCCTATTGGTTTCCTTTCCTGTTGTTGCTTAAAAAGAAATATTTATGCTTTAGGCATATGCAGGCATGAATAAACCTGTTTATGCACGTGTAAACATATGCATCCTCTTCCAAAAATTGTAAGTGGCATTACAAGGCCACAAGCTTTGGGAAAAGAAGGAATTTCAGCAAGGAAATACATATAAATAACACTTATTTTTGTTTCTGAGGAATTAGTAGTCTTGTGAAAAGAACTATTTTGTTTTCTATATTCTTGATGTCACTACTACAGTTTTTCCTTGAATAAAAACAATGGGTAACAGTCATTATTTGACAATTGCAGAAAAATATTTTTTTATCTCCAATGAATTACTAACTGAGGTATATTATGGAACAGACAGGAACACCACTTATAATAATAATAATGAAAGTAAAACAAAACTATTATTACTGCCTTCTATTTTTTCTCTTTCTCTCATAAAAAACAAACAACATTATTTAGTGCACTGATGAGCTGTTTGCCACTTTTCTAAAAAAATATTTTGGCTTGCACCACAGTTTTATCTGTCCTTTCACTCATGAGGATCACTTATTCTTCACCTCATTTTGCTTGCTGGTTAGTAATGAATCTCATCCCAAGCCAATGTTAAGCCCAGTTTTCTAGCCTCAAAGTATTCAAAAAGTGCTCAATCTTTCTGAAGGAGGATTCTGAAGCTAAAGAAAAATTACTGATGTGCAGTGTTACCTTCAATCCTGTGCTGGAGCTAACATTGGACAATACTATTCCTCCTTTAGAGAAACTGCTCATATGAAGCAAAAAGCTATTTACTGAAGGTCTGTACTCACTGCATCTGTAAAATGGAATATTTTTGTCCCCAAATTAGGAAGGTATCTGTCCAGAAACTTCAGAGAAGAGTAAGAATAAATATAGGTAAATAAGGCATTGGATAAATTATCCCACATAAGAGCCACTAAGAGGGACTTATCAAGTGTTCTAGATAGAATCAATGTTGCTCTTTCCTAGAATAATACTTTAAAGAGACTGGAGGTAGAACACTGCCTACTGTCAGTCAAGGATTCATTCCGCATGGACTTTATTGGCAGAGAAAGATATAATTTTATCTTCATACATGGTAAACTTACATTGAGATGCCTAAAACCACAAAATGAATAACACTCCTAGGCATCACCTCGGTGGCAATTTAAGCAGCTAAGCTCAGTAATGACCCTGTAAGTGCATCATCTTCAGAGCAATCTAATTCATATATTCCCTTTCCAGCCATTTATTATGGTGTTCGTGCATTTTACATTTCTATATATTCTGTTCAAACCATAATATTTTTCTTCTAGTCTTTCAAAGGGCATTTTAAACTTGCCTTGCCATTGAGGTTTATATTCTTGCTTCAGTCCCTTAAGTTTAAATGTTTCTCTTGTGTGTTAAATGGGATATTACAAACCTAGACAGTAAAATGCAAACCACAAACACTGTAAAATTCAACTAGTTTCAATACTTAACTCTATTCCTCCATAAAAAATGCCCTGTTTCAATGATTATAGCTGATGAGCCCTGGTAGGGGAAGAAAGGAGTGACCACTCCGGTGGAGAGTGAAGGCAGAATGGTGTTTTTTAAAATGGCCTTTTATATGCCCTCTGCAGAACTTACTAGAACGGGGGTGGAACAGAGGGACAGATGTACCCTATAAGGAAAGGAATGGGAGGTACAAGCCATAAATGGTAAAACTAGGGAGGGGATAACCATATACGGTAATGCATCACTGTGGCAAATATCAGCCAATCAGCAGCGATGCCTTACCATGAGGGAGAAGATGACTTCATTTTTTGTTAATACACTTATAAGGAATTAACAATGAACATGAATTAACAATGGAACAAAACAAGGAACCCTTAGAATCCGATACTGAGTAACTAAGAATCTGCACAATCTGTTAGAAAATCCCAAATTCAACCACCTGAGCACCCAAAATCCAAACTTTCTTTCTCCTTCAGGTCTTCTCCTTCATTCCACATAAGTTTGTATCCTGACATAAAGCAACTTAACTCTCTTCCTCCATCCAAAAAAACCCTGTTTTGTGATTATAGCAAACTTTTCCATTCTTACTATCTCTGTTTAAATTCTTATGCAAAATTACATGGAAGACAGGTGTCTGATATGAAAGAAATTACATTTTTCTAAATCATGCAATGGAAAAAGTCATTTAGTGTTCAAATGTGTCTAAGGTAGAAACTTCATGCCTACATTTCAGTAGTATTACTGGATCCGCTGGCTGAAACAACATTCTTTTTCATTGAAAATGGTGTCTCTAATGACTAGGCTGGAGACCTAAGGTTGGTCATTAATGTTCAGTAAATGTTAATTGTTTCACATGATTTGGAACATGCTTAGAACATCATTTTCATCACTGCCATTTTAGATATTCCTTTCCATTCTCTTACTCTCTCCTAATGTAATTAAGAAGATGTTTGTCAAGAATATGATTTTAAGGATGCCTTCTGTCAAAGATGTCTCACTAAGGACTTTTGAAATATAGAATACTAATAAAAGCCTCTTGTAGCAAGACATTTAGTCAAGGACCCATTCAGCTTAGGGTGTCTCAGTTTAAGATATTACTGATGATGATGCAGACAGTCTCATTTAAGGAAGTATCAGCTTAGTTCTGGTGAACTCAGTTATGGCAATAAAGATGAGGCCCAACAAAATCACATATCCACAGGAAAAATAAATCAAATAAATTAATTTAAACCTTTCTTATTTAGTTTCCTTTCAATAAATTAATTACAGAGACAATATAGTATTATTATCCATACACTGGGAAAGTGTGCAAGTTTAAAATATCTGTTTTGAATTCCTGTTTACTCTGCTTTCAAGCAAATACGGACAAATTTAATGGAATGGAATCTTGGTCATGAAACTAGTCTGTAAGCTCTGCCTGTAGCATTTCAACCCTAAATGTCCTCCTTATGACAGAGCAATGCCTCAATGAGATGCTTATGGTAAGTATTTCTGGAAACTGTATCCTTGGTTTAACATGTATAACTGGACACCAGAACCACTGAAGAGTAGGGCTTGTATGCTTATGGGGTCAAGCAAGAATTAACTGAGGATTTTTAGTATAGTAGTGCTGCATAAATACAAGACTACAAGCTAATAAATGTAAGCCAATTATTACCTAATGTATATCAGCCTTCCATATCATCCTCTGGCCAGCCTTCCAGCATCTCCTTGACCATTGTGACTATATCAAAATCCCATGTTTCTTCATGCTTATCCTTTCTTGAACTGTTTTCAAGGTGGTTGCTGTCAGGGGCAGGGCATTGTGAGAGGCAGAAAAAGAGAAAATATGGATCCTTCATCTGACAGCATAACTATCTCTTGCTATTAGCTTATGTTGGTTACCTTTCTTCCAGTGCAACTCCTGATGTTATGACCATCGTCTATCTTTATGTAATGACTTCTGTTAAATGAGCAGTGACTACAGATAGTTACTTCGGATGGGGTTGTTCCTTATACAAAGAGAATAAATGGGCAATGTTAAATACCATTTTGTTGTACCTATTGACTAATGTTGATGAGTAACGAACTTAAATATTCTTCTTTTTTATGAACATTTATTTATTTTGTATAACACCCAGGAATGTTTCTCCTTATGTCTCAATGTTCTTTCAAGTTTGCGTCTCCCTTTTTTTTTTTTTTTTTATTTATCAGCACATTTAGTGTATTGGTGCTGGCCAAATGATTCAGAATTTTCAGAAATTATACTAAAGCTACTTAAAATGGAAATTCTTCCAATGGACTGACATAGAAGGGAGCATGAGTAGATGTTTTACACTGTTACCACTAGTAGCTTGGAAATACTTGAAATACTTTGTAAAAAAGCAGTGGTTTCTGAGAGACTTGTCTAAACACAAATCTCATCATGGTACCTAATGATGCTGCTCAGTTTCACAGGCATTATTTACCTGCTTTTTTGCTGTCAGATTAATAAGCATCAATTGTTCCACTGTCTTAATTAATTTTTTTTTTTTTTTTTTCTTTTTAATGAGGCCAAGGACAGATGTATTGTGTGCTATCAGACAATCAATCCACTATTTACAGATAGTTCCTTCAGCAGTAAAGTGTTCTTACCAGTAACGAAATACCCTGTAATATTTTGTCTCTTTTCCCAGATCTCCTCAGTCCAAGTGAAAACAAGTTCTAGTCAAGGGGTTTTTGAGAGAAAGGCAATTTAAGGAAAGGGAATAGAGGATGCCTGAGAGATGAGTGTGCACTAAATGTGCATGCACAGCTGTTAGTTCTTGCATGACTCTCTTTCTAAAGTATAACAGTCCCTAACTAGGAACAGTTTTTGATTCTGTAATGTAATTTGTGAAGGCAGGAGTCCTTTGCCATTCTTGATCGGTCAGCTGGGGGCAAATTGAAGCTAACATGTGCTGGAATTGAATGGTCATGCCTCAGTAGCATCTCACTTTTTTTCCAGAAGGTCTGAAAGTTCAGAAATCAGGAATGTGAATGTTCCCTGCTGCCCCAAAACAGCCAAAGTACCGTCCTCTTCCTTGTTAACAGAAAATTCAGGCGGATTCCCAGACTAAATCAGATCATTAAACATGAAAATTCAGGGTTTAGATCTATGGGAGTTTTTAGAAACAGGTTTGTCTTCTAGGTCTGGAAACACATCTGGAACTTTTGGGGTTCTGTCATCCTCAGTATTCAGAAAGAATTTGTGAATTAGGCACATTTATGATTTTTCAGTTGTGATATTATGTACTGGGCCCTCGTACTCAATTTCACAAAATTAGGTGGCCATTTAGAGCTGAATACGTTAGTCAATTTTATTGTGTTAATAAATACAGAAACCTGTCATCTACTAATTTATCATGATGCTCAGGGTTGTGCTATAGTTTATGACAATTTATTTACCAAATAAAGCATGCATATTATTTTCAATTTATTTGTGCTCCCAGGAGAGTGGTAAAACTATTTTGGTTAATAGGCTACTAACAATAAGAGAGCTAAAGCTGGAGGGTTTCTAGAGTTCCTGGAAAGACACATTTCAGTTTGAACCACAGCAATCTCTTGTGTCATAAGTGTACTAATGTATCATTTACAGATCATGTGAGTAATTAAAAAATTCTCTGAACCACCAAAGCATTGTTTTTTTTTTTAACTGTAAAAAAGCTCACAAAAAGGTACAAATCTTTGCATTCAAACATCACCTTTTCTGAATGATTAATTTGCTAGTTTAATTACTACCTTTCTGTAGATAATTTTTAATCAGTGCTTCCCCTTTCATTTTAAAGTGTGAGCCTGTAGCACCATCATTTCCATGCTTTCTGTACACCCTGGCCATTGGTTGTAACCGTGTCTTCCCAGGAGCAGCACAGTCTCACTCTGACTTGAGCCAAGCCGTACACTTTGGGGAAGGTTGATGTAGTGATTAATTTATCTGAATTTACCTTTCGCTCCTTGACTCTCTTAGTATGTTGCTGTGGTTTCTTGTGGTGGTAAAAAGGATCTTCTACTGCTTCATGCATCAGCTCCTTTCTTATGGCTGCCACCTTTAATCTGATCTGCTTGCTTTCCTTGGGGACTTGTGCTCACAGGGAACATGCATCAACTCAGACTCTTTACTTAACTGACTTACAATGCAACCATCCTCTCCTGGACCAAAGACTCTGCCCTCTCTCACTTGTGGCTATCCACAATGCATAGTAAGAGTTCTGTTTGACATAAACAAACTACTGCAGGGAGTTTTGTCTCCCACTCTAGCCATACTGCAGGTGGGCACAATCTGAAAGATACAAAAAATAAATGGCACTATTTTGCAGCAGCTCTTTGGTGTTTCCATATGAGTGCTTCAGGCTGTATTAAAGTTCACTGGATTTTGCAAACACAATGAAATCTTGTTTCCCTAGACATTGCTGCTGTGCAGCAATTGTATGCTGTATCACATCATTCATTTGTCTTTACTGCCTGTACATGTCTAGGGAGCAGTAGATCTACCCGATCTGTTGAAAAAATATGTACCTGGAAGGCCAGGTATGAGTCAGCTATGCAGTTGTGCAGAACCTCAATTGACAAGGATTGAATCAGAAACCATGCAGCTGCATTACTGTTATTGCTGCTGACTTAGTATGGCCACAAATGCGTCTGCTTCTAGCTGATGGCCTAAAGCTGGTTTGCATCCTTTCACCCAGTCATACTGTAAAAACAAAACTCATCCTGAAAAGCAGCAAATGGAGGTAACCCATAGTCCTACAGGCACGTTTTCAAGACTTGTATTGTGTTCATCCCTACTAGAAACAAGTAAAAAATGCATGTTAGAGAGATCTTGAGGTTCCAGACCTAACAGCTCTTGATAACTGAAGCCAGAAATGACTGGACAAGAGGCAACCTATGGGAACAGGTTCTTCAGAGAAAAGAAATATGTTCTGTTTCTTTTCTAAGCAACTATTTTCTTTTTCGGGTTTTTTTTTTTTTCACTCTGCTACTCTCCAGTACTAGCCTCATCAATGGGCAAGGAACTTTCATTCAATGTAATTTTTCTATGCACAAAAGTCAATTTTGCAATTTATAAAAATAAATTTGAAACATCAATGGCAATGCCATGTTTATTTTAAGAATAGTGACTCAGTGGTTGCTATTTTCCTGCCAGTTTCAGCATCATGCTCTGGTGGCATAAATATATAATTTTTCAACTACAACTAATATTTGCTTTGATCCCAGCTTATTTAACTAAGAATTAGCTGAACTGAATTTAGAAATAAATTACATTTGTTGTTCAAGTTTTTAATTTTCAAATGTTTTCGTCATTCTTATTAATATATTCCTATTGCTTCTGAACACAAACAACTTATATTAGCATAACTGCACAATAGGTTTCACTTTGCTATCTATATAGAAAATAACTACTTTAATCAGACTTTCCTTGAAAAAGAATGAGGATGACTTTATCATCTAAAAGTAGAATTTGAAAAGTAGAAACTTCAAGCTCGAGTAAATTGAGTAGGCAAGTCTATAACAATGGCTCATTTAAAGTGACTGAATCATAGAATTATAGAATTACTGAGATTGGAAGACACATCTGGATGTCATCTACTCTAACTCTTGTGCTTATAGCAGAGCCAGTTAGAGCAGACTGCTAAGAGAGGTATACAGCGGGATTATGAATATATCCAAGACTGGAGAATGATGTTTTTGGTGTTTAAGTGGAATTTCTCCATTTCAGTTTGTGCCTGTTGCCTCACTGGGCACCACTGAGAGGAGTTTGTCTCCAGCTTCTTTAGTTCCCCACCAGGTATTCATATACATGGATGAGTTCCCTGAACATTCACTCCTAGGGCTGAACAATGCAGACTCTCTCAGCTGCACTTTGTATGTCAGATGTTCCAAGCCCCTAATTGTCTCTGAGCCTGTTCCAGTATGTCCATGACACCATGCCTTACTGGTGTTGAGCAGTGGAGGAGGGTCACCTCCCTCAACCTGCTGGTGACAATCTTCCTAACACACCCCAGGAGCCTTCTTCTCTGCAAGGGCATGTTGCTGGCTTCTGACCAGTTGCTGCCTACAGGGACTCCCAGAATCTTTTCTGTAAAACAGCTGGTTAGACTCTATTGTGTGTACTGATGCACAAAGCTGTTCCTGCTTAGGTGCAGGACTTGGCCTATTACTCTGTTGACCTTCATCTGTTTCCTGTCAGGCCACCTCTCCAGTCTGCTGAAGTCCCTCTGAATGAGAGCACACCCATCTGGTGTAGCAGCCACTCCTCCCAAGTTTGCATCATCACACTTGCTGAGAGTACAGTCTGTCTCATTGTTCAGGTCAGTAATGAAGAGATAAGGCAGTGCTTTCCTGGAATGAGCCCCTGGAGTACACCAGCAGTGGCTGACCTATCAGGCTGGTCAGATGTGACTTCCCAGTCAGTACATGATGACTATTTGCAATCATCTTCTTGGTGACTTGGTGATCAAACCTTCTTAAGAGATTTGGAAATGGCTTCCAGGATTATTTGCCCCATCAGCTTTCAAGGGATCAAGGTGAAGCCAACCACTCTATAATTCCTTGGATCTCCTTTCTTGCCTTTCTTGAAGACAGAAGTCTTCAAGTCCTTTAGGAATCTCCTTCAACTTCCAAGGCCTTTCAAAGATAATTGGAGAGCCCTAGCAATGGCATCGGTCAGCTCCCTCAGCACTCACCAGGGATCCTTCCTATCAAGAAAAAATATACATTCAGACTGCAAAGAAGGAACAATTTTCTTTAAGTGTTAGAAAAAAATCTGGAAATTGAAAGACGTGTTTTGAAAGAAGAAGATTTTATTCAATCACAGCTATTCATGGCAAAATAGAAGTTACTATAGCATAATCCTTTCTAAAAATCAAGTACCCTTAAAAATTTAAAATGTATTCATACCTTATATAGAAACAGATTTTGTTTTTACCACAAAGACTGAAATTGTTTGGAATTTCAGGTTAGTGCAGAGTGAGTCTGGCTTCTTGGTGAGAGGTCTCTGACACTGATAAAACTGGTATTGCAAGTAGTGTGTGAACTTCTGATAAGTTTTCCAATACAATATAACACTTGGCTTTTGACCCAGAAGTGCCAAAGTGATTTTGATTTCCTAAAAGGAATTCTTTCTTCACAGACTGTACTGCCATAATTCAGATCACTGGCAGTTTTCAAGTAGGAGCACTTGAACAGAAGTAACTGTTGAGGAGAAGAGACCAAAATGGTAGTGATACTGGTTTGTTCCTTTCAAATGGAGTAAGGACATGTCTGTGAACTCCACATCTGTATCTCTGCCTGCTGCAGGTGTCCTGAACTTCCTGCAACTATATAGGAGATATGAATTCTTTTATTCCCTACATGAACTGCTACCAAGAATCTGTACTTGAAAGAGAATGAACTGCCTTGACATTGTTAGATCGATTCTAATTTTGTTCTAGTCAATCTACTGTCATTCACTATCATCGGTAATTGTCAACTTTTCCCAGTTAAATAAAAATCTTAATATCTTGGGTCACAATGGACTGAAATACGTTACTATAATTTATATGTGTTTGGCATCTTATGAGCACTGTGCATGCAAAATTTTCTTCTACCTTGGATGATGATAGTCAGTAATCTAGCACACAGGATGCTTCACAACTCTTGGAGAGAACATAAAAGACTTCATAGGTTCTACATGGTCGGTAGGGTCTAATGTAAAAATCAGGGAAAAAAAGTATTGTTCCTGAATTACTTTAGTAGTTTAAAATATTTAAAATAATTACTGTCTCAAATACTGTTCTAAAACTGTTTTCATCCAGGTGGGAATAATTCTCTTTTCCTTGCAGTACTACAGTCTAAGTTAGAATTTATTGCGAGGGAAAACCTAGGGACACTACGAACTGACCAATATGATCCAGGTAAATGCCCTTTATTGTTGTGAAAACACCCCTTAAATAACCCAGATAGCACACACACTGCAAACCACCCTGTGACTGGTTAACACGAATAACACACAACTCTATTGGTGTAAAATAAAGTCCTTGTGACTTCTCTCTGTGGCCAATGTTTTTCAGTTCTTCTGCTGCAGTTTCTGTAAGTTTACATTCTTGTCCCTGTTGATCTCCACAGAGGCTTCTTACAAGCAGTTTCTCACTGCAGTCTTAGAGGCCTGGCAGCATAGCTGCATCTAAAGCACTGAGGTCGCTCACATGTCCATTTTCTGCAAGATGTTTCCCAACAAGAATTAGTGCCACTGACCTTGTCAATGTTATACTGGAGTAAAAGTGGCATAATAATTACAAATATCTTCCCAGAATGATATTGTTCTTGAGCCAGTACAGTGAAAGTGCTATAGGGTTCCTAAAAGAAATGCATGGATTATCTATGTATCCAGCAGCTTGGATGTTTTCTAATGAGTGATTTTTCTGTGCATTATATGTTGCCAGTTACCCTAGGACTGAAAGGACCCTGTAGAAATGGCCTTGAGAAAGCCTTAATAAATGAAGATAGAAACACTGGCATTATGGCAGCTGAAAAATAACAAAAATACTCATCTCAATATGTGGCAGCTCCTCTCCTTACTGCTGAACAAAAAGAAAACTGTCACCAAATTGCTCTACTCAACCCTCCTTTCACCTCAATGCAAAGCGTGGCTGTTGGTTGCTTTTGTTTCTTTCTACCATCTGGACAGATAAACCATACTTTCTTGATCTTTCTGCTTAATATCTCAAACCCTCAGCCTGCTTAGGAATCATTCTCCAGAACCCCAAGGAAAGAATCAAATCAGCTTGCTGCCAAGATCCGTTAAAATGATACACACTTTAGAAAACAATGGCAGTGTTTCCTAAAATGATTCATTCTAAGAATATGATAATAGCCAGCCTGGTAATACTTGCCTACAGGTAAAAATGACACCAAACACTCCCCACATGGGAAATCTAATGACTGACATGACCTCTCAGCACTTCATATATAGTGGAAAACCACTAGTCTAGCTGAGAAAACAATGCTGTGCAGTTCTATATATCAGTTAGAAATATGGCATTGCCTCTACATACAATCTGTTGCATCTTGTTTGCTGAATAATTATTCTGATCTCATCAACTACATGCAATTGTCATTTATTAATATCAGATCACATTATATTCCATGACAATTGCTTTTGAGTTACTGTTCTCTGCTGAATGCCATCTCATTTAATGAGACAGTATCACCTTATTAGAATGCACCTAGGAAAGTGTCACTGTGGCCAGGGCACTTCTAAAATAGTTGAGACAAATTAGTATTGTCAAACCCAGGAGAGAGATTATAAATTCCCCTTTAAACTGCCTTTGTGTCTTTCAAGGACAATTTACCCCCTGCAGATTCATCTGGCTGATGCTTTACAGTATCTCACATTGTCATCCTGTAAATTGTTTTAAATTGTTTTTTAGACTCAGATTCCTTTTGCATGCTTTTTCTTTATCTGTAAAAGAAAAAATAATATTACTTCAAATTTAACATTGTTATAGATAATAAATACAGATGTAAATAGAATTGTCAAGGGAAGAAAATAATTTTAAGGAAGTTTAAAGTATAATAGTTACATTTAGCTGATATATCTAGGGATCTGGGTTGGTTGAATCAGTCACCATTCAGGCTCAGTTTCATTGCCAAAAATTTATTTTGAAAGTAGGAGACCTACAATATAGAATATTTATTTCAAATAAATTATATGCTGAATTATATTCAAATTCAGCATATAAAACTCTAAAAGAATCTTTATTCAAGTACAAGGCAGCTTTAATTATTCTTACATAAGAAATTAATCATGAACAAAAACTGCAGTGTCCAACACACCTCCTGCAGTGACACTGAACCCAAAATTTCAGCCTTTTTACACCAGGCAGGTGCAAACTCCAATGATCTGGCATTTTTACAACACACTTTTCCTCCTGAACCTTCTCAATGTGAGGGCTCTGCAAATTAGCTCAACAGGAGCATCCTTCACACACCTCACCTCACTCACTGAACTCAACAGGAAATCTTTTTTTTCTCCCAGATAAACCTCCACTTGTGTCTTCTCACTAAGTGAGCCGTGAGAGTATCCCTGTTCTCCCCCACCCTCACAGGTGGAACGCCGGCTGGGTGTACCTTGCTACTTCTTGGGAACTGTTTTCTTGTGCATTGTTTCTGAACCCGTGAAAAGCTGACACACAAAAATGTGATCATTTAAAAATAGATGAGGCCTAAAAAGATCCAGATCATTAATGACACTATTGCATTTGCCTTCTGGGCTTTTGTCTTTCAGTGATAATTTTCAAGATAATTTAAAGTGGATTTCAGTTTCATACTGTTGAAAATATATTAACACATGTTGCGTTAGAATAAAATTGCTTAGAATCACTCAGAGTCAAATAATAATGGATCATGAACTCAACCTTTTCATTTAAATTTGCAGAAATTTTCTACCTAGACTTTCATATCTGTGTTACTTTCATCTTTCTCAGAAGGGACAGAATGAAAGGCGACCTTGACATAAGGAGAGTAACCTGGGAGTCATCAGTGTGGAAAATGAATAGCCATACTGGCTCTGTGAACTTGGGTAAATCTTTTATGGTTAAATCTAAAAATCAGATTTTATTTTGAAGTGAAAGAAGGGATTCATAGCCCTCCGTCAAGTTCACAAAATCAAAATACAGGCTAAAGGATTGTTTACGATCATTTACAATGTTAAGGACATGGGAATAAATCATTTACTTCCCTATAGTTTAAATACCAGCACACTTTCAAGACCATGCTTCTGAACAAAAATTTGTAATTAAATATCTGATGACATTCCCTTCAATCCAGGGAGACCTATGTTAAATGTTTCATCCCTCCATGCAGTTTGGAAGCCTTATCTCCCAACAGCGTCTTTTAATAATCAAGAAGATGAGCTGAGGGACCCTCAATCTGCCTGCTTGGTATTGTTCCCCTTTGCCTAAGAAAATATGTATTTTCCAAAAAGATTGAATTAATTGCACTTATTAGAGCACTCATCCTCGAGGAGAGAATCAGGATTCCAGTTACGTCTTCCACTAATGTTTTGCTAATTTGTGTTGGAAAGGGAAAGCTATGTTTCCCTTCACCTCTGCGTGTGAACTGACCAGTTATATAATCAGTTTCTCATGGTCTTTGGCTGAGTCAATATTTAATTACTCTGTGTAAGTGAAATAAGTTCAACAGAAAAAGAAAAATGAGAACATCCAAATTATTACCAGTTACTAGCAGTTACAAGTACTTAATCTTTTGGGTTTCTCTATTAATAGTCAAAAATCACAGAATGAGAATGGAAAAGAACGAGATATTCTGTATCCTGAAAATGCTGTTTACTTTTTAGCTGAAAGACTTTCAAGGCACCATCCTCAGTTTAATTCTGTTCTATTTGTGACCAAATCTGCACAGTGTTCTTGGTGAATGTTTTGGTTAAGCTCTACAACGTGCTTGTCAAAGTACTCAAGGTAGACACGTCTGAAACAGTTTTAGACGTGATCAGAAGTTCTCTAAGCACCTAAGGAAATTAAATGTTGGAAATTTACTTCCCAAAGGACTTCAGTTACTTTAAGCCTTAAGCTTGAGGTTTAGGCATGCAATTAGGAATTTAGATTCCTGGAGTTGTAGTATTTTATGGTCTAGTACTTATATTTCCCATGAAGTGCTTCAACCCTCAGGAGTTCTATAAAAAGGAAAGAGCAGGATTTCTCAAGTGTGTAAGTATTGTGCAAATGTATGGAATCTCACAACACTTAAGGATCAGCTGTGAGGAAATGGAACAAAATTCTAACTCATATAAAGAATTAATGAAAGACACCTGCTACTATGATACAGCAGAATTTATACTGTGATATTACAGAATGTTTTACCTTTGCCAGCAATGACGACACCTTTACACTTCTAGCTAGACATTTGTCTTCATATTCATGGTCTTCGCAGACATAAACTAATATATTATCAACAATGGCATAAGATAATATGACCATATAGGAAATAGGAAAAAGTTTGGAAGCAGAGATTGCACTTAGATGTTCCTTTTGGAAGTGACTCAGTAGTTTATGCTTTATTTCAGTGTAATTTGAAAATGTTTTCAAGGCTGTAGGATTCATAAATCTAGAGTAGTCACTGGGTCTCACAAAACCCAAGTGATATTCAGTTTGTTCTAAAGAAAAAAATAGGAATAGGCAGCATATTTGCATTAGTCAATGAGACTAATGAGAAGATAATACTCAAAACAGAAAACAAAACCTTTGCTTCAAACTCAAAATTAGGACTGGGGTACACCTGTGTCCCAAGAGGAGGTGGCTGTCAGAGGGTAGAAATGGGCATGGAAATTCTGTTACAGGTTTTAGTTTGGCCAAAAAGTTGCACCTTTGTTTGCTAAACTTTGCAAATGAGCCTTAATCTGAGCTACGAAAAACATCTTGAGCAGATGAAAGATGTTCATCTTAACCATTCTCAGTGCTAAAGTCATGCAGTACCATGAATACTGACAATAGCTAATAAGGAAAATGACTAGTAGGTGACTGTTGAACAAAATGGGCTTATTGCCTGACATTTCGATGTCTTCATTAGAACAGATTTATGCTAACTATAGAGACAACATCACTAGATTTATAGACCGAGAGTAATAAAAGGCAAAGTTGCTCTTTACTCAACAGAAACCCCATTGTGGAGATTTATATTAGAAAGTAATTTCTTCATCTTCTGATTAATAATTAATTAACAGCATGGGCTCATTCAATTATTTCTTTCTAGTATTTTCAGTCTATGTCTTTCTCCACCAAAAATGCAATTCATTATGGAATACTGCCAAACATGACTGATGTAATTGAAGACAAAATTATTAAATACAAAATTCTTGTTCAGAAAAAAGATGCCAAGTTTCATATCCACAAAGTAATAACTAATAATGACCAAAATTACTAATGATTATTGTCTTAGAGCAATACTTGACTATCTGGTATTTCTTCCTGAAGGCAAAAATTTGGGATAGTTTTTTACAGAGATGAATAATGTTATTACTGGCAATATAACTTGTAGTTATATAAATTGAACTCTTAATAGGAGTAACAGGAGAAACAAAGGATGAGAAAATTTTATCTGAATATTGAGACAAACTTCTGAACAGTGAAATCTATTATACTGTGCAGTCATTTCTTGGAGCACGTTATTTTCATATTCATTTTATTCACACTGCCCCACAAGTCATGCTGATTTCAAGACTGAAGCACTTTGTGGAGTTTGAATTTAAACTCAGATGATTGAAAAAGAAAACTGCATACATTTCAAGCTAACCTCTCGGTGATTGCTTCTGTTTACATGGGGGGTTTTTATACAATACCCACTTACTAGGAATTCTAAAGCTCTGAATCAGAAATGCTGTGCTGTGGAAATAAATTACTCCTTATTTTTTAACTCCATTTGCAATGCATTCTTCCAGATATTATAATATTGTCAACTATAAGACAACATGCCACTTCTACTGTCTCCTTCCAAAACAGATTTTGACATGAGTTCTCTCTACATACTCTATTGTGCAACTTCATTGATTAATTTTTTAAAAAAACCTTAAAATCACTTGGGAAAGCAGGACATCAGATAATAACACTGCAATACTCGATGTTCATATATATTTTTCCTAATAGTTTGGAACTGCTGACACAGGGCATCAGAGAGTCTTTCATGATCCCAAAAGTTATCTTTCTAGAACCAATTTGGAAGAAAAGATATCAGAAAAAAAGTTTGTGTTTGATTTGGGGACAGAAACTTCACCAATGATAATCTGTGGTGACTTCTTCGATTAGGTGCCTACATGAGACAATATACAGTATATACCTATAACTGGACTTATAAGAGGCGTTGAGCTAAATTTCTTATTGTTTTGTACTTACTTGGTCAACCCTCATCCTGACAGAAGGTGATGAGCAGTAATTCAGCAACATCCCTAATCATTATAAGGAATACCAGTTGTGCTGGTTAATGTCACACAAAGTATGTGACCAGTCAGAGCTCTTTACAGCCATTTGTTCTTGCTTGGTATGAGTAGATTATTTTGGTATGAACTGTATTTTTTATATACCAAATACTTTATTGTATCCAGTCACCATGGGGAAGATGAGTATGAATAGGACATAATTAATAATTAATTTTTAGCAAATAATATTATATATTTATTCTTCATAGTTTTCTGAGGAAAACTAGGCATTTTAAATTCACAGAAGTATTGGCAATAAAGGGGTTTTTTTACATAAAATTTTAAGGGACCTGAGGATGAGAGTAAAAAAATTTTATTGAAGAATGCACTACAACTGTAGAATTAGAAGTATATGACACATTACATCTCTTCCCATGTTATTCCTTCACAGCTGAGATTCATAACTTAGAGGCTATAACCATGCTGTGATTTTTAATACACAATATACTGATGCTTCTATGACTTTAAATAAACATCTGTAGAAGAAGGCACATATGGGTCAGATGATCAATACCAGCGCCTGGTCACTGGCAGTGGCCAGCAGGACATGGTCAGTGAAGATCAGGTAGCAAAGAATGGTGTTTTGGGTTTTTTTTCCCTCAAGAATTTTCTCTGAACCTTTTGTGATATGTGGCTTGGAAAAAGATAGGGACAGAAATGAAAGAGATGCTGATTTTATTGGTCTCTATCATACCTTCTTTCCATCACTTCATTCTAGCCTGAACAATCCTAATCATTCCTTCTACAAAGGCAGGTTGCCTATCAATAAAATGTGAAATCCATACAAATGTATTTTGTCTTTTGATAATTGCTTCATCCTTTTATATATTTATTGAATTTCTTTCAAGTCCCTTTCTAATATTTCTCTTGTTATAATCCAAAGTTTTGTTTGAATGTAGAATAACACACAAGATCTGGCTTTAGTTAAATGAGAAGGAGAACTTTCAAACCATGACCTTTAGTTGTGTATGATATATTTAGTTCATATTTCCTTCTCTTTGAGACATAAGTTCTGAAAAGCCCTGGAATTAAAAATTATTTATTCAGCCAGTAGTTGTCAGCACTCAACAATTACTACTAGATTACTTTTAATCTGTAAATCCTTAGGCAATCATGGTGTGTTACATGCTACTTTCCCATGCTAATAACAAATGCCAACCAATATTTTATCATATATTAATGTGCAATTTTTCTCTATTAGAAACATAGAAGTTCTATATATTGGAGAATCATTGGGAATTATTTATCTTCAAAGCTAACTTATTATTATATGACAATTGGGTGGGTTTTTTTAATTTTCAACCCTAATTAAGGACATGATATAATTTATTAAGATAAATATATATTAAGAATATTTTGTTCTTATGACTTTTAAGTGACCTATTATTTAATTTTGATTGCTTGTGAAATAAAGATTGACAGGTTTAAAATACTTAATCTCCATTATGTGTACTTTCTAAGATGCTATTTGCACATTTGGTACACCAATAAGAAGTTGCCATTTAAACTGAAGCCCACATCCAATCTGGTGTTAAAAACCAGACCTATATTGTCGTTCAGTGAAAAGATAAAATGTGAACATTTTTATTCCCCAAACATGGAGCTATAGAATGAAATTTATTGTGAGCTGCTGAGGAATCCCCTTGTGTCTTTGCCTCTGTGAGAATAAAAAACATTCAGCATCACACTTTTCTCCTTCACCAAAACTATACATCTATTTTAACTACAGTTTGTTAAAATATGAGTCACCTTCTCCACACAGAAATTTTTGTTAGCTCAGAAACACTGCTTAACATGTCACTAGTTTCTCAAAATTTTCAGGCTTCTGCTGGGACTAAAAGAGCACTAGTGACCACTAAAAAAAAAAAAAATATGTACAAGAAAACTGACAACTGACAACTCTAGACAACTGAGTGAAGTTTAATATAGAATATAGTCTGTTGACCAAAAGAATCTGGGAATGGAGAGTACTTACAAATGAGGTGTCATTTTAAACAAAATTTTTCTTATGTCTACATGGGTAGGAAGAGAATGAATAATTCTGTGGAAAACAGAAAAAGAGATTTCCTGTAGATGTTATTTTTATGCAAAATTAGGTCTCTGCCAGTTATAGTCAAAACTTTTTTTTAATAATTGGAATATAGCTGTACTTAACTGTGAATTCTTTCTTGTTATTGTGTCTTCTGCCTTGAATTGTGTCCTCCATCAAAATGATCTTGCAGTATGATCTTTGGCTTACACGATAAGTGATGCCTTAGATAAGTAGAAATTGACCACAATAAAAATCACTGTGGACAAGAATTATGGATGTTCTACTTCAAAACTGATGAACTCTGTAACATGCTTCTAATATGCAATGCATTTAATACAGATAAAAATATTTTAATATTACTAAAACCAAATACCCATTGAAATAGTGGGAAGTTGTGAACCATCTTAACTTTCCAAATATCTGTGAAGCGGAAGATACAATAATATTATCTGGAACCTCTGCCCAGACTTGGGTGAGGAGGTGATGGAAATCATACAGAAGCATTCTGGTACTTACGCATGTTAAAACTGTGTTAGGATTAAGCCATACACACACACACACACACACACACACACACACACACAAAGAATTGAAAAAATACTCTCTTTGACAAAGAAAGTAATGTTTTACAGGCCGGAAAGTAATGAAACAAGATACAAATTGTCAGAAGTCAAGCAGAACTAGATTCAATAAAGCAACTTACCCAAGTACAGAGCAGAGTGTATGCAGTGGTGGAGCTTTCCATGTTTTAAAAAGTGAATGTTTTCAGCAAATAACTAGCATTTATAATTTGATAGATTATAAAGCACACTAGAAGGCTTTTTTTTGTTTGTGGGGTTTGGGATTTTTTTTTTTTCCAAGTTTCTTGATAATATGTTCCTCCTTTGCTCTCTGGATTATGAGTGCTTTGGTGGACATGGCATGCAAGAAGAAAAAATAAGTGGTTCAGCTTCCAGAGTAAGGATTTGCAGTTATGATTTTGATATCTGTGAAGCAATGTATAAAATGCCCTGTAAGGGAGGTAGTGTACTCAGGACTTTGGGCACATTGCTATCCAGTGATACACTCTGCCTGCTAATCCCCTTTCTCCTCAGTTTCTGTCTCCTACTCACAGAATTGAAGTGGTGATGGATGCCAGTACAGCTTTCTTCTTGGACCAGACCTTTCATCCAGTGCTTTGGAGATTCCATCATGGCATCACAGTGTGGGGGCTGCAGGAAGATGGGTGGCAGCTGCCTTCACCATGCCAGAAACCCAGTCCCTAACATGCCTGAAGATTTTTGTTTGAAGTTCTCTCTGTTATTTCCTATTCAGCCATTCCTATTATGAAATGTGGAAGATAATATGGCATAAAAGATGAAATTGGGAGTGACAGTTCACCATGAAATCATACCTGAAAACCAAGAAATTAAATGGTCTTCTGCAAAATCAACTTTATGGAAACAGTGTCTTTTGGTATATAAAGAACTATATTTTTAAGAGCTTTAAAACAGAAAACTTTCACATCTTGTCAATTTTCGCCAAGTCTAGGGTTGGTTCAAAGCTCTATTTAGTTGCCATGTATTTTTCCCTTTTATTTCCTTTTCCATCATTTTTGATTACCAAGATTTGATGAATTGTTACCACAAAAACATAACTGGCCACTTGAATCAACTTGCTTTTCTGTCAAGAATGTCTCAGCAGTAGCTTTCATTCTTTCTTTGAAGGATTTCTTTTCAAGTCCAATGGAAAGCATTATTTTATAAAGAAGTACCTTACTGTTTTATAGCTCAATTTTCCAATGCTTCTGGAGAGAGACAGACTTAAGAGTTGAAGGCACTTGGCACCCTGCAGGAGGCACTCTGCACAGCGGAGGACAGAATCATTAAATAAGGTACTTTCTATTGTGCACATACTAAAAATATTGGTTTTGAGCTCTGTTTTGTGCATCTGTACAATGTTCCATTTCCCGGTAATATTTTTACAAGTGCTGTATTTGCTATACTCTAATTGAGGGTTAATGGGTTGATTTTTAACCTGCTTCTCTAAGTATCATAGAAGACCTAACACTGCAAAATATTATGTTAAATATGGCTATTTTAAGTGGTTTCACAAGGATAGGATTTGTTATTTTGTCTGTTAAGGAATGTCTATTTGAGGTAGAGTGAATATTGCGTATTTTATTTGTTTTCAAATACGTCTTTAAAGTTTGTGACATTATTGTCATCATCATTGTTATTATTATATGGATCAAAACAAGCAGCAAAGAGCAGCAGAAGCACCATGCACTCTGATCAGCTGCAATTCTGCAAGTAAAATAACACAGCAAAGTGTTTAATTTAATTTCAATTAAAGAGGGTGGGGAATGATGCATATGCAGGTGGAAAAGTCACATCAAGACCACCTGAGGCGACAGGAATGGAAATTAGTGAAATGAGAGTTTCATAGGCTAAGAACAAAGAGGGAAGAGGTGTTTTCTAAGTAAAGCAACTGCAGAAATGCTGCTGGGTGCATTGCACAGTCTAAGGTAAAGCAATAGATAATGGCAGAAGATAAAGAGAGAGAAGGCCTGGAGAGCAGTGAACCAGAAAGCCTCAGCCACAGAAACAGAGGGAACCTGAGGAGGGAAGGATAGTGAAGGCAGGGAAACCCACAAAAAAAGCACAGGAACTTTTACAGCAATGTTTACCTGCTACCAGGAAGCCTATCCATGCTTTGTCTAACTATTCAGGTGCCCACAAGCACAATACTGTTGTTTGCAACTTCTTCTGCATGCCAAATCACATTTCCCAGACATACGCAGCACTGGTGCCTATGGTACCCTGAAAGTTTTATTCTCTGATATGAACCCAAATTCGTCAGCTTAGAAATCCTAATTTTTGGTATTTTGATGTCATTGGACAGCAAGGGAGGAAAGATTGTCTTAAGAGAGAACATGTTAAGGGAGGTCTGGAATGGGTGGAAGAGAAGACACAGAAAACAGTGTATGGAAAGAAAAAGAAATAAAAGAAACAACTGGGAATAGAAACAACTAGAAATAAAAGCAAGATAGGGATCGAATAAACCAGTTAATTCAATTACATAGCCAAAATACTACCAAAAAGACCGCATGACTTTATATCCTAGATAAGCTACTTCAAATTCAGAGTTTTTCTTTAATAAAAAGTATATATTAAATTAAAATTATAAATAACAAAATTTACTTTGTAATAAAAGGAAGAAAATTTGAACTTCATATAGGAGAAATATTTAAAAATGTATTTGAGGGACAAAATGTAAACATTTTAGTAGAAAAAAAGGGAAAATGTTGATTTAAGGAAACTTTCAAACTAGATTGTGAAATGACTTTATTTAAAACCACTGCAGCTTCATTTTAATTTCTTCAAAAGAATGCTCTTAAAATAACCATATCTTAATATGGTTTTGCTCCCATTTGTTATTTATGGTGCTTCAGAAAAGTTGTGCTTGCATTGTTTCTATTTTACTTTTCATTTTGCAGTGGTTAAAACTGGTTTCTATTCTGGACGTAAGCTTTATTAACATTTTGTTTGCTTTAGTTTCTTTTTGAAAGTGTCCCTTTTTTGATATCACAATATAATAAACTGGACAAGCAAATTAGGCAAGTACTCAGTATCTTTATGAGAAACAATGCCTCCATTATTTTTAAATTAATAAATAAAGAGACATAGACAGGAAACTTAGGCTTTTCGTTTGTTACTTCTTTTTTTCAGTTTCCCATTTCCTGGGAGAACATGTGAAGATACCACACAATGACTGAGACAAATGGAGTGTGGCTGAGAAGTGAAGGTATTCAAGAGTAAACAGTGCAAGACCAGCTATTTCTGTATGTCAGGTACAATAACAGAATACATTCAGAACATAGAGGAAATTGCTTCACCTTGCTTAGAGTAAGTGCGTGCAGATAACCTCCGCATGTGACTGGAACTGGTTGATACTTGGTAATATATTTTGTGGAAACTGAGTCACCCACTCAAGGAGGAGATGGTGCAGAATAGCTATTATTATGTTTCTTAGTTGTGACCGCCAAACAGAGGTTTCCAAAACTTTATTTTTGTTTCTCATTATATCATGCATTGTTTGGATGAAGGTGTCATGGACTAGAAGTAGAAAGACATTTCTGATTCAATAAATTCTGTAAGTAATATGAAAAGTCAGAAAATTATGCTATAAATTAAGAGAGATTTCTTAGATGAAGGGCTTAGTAAAGGACTTCAAATTTTTACCACCCTAGGTTTTTCAACATTTGTTCATAGGACACTGAGTTACAGTTGCAATCGTGCATTATACAAAAACACTGGGACCACTCAGGAGAATAAAAATAAACACAAAATACAAATGAAATAGACCTATTGAATACTTGCACTTGGGGTAAATTGAAACCAGAAAGGAATATTTCCTTTCTTCAGCCATAATTCTTCATTATCAGATATTATTTGGGACTCTGCAAACACTGGAGAAAGAAATTTGTGAAGATAATTGAGTCTTCTTTCACCCTTTGGTTCTTTTTTCTTCTTTTTATATGATTTACTTCATGAGGGAAGAATTCAGCATAATAAATTAAACAGAATACCATATTCAAACATATAACCTCTTCTTAAAACAAATGAGGCAATTCAATTGGTTTCATTTATTCCATAAATTTAATTTTTTTTGGCAATATAACAAAATATATTAAATAATGCATTCAATTGGATTGTGCTCCATTAGATAATTAAGTGAATATCACTTAATAATAACATGTCAGAATAAAGACAAATATTGAAAAGTGATGAGCTTTTACTTTGCCAATTTCATGAAGAGGTGGCATTTCATATGTCAAAGAACATAGTTTGTATTAGGTAAAATTGTCTTTTTTGTCTTTTCTGTTTAATAGAGAGGGAAAGACATTTCAAGATATATTTTATATGAGTCTTAAAGATTGATTTGAGCTAGAGAGAGCAATAAGAAAGACTGTCTCAATATATGATGTCCCACAGGCACATCTATAGTGCCATAATCTTACTATATCTGTTAGTGGCCAAAATCCTAATGGCACTAATGTGAATACCGTCTGTTTCTTAAAGAATTGCTTTGAGCAGAAAAATTGCTTCTCTCTGTTGCCTTGCATTTACGAGTTCAGTAGCTTCATTTCGACAAATATATGAACTTAGTCTGCTAGGTGTATACTGGAACACCATGGAGATAACGGGACTCTCAAGGCTGTGCCAATGATCAGCAGGAAATGTCAATGGGCCCACCGTATTGCATTGGTTTTTCAGACCTTTCTAATTTTCCAGAGTCACCTTGCCTTTCACAAACTTTAGTCTGTAATACTAGACTGAAAGTCTCTACGAAATAGCTTTGCTGGTTTTTTCCATTTCAGTTCCTGGCACTATCACTTTTTTTTTTCACAGATAACACTGAAGCTTGCTTTTCAAAACTATTCTTAGTGTTTCTTATTTCTGGAAATTAAACTGAAAAAGCTGGAATCACTTCTGAACTTTTATCTAAAACCTGAAGCTTTTACTTCAGTATTAGAAATGGTCAAGGGTTTGAGGATTTCCTCCCCTATTTTCCATATAAAACTACTACTTCTTAAAGGCTCTTTTGAAAAATGACTGTTGATAGGGACTATCCACATATCTACAAACAAAACAGGGCTGGGGTTTTTTTGTGGGTTTTGTTTGATTTGGTTTGTTGTTGTTGTTGTTTTGGTTGTTTGTTTGCTTCTGATAAAGTGGTGATTCAGAAAGGTGACAAGGAAATACAAATTCCAAATTAGTTAATACAATGACAAAACAACAGACCACACACATCACTGTAACGTGTGAATGTAAGTGCCTACATCTTTTGTTTCAGTTCTATCATCTTAAATGCTTCTTTCACTATTCTTTTCAACTCAATAGATCAGAATTCCAGACTGCAATTTTTGAACATTTCCCACCAGGCAGAATTTATTCCTTCTATTTACTGGTGTCAAGCAGGTTTCAGTCTCATGCTGAGCAGATGCTTTACTAATGTTTTGCACTGTGATTAATCAAATATTTATGCAGCACATGAAGGAAATATACTTAGATTTCACTGCAGATGATTGAATAAGTTCTATACCATTTCCCCAGTGAATAGTCACACCCAAACACTTTCAATTATTCATGTTCTAATTTGTAGATATTGCAAGCACTTCTTATCTGGCAATGCCTGCTAGTCCTGTAGCTGAGAAGAAAGAATGGAATAATTCCTTCCATGTATAGCAGATAAATGATAAAGAATGATTCTGTTCTTTCAATATACAGGTTTAGTGCCAGCTCCTGACTAATTTAGAAATTCATGGTAATCCATAAACATATATAATTTTTCTTACCTTCATTACAGCTGACATATTCTGATATTTTGTATGCTACTCTGCTTTGAAATGCATGGGTGGTTTAATCCTAAGTGAGATGGAATAATTTTGGGAAAGTACTACTGCAAATCACTAATGTGTGCAGTATCTTACCTCTGCTCTCTAAAATGAGGATAAAAGCATTTTTAGGAATTTAAAATTGACAGATAGGAAAATCAAGGTCCTTGAATACTTGATTGAATACTTGTTTAGGAAGTCCTTACGGATACAAACTCTTTCCTTTAAATTTTGCTGGATTAGACAATAATACATAATGTACATGTTATTACTTTTCAGTTTAATTTTTTTTGTTGTGATAGGCAGAATGCTTGGTTTTATTCCTAGATAATAAACTAAACATTAATTGTAATTCTGTAGATAATTAAGATAAATGTACACTTAACTGATACAGAGTATCATGTGTATAAGCAAAAAAAAAAAAAAAAAGTATATATAAAAGGAAAAAAAATATTACTTCTTAAATCCAAGCTGGCATCAAGCTGGCCGGAGCTACAAACCTGCATAAGAAAAAAAAAGGAAGAAATTCATTAAAGAGAAACACCAGATTTTACATAGAGGTCCAACATTATAGATTGAGACTTATACATCTGGGCAATAAAAGAAGGTCGGGAGATGAAAACAGATCCAAACTGGTCATGACTAAGTAGTGTTACAGTGTGGTAAACAGGCATGGGGTACTGCCAAGCAGTCTTTCTGCTCAAGGCTCTACTTATAGATAAGGCTTCAGTTAGAATACTAGCTAGAGATTTTGGTGCTGTGTTCTAAGTAGGAAATGGGCCATGGAGAGAGCCTGGAGAAGACAGCAAGAACCAACACTGGTCTGTCCTACAAGATAGACTGAAGAAGTTGTAATTTAGGGAGGAGAGCTTGGTGGTTCCAGTTTCAACTATGCGAAAAAGAGCTGTGTGGAAAAGAGAAAATCCAGCTGTGAAAGTAAGGTGCTTCATCTGTAACAAACTAGCCTTATAGCAGATATCAGGAAAACTTTTTGGAATAGAATATTATAAATGCTATGAAATAAAGAAAGGAACAACTTTGGATATACTCTTGTCAGAAATGGCTTATGGAATGCTGATTCTGCTTCTGGCTAGAAGTTAAATCAGATCTGCACAGATGTCCTTCCAGACTTTTACTCTGTAACCCTCTCCAATATCCTTACCATACTGAGTGTCCTTTTTTTTGTTTTTAAATTCCCTCTCTTTTCTCTCCTCCAATTTGTATTTTTACAGCTGATTGTTTCCTAGACACAAAGATCAACAGTGGAGACTATTCAGGCTTGGATTTTTGGATTTTCAGAAAAAAAACATGATGAATTGTCAGCCCTGTGAAGTGGTTTATGATTCAACTTAATTTTTTTCTAGTTAAAATATAGATTTTTAGATAAATTAGATATAAAAATAATTAAAAGCTGATGGAGTGGATGAAAAGGATGCCTAAATGGATCTCTGCTTTAGCAACCTGTATGATCAATGCTTCACAATAGAAAATATTCAGAAAAATCTTATGAAGTGTTTTGATATATTTATGTATTATCATTACCTGTAGCAATGATATATTCACGCTATAATGTATAATATGATAATATTGCTGCAGCATACAAAAAGAAATTTATCATATGATCATTAACAAATCCACAGACTTGGATCACCTGTACATTATCACTTTTCCATGCATATCTTCACGGAAAAAGTAATTATAGTTATCATGTGAAAATTAAAAAAAATTGTTATGCTTGAGAGCTTCAGCTTATATTTCAAATCTTATCATTATACACATTTTTTTATCACTGCACAGATGAGGTTCATGACACTGGAAGTAGCTGCTCATCAGTTTCATTCTAACTATAATAGTCATGACATTTTCTCACAGTTATGAAAACATGGTACAATTTTAAAGTAGTTTTACTAAAATTGGAATATTTGATGAAGAATACGACATGACAGTCCACATCATGATTAACTTGCTATTAGTTATATGTCAAACTTCTGATACACAAAATTTAAAACTGGTAGCAGTGGAAGAGTATGAAAATCTGTGTGAAAATAACTACATTTAAGACAGTTTGTCCAAGCATGGTGTTTACAGCACAGTATGTACAGTATATTAATGTGTCCTTTCTTGGTTGATGAATGGTCTTGCTTGCTAATAGTATTCTAAACCTGTTGTTTCTATCATTTATGAACTTAAGCAAAGGACATATAAAATTTTAAAATACTCCACACCTATTTTTTTTCTCTGTAGTGGCTTTACTGTATTTCCATTCAGTCCGTTATTTCATAGAGACAAGAATGGATCAGTCTTACACTGCTCCAGTCATACATTCTGAAAAAAAATCTTTAGCTGTTTCATTCCTTCTGAGTAGAAACACTTTGGAGTTTTTTTCTCCACAGGGGATTTTAAAAGTTCATTCAGAAAAGATTGTGGATATCAGGCCTTCTCACTTAAAAGACATTCTATTTTCTCCTCTATCACAAAACATTAATTTCTTCAAAGTATAAGCAATGTTCTTTATCCTATATGTATGACGAATAAAACAGGCCTTAAAGGATGGAGCGAGGGGGAGGGGAAGAGAGAAACATAGCACCACATATTTTTCAGTCAGATGATATTTCCTGTTGTAAAAAGGCCTGTATCTTAGGAATATTGTCTTGCATAGTGAGGTCCTTTTTCTTTTTAAAATTTGTTTTCTTAGTTATTCTACATAAATGAAACTATTGCAGTGATAAAGAAACTGTAGCTTTGATTTTTGACTGATGGAAGGCAAACATTTATCCTAGGACATTTTATACTCAGTATTCAAAAAGAAGAATGCTTTCTGGCACTTGGTTCATCACCTTACATCCTGAAAACAAGTATTCCTTTTCTGTTTGAGTTCTTTAGTCTAGCGCTGCACACACCACAGTAGACCATAGACTCCATATACAGCTGATTTCTATGGCACATGATCTGGACTTTGCTCATTCTGCTTGTGATGGTGCTAAAAAGCAGTTTTAGTGGGTACACAGTTTAAATTTTTGTTCTGACTTTGGCTCCTAATCATGCAAACCTGGCAAATATATCCAAGCATCCTTTTTTTCTAAAGAGATATAAGTTTAAAAAAAATCATTTAAGGAATCAGCCCAGCCATAACATCACAAGACTAATAGATTATTTTCTATATATGATTGGCTATTCTATACATATGTGGCTTTATCCCAAGCTGAAGGACACACACTGTTTTAAAAGCAACTGCATTCACTGATCAGTTTCCTGGATGCAGCTGCTTGTTCCTTACTGCTCCCAGAATGTTGATTGCATTGAAGAGTCCACGAGATTGGGTGTGATATTATACTTCAATCTTTTAATATCACCTGTTTCATTTTTATGGAAGAGGATTAGGGAGTGATTTCACAAGTACTCTGCCATTAGCAGGGAGGAGGAGTTGGTGTTGGGAGGCAGAGAGCAGATGGATCAGGAACCCCTTCAACAAGCCAGCTGGAACCAGTAAACAAGGTGGGTCACAGGCTCAGCTCTTTTAGATGCACAGCAAGACAAGCCTTGATGCACTGTGAGTAATGAGTCTGTTATCTGCTCAGAACAGAGGAACAAAACTGGTGAAAATCTCCAAACTCCTTTAAATAATTAAATGTGTTGCGGTGATACGTGCCAAGATTCTAGGAAAAGAGTCCAAATTATCTATAGGTAAATTACTGCATGAGGACCAACTAGAGTTTATGGGGCATACTTTAATTTCAGACTCTATAATGAAAATTTTTTTTGAACACAAATTAGCAGTGATACATAGACCTGAGAATTTCCAAAATTTTTGAGATGAAGTGCTTAACAAAACCAGGAAAAATAATTAAATAAATATTCAATCTTTGGTTATGTTTTGATAAGTTTTTGGAAAATGTCAACTGCCTCCAGAGGCAGCAATTAGTATCCATGAGGAGATATTGTGCAGTTTCTTCTGGTTAATATTTATCAAAGTACAAAATGTGCAAAAAGAGGATATTTTCTTCCTTTCTTTTACAAATGTAAATTTGGAAGTTTCTTTGCAGATTGTATGGCATTCCCTGCTGCAAATGGACAACAGTCCTACAGGCTTACTGCACATTTTCCCAATATTCAAAGAAAACCCAACTACATTAATTCTGAGCTATACTGCTAATTTGGAAACTGGCCACACACATTCAATACATCTTCAAGGAAAAATAAGCTTTGGATTACACAACTAGATAATAATTAGAAATTTTTTATTTGATTGGTCTTATATCAAGGGTAGATAATGACACTGCATACTAGACCTAGTACTGTAGGCGCAGACAAACTATTTAATAACTAACTTGTCTTCCTATTACTTTTCTGTGGAAGTGGACATACATCAAAACCACCTACTGAAACTTTTTTTTTTCCACTTTGTACAGTGGCAGATGCATAAAGAGTTCTGTCAGCACAGCTAGTAATGTTGTATAAGTAAAAGCAAATCCTTAGAGCTTTGTATGTATAGCTCTGTTATCCATGCCTTTTTCTCTCTTCAGTTACAGTGTCATATAACATATAAGGGCTTCTGATATCACTCTTGACCTATGAACCCTCTTCAAGAAGTACAAACGCTGTGAAAATGAGCCTTTTCATGTTTCTGTTCTCTTTCCATGGAATTTCTGATTGAGAGATGGAAAGATATTCTGGGTCACAAATTTGAAAATCAAGTGAATGTAGTTAATTTGTAATGCTTGGGTTTCTTTGTAGTTTTTCTGATTAGCTGCTGTGTTTTGTTTGGTGAATGCTTGTGTTTGTGTGACACAGAGGTTCTCAGGCTCTCAACCTACAACATTGTAGACACTTTGTGGTGAAGCAGCAACTAATCTCTACTTCCCATGTGCAGCGATGGTCAGCTATGTCTCTGAAAAGCAGGGCCCCTACACATGTGTAGCAGGCAGCCATCGGAGACAATGAGTGCCTCCCTCTCCTGCTTCTTGCATCAGCTTTTATATCTGGGTTGACGTCATATGGTATGGAATATCCCTTTGGTCAGTGCAGGTCAGCTGGCCTATTTGTGTCCCCTCCCAGGACCTTGCCCTTGACTGAACAGTGAGTGCTGCGCTCAGTGGTAGCCAAAATATGGGTGTGTTATCAACATCAATGCAGAGCACTGTGAGGGCACCTATGGGGAAACAAATTCTGGCTCAGCCAGTCCCACCACATGCTTATATCAGGAGCAAACACTGTTTGGACAGACCTTCCAATTTTGTCTCAGAGGTGTAGAAAAAGTTTTTTAAAGGATCGTATATTATTTGACTCATGTATGGAAGCCCAGTGTGGTATGTTACCACATCTGTGATCCCTCTAACCAACAATTCAATATTTCTTCAAACAAATGTCACAACTTCCTTGATTTATTCTGACCCTTTGCCTCATATTTTCCTGATCCTTTCAACAGTATCTAGGACCTGGCATCCTCTTCCCCCCTCCAGCCACATCCCCAATTAATTTTTCTTGCCATGTGTTAGCTGCCTGCTCTGATTTCTGCCTCAGCCAGCTAAATTGTCAAAAGAGATGTGTTCTCTCGGTTGTGCCATCCAGGACAGGGACAGTTTTGTTTTTCCCAGCTCTTTTGTCTCTGACCTCTATCATTATGGACTTACAAATCTCAGACCCCTTTGTGGTTCCTCTGCATATTCTGGCTGTGTTCTGGCTTGAGTCTTGGGGCGGCACTGGGCAGTGCACTGGTCCCACTCCTTCCCTTCACAGCAAATGTCTTTCTCAGTGAACATGTTTCCATGAAGTACAAGTCTGGCATAAGGAACAGGTGGTGTTTTCCAAAAAGAACTGCATTCACAGAATAAAAAGACTGTGTTCCTGATGCATGCAGACCAGCAGGCAGGGAGAAGTTGTGCAGAATGTAACATATTCATGGATAGAAATTCATCCCAATTTTGCAGTATAAATTTAGAATTAATGTAGCCTTTACCTGATTTCTTACTCTGCAACCACCTCTGAAAAAGTCTGACTTCTTCCTGAATAATGTCAGTAACATCCACACTGACATGGGTTATGAAAAGAAATTTATCTTTGATATGACTTGTTTTATAATTATACAGCTCTGATCTTGCACGACTTCAGAGATCTTTCTGCAGCAACATCTCACAACTTTGCAATTTTCTCAGTAGTCCAAGTCAAAATTATTCAACTAGGCCATATCAAGTTGACCTTTGAACCTTTAGTTGCAAGCAGACTTCTGTAAAGGGAGTTGGCTACATGGAAAAGGAGTTATAGTAAGCTTCTAGACTCTTGCGTAAGAAAATAAGGTCCTCTATGAATTTGGAATCCTTTCAGTGTTACTCACAATTGGATTGAATATCTGTTCCGAGAGTGGACAGGTGAAGCTGCATTTGATTTTAAATTGCCTGTACAAATCTGCTAGATGCCTAATTTAAGTTCTTTGTTCCATACCCTGTCAAACTCTTGCCACAGAGTTAATGTGATAGGCCTCTGAAAGTAATTCATTAATGATTAATAGTCTCTAGAGGACAGAAGTTGAAAGGCTGAAATTTTTATTTGTATTGTGAAGAAATCAAGGTAATTAATACATATTTCTAGAGACTACTGTACATTTACCATAAGATTTTATTTACTTTGGAAAAGAAATATTTAAGTAAATTAAAAATATAGGTGGGAAATACTCCTTCCTCTTGTTTCTGAGCTTTGAGGTATGGTTTCTCTTTTTGTCTAAGATAAAAAATATCTTTCAATTGTGTGTTTGAATGAGAAAGAAGGGCAGAGGGATGTAATACGTAGTATCCCATTCTCTGAATGTCAGCAAAGCATTGCCACTCTGTGTGTGTGTGCGTGTGTTTATGCAGGCATGTACATAAATCAGTTGCTCAGGTGAAAAGTTTACATTAACAGCAGTTGTGCCAACTCACATGGCCAGGAAAATCAGAGGCTGACACAAAAAGTGGAAAATATATTGCAACATAAAAGGTCACTTCAAAAAATTTCTGACAGCCTGGAACAGCAGAAGGTCAAAAATTAACAACACGTTGTCCTGTTTGGTTAGACTGTGCTACTACACTCTCTCTATGGACTCTTTTTATCTAAAGTAATTACATGCTCTTTTGAAATCAGACAGCCATTCAAAGACTGTATTTCCCATTTTATTGAGAAATGAATCAAGTATAGCACACAGCTCATTTTATTCCAGAAGTCCTTTTGAAATGCAAATAGTAGAGTCTTTCAATGAATACACTTCTGTTTGTGTCATTAAAGATAATGTAGGAACAATTGATAATTATCCAGTTTAGGAACTGTGTGTCTAAAACTTGCCTGTATTTTCACCTATGTTATAATAAAACATCTGATAAAACACTTCTAACTTTCCACATATCTTTTATCTGTGCCTAAATCAGTTACAGAATCCCTGCTGATTACTGATATATCAAACCCCTTATCCTATAATTTAAAAATTTCAGCCTCAAAAAATCGTAGGTTTTTTCCTACTTCTTATATTTTAGAAAACCTTAAAATATTTTATAAGAAAAGGCTTTGAACAGATAGACTGGGAAAAGCCTTGCTGATCATCACAAGATGAAGATATAGAATATGTTTTCACAGTTTTCCCCAATACTCTATAATAAACACAACAACTCCACAAAACATAGGGATACCTAAAAGTACAAAAGCTGCTCTTGTCAATCTTTAAAGAAAGAATTTCTTGGAATCTGTTTTCTCATCTTTATTTACCAGTCTGTCCTATTTCACAGCAGGCAGACCCCGCACCTCACTGAGACCTCTATAAATGCATCTTACTGTCTCCACAAAGACACTGTGAGATCAATGTTCCAAAGGATGTTAGCGTCAAAAGACCCACAAGTCACGATCTTGAACAAGTCTCATGACATCACACAGTACACGGAATCATATTAGTAAGGAATATTGAAAGTTTTGCAATGAATTTTTAACTGTATTTCATAATATTTGAAAATATGTAGCTCTGGAACAAAGTTTTAGAAGACATCAAGAATAAATGAAGAAAATATTTACTGCAAAAGGCACATGAAATTTACTTCAAGCACTTAAAAGCAAAACACTGTATTTATGTGAATTTGTAAAGAGTTTTCCTTTTGGGGTATGTCATAATAGCTCTGAATAGGTAAATGGAGTTATCTTAAAGTAGCTTATATGTATTGTAACATCAGCCATTGACAGTTATTGTGAGTTACATTTTGTATTCAGAGACTGGACATATTTCAGTGTATTTCATCAGTTAATGTCATTTTTATTAGAGCTATACAGGAAATATATGACTTCTGTTTTACAAACAGGACTGTTTAGAAAACAGAAGCTTTTTTTAAGCTGTAAAACAGGTAAGACTTTTAAAAACACTGTTTAGCTGCAGAAACTCTGATACTGTCACAAGGAGTCAGGAAAGATCAGCTTGATTCTCTGTTATGCTTTACAAAATTTAAGGAAAAAACCAGCAAAACTTTTAATGTAACATAGGTTATTGACATTCTTTTCTTAAAGAATAGATTCTAGATTTACAGAAAATGAAGGGTAGAGGATAGACATTTGCCATCCTAGTATGCCGGGTACAGTAACCGACTATTCTATATTCCACTCCTCATCTGTAACCATGCTATCTTAAAAGTCTTCTGCTGAGATGAAAACCCCTCAGTGGTCTGGATGTTGTTCCAAACTTCCCAGAGTTTATTTTTGACTTAAAAGCCAGGGGTGCAATCAGTGGATCTAACTTTCACCTGAAGGAGTAGCAGAAAGTTGTCTCAGGTTCAGGTCATTGCTACAGATAAGCTCTGAATGCAATAAACAGATTCCTGTTTTATAAAAGGAGATTTTATAGTTGCAGAATAAGCCAGAGTTGTCACCTGTTTTGCTTTGTGATTTGTTCATTCTGAGAGGAATTAATTAAAATGTTGAGATAAATAAATCCTAGGTCTTCTCTTGAGATGTTCTCTTTTTGGCATTTGAATTGCTAACCTCTCTATAGCTACAGACTTAAAATAAAACACAAGCCTTTTATTTCTGAAGGAAAAGTTTACACAGAAAACTAATTTTAACCTTCTGTTCTGATTCCTGTGACAATAGTCCCATCTCTATGCGAGCAGAACTGTCTGCCAGAAAAATTCTCAGATGTCGAGAGTCAAAGTATAAATATTAGTAAATTAAAGTTTTCTGCAGACAACAGAGCTCCGAATAATTTTGTGACCTTTCAATTAAGTAATGCATAATTACTTTTTTTACTGTTATCCTCATTTTTTTTTTGTCTTCTGTGTGTAAGCCAAAAACTTGCAATGCATCTAGCTGAGGAAAAGATAGTATGAGGCATAATATAAAGGTCTGTTTTATTCTACTTTATAGAGCTAAAACTTACTATAACTCATGGCTTTGGCTTGTATCTACAAGGAAACTCCTGTCTGTTAAAACATACTAGCTAGCATTTTAAAAGGCTTTTGCTCTTTCCTGCTGTTGGGAAAATGCCTGCTGTGCTTGTCTGTTTAAAGGAACGATAGGCTTCTGCTAAGAGATATGAATAAAAAACATAAAGTAATGAAAAAAAAGTCCCTTAAGAAGTATTCTGTAATATTCTGCAATATTACTTGTCTCAGTTTGAGATGATTTGGAGGGATGGAGACCTCAGAGGGAAGTCTCTTCCCTCAGATTCAATACCCCTGGTTTCTCCAATACAGAGTTCTAATACATCTGGATGTAAGTGAAAAAATAACTCTTTACCAAGAAGAAATACTAATAGTAATACAGATAGAATTAGGTTAAACCAGCAGATGAGGAGAAACTCCCCAAGCCCCACCCACCTGACCAAAGTGAGATAGCATCCCACCTCCCCTGCCTGGAAAAAACCCATGTGGCCACAGGATAGAGACATGATTGCCACCCTTCCACATGGTTTGCCTCCCCCATACCCAGAACACCTACAGGAGCAGTTGGAGAGCCAGCGCTGGCAGGAAAGGGCCAATAGATGGGATTCAATACCAGCAGACACTTGCACGGCACTGGAGTGAGGCTGCAGTGCTGGCACAGGCAGTCGGAGCAGGGCTGTGGATCCCCCCAGGTGACTGGAAAGATCCATAAGGCACTCGGATCCAGCGCTGAGACTTCGTTGTTGCAATTTCAATAATTATTGGTTAAAGTGGTGGTCACAGTCTGGATCCTTTGGGTGCGGTGGAAGCCTCAGGTAGTAAGAAAAGTTCCACGTGTGGGTGTTGAATGAAGTCTGAGTGTGGTCTTTCATTTGGCTTAGGTTAGTTGGGAACACTCCAGTACCTACTCTGGCACAGGGAGTTCTGCATCTGATGTTTTACAGGATCACGGGGAATTTCAGGAGTTTTTGGCACCCTATAAGATGTTACATCAGCACAGGTGAATCCATTATGCCTCATCACAGAGAAGAATATTTTTAGGCTATGTGTGAATTGTCCTGGTGCTTCCCCTGAGGGGAGTTATGACAGCTGAGTCATTTCTGTAAGTGCAAAGCACTACCCCACCGTGCAGGATTTTCCTTTTTACTTATCTTGTTTAACACCCAGCTTGTAGCCTGGGGTGTCAGGCGTGCACACCCTCTGCACCTGGGTGGTCACTCTGCACATTGTTAGCCAAGCACACAGCGACTGAGCCAGGAGCACCAACAGTCTCTTTACAGCACCTGGGCAGTCACTGCAGGTGGTCTAATGTTGGAGTCATTAATCACTAGCAGTTCCTTCTCTAAATAATGCAGAACACAAAAAAGCCAAAAAGGTGTATTTAGAGAAAGGAGAAAAGAGGTGGATACTAGAATTTTTGTGCAAACCAGGGCACTACTATATCCCATAAATAAAGACTATAATAAATTGGACACCAGAGGTAGGCTACATTTTACTGAAATTTAGAGGTTTTATAACCAGGCTGTGCTCCTTTCACAGCTGGGAGAGGACTGAGCATTTTTGAAGAGCGATTCTTCAGACCTCTTTCAGACATCCACCTTAGGGTGAGAGTCATTCTGCCCTGGCAGGGGCTACTTTTCTCTGTATATGAAGTGAGTGTAGATGACTCAGTGTAGATGCTTACCACAAATAGGTGCCCACACTTCTCTGTTGATTCCCAGCTGTGGCTGTATGGGATCCCATACATCATTTGCTTGAAGACTTTGGCTAAGTTCAGAGTGCACAATACTGTGTCTTACTACCAAGAAACTGTGTGCCTGAGAATATTTTAATCTCTGAGTATGCAGATATCAAGAGTAAGGAAGACATTGGATCTGGACCATATCCATACTCTTTGTTTACTCTTTGATGGGACCTACACTTCCTGCTGACAGAGGGATATAGCAGCAATCCGCATCTGTAGGCAGCCAGATGAAATAGGCTTAGCTACAATTCAAATTACCTTAGAAATGCAATTATCAGGACAGGTGGGGTAAGCGTGTGATGTTGCTGCAAAGGCAGCAGATCCCACAAGATGGCTGTGCCAGCTATGGTGTGGCCCTCACTGGCCGAGAGGCCCCAAACCCAGTTCTCTAAATGTCATTTCAGGCTGGAGACTTAGTGTTGACTTGCATCCACAGAGTGTGCATGCAGACTGTGTATTTACAATGCACAGACTCAGATTTGTCTGCAGAATGGTGATGTTTTCAATCTATTTGACTTAGACTAAAAAGAAATGGGAAGGCTCTTCCAGTTTCTGCCCCTTTAACTGCTGTTACTCTTGCATAGCATATAGCCTTTAGAAAAACCTCTGTTTCAAAGGATCTTCTTAACAGTCCTTTCTGTAGCTTTAGTATGGATTCAATTTTTCCTCAAATCCTCACATATTGCCCCTATGAAACTGAACCTATAATTTAGCTCAGGCCACTTCACTAAAAGTAATAACTTTTAGTATGCAAAATGTGTAATCCCCTTTCCACCTCAGTTGGTTTTCAGTTATTACTGCCCATTAGTATTTTAAAATGTTAATCGTTATACACTTTTATTCTTCTATTACTCAGAAAAGTATGAATTAATTTTCTGACACTTTTTCAAAAATACAGCACTAGACTGAAGTAAAGTCTGGGAAGTTTCAAACTCAAAGTTAGTTTCATAAGCTTAATAAAATACAAATCCAGAAATCATATTGAAAGTTTTAACTACTGTTGGTGCAAAGAAAAATAGCCTAAAGTAACCATGAAGAATACATGCATTTAACTTGTCCCATTACTTGTCAGTGAAATAAATCACTCTTTAGATGTCAGGAAAAAAGGTATTCAGAAAGCAGCACATCATGGGAGCTCAAGGAATGACACTTGTTAACCATAAATTGCAGAAAGATGTCATCCAGAATATTCAACCTGATGCTGAACCTCACATTCTAAGAGTTTACAGATTTCACTTCCTGGTCTCACCAGAACTCCGGAGACTCCTTTGATATAATGAATGTGTTACTTAGAAATTACAGACATATGAAGGTACTATGTAAACATGTATTTTTGCGAGGGCAAATAAAAAAATTGATGGGTTTTTTTTTTCATGGGAAGGTACAAAAATATGACATCCTTTATCTCTGAAATACCTATCTTGCCTGTCAGGCTATTTTCTACTATTTTCAGCCATATTTTTAAATCCATACATAGGATGGTGTCAGAAGAAAATTAGACTTAATTTTTTACATGTATAGATATGTGTTCTTATACATACAGATTTTTCTAGATATTTTCTGAAAAGCAACTTTCTGCTACAGAATAAACCAAGTACTCAGAGGGAAACCTAAGTCATTGAAGAAATACAACAAACATTGTCATTATAGGAGTGAAGAACTTCCACCTGGCCACTCTCTCTGTAAAATGCAAGGCGGTGTTCCTTGTGTTCTTGACGGACCAATGCACAATTACTCTGTCAGAGAGGCTGATTGTTACATTGTCAGACTTCTGATTTCTCTGTGGGAAATAACATAGGGACATGCAGCTTCCAAGGGAATTCCCCAAAGAAAATCAGAAAATCTCTTCATGGCAGTTTTAGTAATGTAGATACGCGAGTTAACTGCAACCAGAGTTTCCTCACGCACCTGAAAGATGCTGGGGATTTCGTGCCATGGGTTCTTTTCATATCCATTAGTGTATAATTAGGCAATATCTGACAGAATCAGTTTAAAATTAGTTATTACCGCAATAGTTCCACATTCAGTCTTTCAACATCTTGTCTATTAAGACAGAAATTCACAAGTGACATGAATTCAGCATGAATAGTTTCCCAAGTTGTTGTGAGAAAATGAAACCCTGCAGGGATTTTCTGGTAACTCAGTGTAACATTTTGAAAACCTCTGAAGAAAACACAAAGTGGGATTAAAAACAGAAGATAAAAATAGAGAGGTAAGGACAAAAAAGAAGGTGAAGGAAATGTAGGACATGAACAAAAGAGTAGATTGAGACGTAGTACAGCAGAACTGCAGACAAGCAAAGATTGAGCAAACGACAGACAGAAAGCAGAGGATGTTCTGTAATTATGGGATTATAGAAAAGCAAGAATTGCACAAAAGGAGCACCAGAAGCTGAAAATAACGATGATATTTTGATTCATTTCAGTTCACCTTCAAGACTTCAGCCGGTAGCAGAATGAGGCTATAAATACATTGAGAAAACCGTATACATGCATATATAGGCAATTATATATATCTACATATATATATTCATATGCAGCAAGGAAAGCTGGAAAAAACTTACAGCATGATTATAAAAATGAGGCAATTACAGTGGAGACACACCTGAACATAGGGAAAAATATCTTCATTGGGTTCTGATAGCAGTCTGGCAAGAATTTTTTTCTGAATATTTGTCATCCAGAAACAGCGTGGAAGAATGAAAAGATCTTCAAAGGAGGCAATACTTTATGTTTTTAGAATCAGTATTCTAGTTTTAAAGTCAAAATACTTTATAAATAACATTACTATGCCCACAGATTTCTTTAGGTTTGGACATTCATGTGCTTGGTTTTCAAGTGTGAATAAATCTTCAATTGTTTTTGCATGGAGATTTTATCGAACAAAGGTAAGAAGCAGAGTTAGTTTTCTGCCATGGTTGTTTTCCTTAGTCTGATGACCTGCTCCAAAATGGAAATGCAAAAAATATTGCCTGTAGAAACCCTATTCAAGAGGGTATGTCAGGCAATTTGTAAGGTCTTCTTAAGATGAGAGGGATTTGTGTGTCAGTGTGAATGTCTGGCAAACAGATTATCCTAAACTTGATCCCACAGCAGTCCTGCCATGCCACCTTGCAGCTCTGCTCTATGGAGGCTGTCAAGCATCTTTGCATGTCTTTCAGCCTTTGCTCAACTCCAGGGAGCAAAGGCAGCCTCCTCCTGTGGCCTTCCCTCAGGCTCTGCACACCAATGCTCTCTGCAGCACAGCAAATTTGGCTGCGGAGATATATATAGCCATTCTAAGAACATCTCTTAAAAAGAAATTACTTTCCATTACACTTAACAGTGAAATAAAAAAAATAAATCTCTCAAGCAGGATCCAATTCAGTTAGAACAGCCTCTACAGGCAGTCTCTCCCCTGGGATGTAGTTTTACTAGAAAATAGTGTACTGTACGTGTAAAAAATGAGACATTTTTTCAGAGATGTTTCATATTCAAAAGATATCAAGATAGAGCTCTGGTCAACACTGCCATATCATTTCTCTGAAAAGGAATTGTACAAGGAATGAAAGAGTCATTCTAGAAATACAATTACTTTGGTGAGTTTTTCAGCAAGTCATTCCGGTATAATAGTGCTTGAAATCTACAAAAAATAACCTTATGCAGACATTGATACACACAGTTTGATGAAAAACAATGATTGCAAAAAAACACAAAAAAATACCAAGACAAAAGCAAACCAATTTGATCTAGTCACATAAACTACTGCAGACTCCTGATTTTTTTTTTCCTTTATTGTAGTTCCCAATGTTTTTCTTTCTTACTGAGATGGCTGTTATGTGTGTACCCTTCAGAGAGAAATCATAAAAGAGATTTTTTTTTTCTGTTTGAAAAATAAAGCTTTTCTGTTTTTATGTGTTTTTAGGCGTAGAAACAGACAGCAAAACAAATGTATCTTCTGTGTTGCCAGCCTGAAATGTATTGCAGTAGGACAGGCTAGACCAATATACTATACTATCTGCAAGGGAAAACAAAACCACTGAAGACATCAAACCAGATTTCTAAAAAACCCCAACTTTTGAAAACAATAGTGTCCTGAAGTTTCCACTCACTGTTTCTTCTCCATGTTCCTACTATTTGAAGTCCACCTCTAATAGCTTTAATAATTGTGTCACATCCTCGCTTGGTGTACATACAACAGACGAGTTTTTTGAGTGAAATACACCCAACATACCTGTGGTAGTTTAAATTTCAGGCCCTGGTGAGGTTTGTTGGTTTTAGGCCTCCCCTAACAACTGGGGTCAAAAACTAAGGAAGCATTCCACCCTATTCCCTTACGTAACCAGGTGTATATAAGTAGGTGAGGGGGATGTCCTCGCGCTCCAGCCCTTCTCTTCTCCCTCGCTGTGGGACCAGCTCAGAGACAGCAGCTCTCAGTGTCTGGGCCTCGCTTACCCACGCGGGCTGAGGCCCATCGGAGAGCTCCGGCCGGGCCGGAGGGGAAGGGATCTGCTGTTCTTAAGGGACGTTGGTGAGATTTTATTGTATTAGTTATTTTGTTAAGCTAATCCCTGAGTTCCGATTGTGTCTATCTATTGTGGTTTTACCCTTTTTTTTCCTGTCTCACTTTTTCTCTTTTCTCTTTTGGGATTCGTGTTCATATGTACATAGTACATTGTATATAATTGTATATATGTAAAAATACATTCTTTGCTATAATTTTCTTTGCTACCAGTTTTTTTCCCTTTTGGGAGAGGGGAGTCTGTTGGGCTGGTGTTTGGGTTTGGAGCCAAACTAAACTATCACATTACCCTTATCTGAAGGTATCATTTTATGTCAAGGGAGTAAAAATAAGAGACCAAAGCATATGCATCCATAATTGCCCTTGGAAATCTTGCTCCAGTGAAAATTGTGTTTTGATATTTGAAATATTTGTATTTTATTGACATTTATTTCAATGCATGTTTTCAGTGTATTTTGCTCTTTACATTCTACTTGTTGGCACAGAACCTTCAACTTTCAGAAATATTTCACAATCAACACCCTTCCATTCAATATTCCAGGGTGAATTCAAATATCTGTACAAGGTCTCTCTTAAATGAAAGTAAATACGTAAAAAAGTAAAAGACAAAGAAATTGAAACACCTTGAAAAGATTGGTGATGTTAAGATCTCAGATGCTTGAACTTTTTATTTTAAACAGTTTAACCAATGAAACATTTGATTCTGGAAGGAAACTGCTCACAACTAAACATGATTTTAAAAAACTGTTAATTTATTTTCAGTTGCAAAAGATAGGTGTTACTAGAATATTTGTGCTATGGATGAAGTGACTGCTTCTAAGCTGTAATAGTTTGGGGTCCAGTTTTCTTCTGCACCTGTCTGAAGGAAGTGTCCTGGTTATTTGAATACATGAGTGTTTGGTCAGTACTTTAAAGTCAAAATGAGATTGGTTGCATATGAACTTTACCAAGCAGTAAAAGTTGGGTAGCTGAATCTGTTCTCACAGCTGTGTTGATATTTCCCTCTGTTTGTATCACAGAATATCGTAATACATTCTACTTTCTGGCTACTAAAGAGCATACAGCACAAAGATAATAGAACTGGCAACGGACATAGGAGCATCAAATGGAAAAGATCAGCTGGAAGATGTATTATTTTGAATTGTCAAATGCCAGTAAAATGTAATCGCATGGAAAAATAGCATAATTTGTTCCATTAAATTTTTTTCTATTTCTTGCAGCTGAAGGAAAAGAAAAAAAAAAAACCCCAAGCCTAGAATGGGGGATAAAGTGAGTTTGGGTGTTCATCTTCTATAGCAACTGAAAGTATAGAATTTATGAGAAAAAGTTTTGCTTGGAATTAAACTGATAGCTACTTCAAGACTGGCAATTTTGTTTAGCATTGAAAAGTGATAGACCGAGCCAGCTGAAGGCAGAAGGCTGACATTTGCGTGTTGATTTAATTGATCAGAATAAGCAGAAAGTGATCTGAAGAAAGATAGAGGTATATTACAAAGCGTAAAAAAATTTTACATGGCTAGGGCTCAGCAATCAACATCATTTACACTTCCACTCATAGCAAGTTTCAGGCAGTGTGTGAGTGTTCTTTCCTAACACTTGAGGCAAAAGTATACTTTCAAAAAAGCTTTGTTTGTCAAAGCAACATCTTCAAAGGCCTCACAGACACACTGGTAAAAGGATGTCTGATTTCACTTGAAGTGCACACAAGTTTCTCTAGTAATAAATTAAGTAATAATTAAGGAATAAAGTTAAACTGTGTCAGACTTGTCAGACTGCCTTTTTTTTTTTTTTT
>VWZG01007483.1:830715-860562 GCA_013396735.1 Grallaria varia
ACTTTTTGGAGTAACTGAAAACACAGTAAAGTAAAACAAAGTCATTTTTTTATACTTTTTTTCTTCCTGGACTCACACCTCTGCCAGGCCAGTAAAAGTGTGTCTTTGTGAGGACAGAAGGACAGGAGCCCTGATTAACTCCTCTTGCACATTCAGCCTTTCAAGAAGTTGTAGCGCCTTTCATTGTACAGCAAAAAAGAAAACCAAGGAACTCTTTTCTGTCATGAATAGGAACACTTTACATCAAGTGAATGCTTACCAGGAAAAGATTAACAGCAGGTCATATTATAAAATCTAAGTTTTTTCCCCTTGGTTTGTTAAAGTCATGGATACAAATCAGAATTCCTGGAAAGTAACAGTGCAGAAGTTCTGAGCTTGAGTGGGTGCCCTGAATAAAACGGTATTCTCAGTTTATAACGAGCTTGTACTTCAGTCTTTTGTTGGATCAAAGACCTCTTGAATGATTGGGTTTTGGACAGTGATCAGTAAAGATATTGAGAAATGCCTTGATCTGCAATAAACTGAGGAGAAAGTGGAATTTGTTTTAAAATAGTTTATATCTTAAAGGTTTTCATGGTGTAAAAGACTTCAGGAAGCACAGAAAAGAGCAACAGAATGCCTGTGTAAGCCATAGTTAGGTTAGAAAGAGATAAATTAAAATTTAATTTGGAGAATGATAATGCTGACATTTTTCTTCAGTATTATTAATTACTCCTGTGACTTTGGAACTCTGTATACAGTATGATAACACTCAAAATTTAAGATTTTAAGTAGGCTTTTGTTCACCTTTGATCCCTGTCAAACCCATTTTAGTATTCTACAAGGATAATTCATAAAACTAAAAGTGCAAATGACTGCAGATAAGAAGATAAGAAAGAAGATAAAAGTATTAGACTAGAATATTAAATGATATTTCTGGACAATGCACTCTCTCATATGAAAGACAAAAAAATTTGGGAATTATAAAAATTGAATGTCACTTCGGTTCTTTGTTGATTACAGTAATATTGCAACAAATAGCCTGAGAGTTTTGTTCTACCAAAAAAAAAAAAAAAAAAAAATATTTCCTAAAGACAAGTCTAATGATGTGGAAAATTGAGATGTAATAGGAGTAGTACAAATCTTGTATAGGTGATTAGTATTATTTGTTTATGACCTCTTGCCTTGTCTGCAATAGCCCTGTCCCTGGAGTCACATAGCCTTCTTGCACAACGCCTAACAGTTGTTTAGAAATAGTCCAAGATTTGTGATTACTGTTATGGTTCACAGTGTGATTTTTTTCCCCTTATGCAACACAGTGAGTTATACTGTCTGTCATATGCTGTCTGTGTTTATTCCTCACATACTAATACTATTATCTTGGCTATTTTCACACAGTTATGCAGCCTACAGAAACTACCTCAGAGCTACTGTTAAAGTCTTCAGGGTTAATGCTGCAAATTATCTATACCTTTGCCTACTCTATTGTTTTATATTCCCTTCCCTATTTGACTCTACCTGAACATTAGGAAATGTTAGCTATGAATCTAAACTCTAAAGCCTTTAAGTGCATGCTCATCTTTACTACTAATAAAATATTACCGTAAGGATTATTCAGGGTTCTGGAGAGAAATCAAAAATTTATAATTTAAAAATATGTTCAATTAAACTGAAAATTTACAATGCAAACCTCAGTAAATTCTACATCTTTGTGAAGAACAACTAGGTAGAAGAGTCAAATAGCCTCCAAGAGTAATTTTTAAATACATGGGAACAGGAGGTTGAATGGGAAGTGGATGACTTCTGTGAATTACCAACAGAGCATTTACTACTTTGAAAACAAAAGACTGTTCTTGACTGATGGCCAAATTCAAATTGTACTGCTGATACACATCTAGCTATGTGTGGCAAAATGTGCTAGATATAAAAACTAAACATTTCCCAAAATGTAATTTGAGTTGAATGAATGGCTCCAGTCACTTATCTCATTGAGTCAAGTGATGTAAAATCAGATTTATGTTCAGATTTTGCTAAATAGTTTTTAAACAATGCAAAATCTTTTCATCAAATTGTTAGAGGTGTTAAATATTCAAAATGCATTTACACATGCTGTAAAAGAATGTAAACAATCATGTAAGCTAAGAAAAAACCAGCATAAATGGAGATCTTTGAATCACTATGAAAGTAAAGAAACCTTGTGGAGGCTTTAGGTGCATTTTATTAAAGTATCAAAATAACAGACTAGAATCGGTACTACACATTGTATAATATTTAGGTTTCGAGTCGCAGATCAAAGTATTAAATTTATTATGGATATATGCAGACATAATCAATGAATCTAGAGACTAAAAATCAACAAAATGCTATTTCATAATATTAACATATGGGTATAGAGAGGAGTGAAAGGGGCAGGAAAAAAAATGGAATATATCCTTAGGGAAAAATAGTTAACAAAACTGTGTGTAGTGAAAACATTGTCTCTCAAACCTTTTTTAAAAATCAAAACCCTTGTATCACCCTTTTTGTCTCAACCTGAATGGCCATTACCTTATCTGTAGAGCATGAATGCAACGGCATTAAACACAGGTTAACAGCTTTTAGAAGAGCTCAACTTTGGCAGATTAAATCTCATCTTCTTTTGAGGTATGCAGTTATCTGCACCGATGGCTTGGTGTTGGACAGAAACCCCCCCAGTGAAGTACCTAGTCCAGTTTACTCTTCATTATCACACATAGATCTCTATACAACCTCCATTTAAATACCACTTCTATAATAACTCAGCTCTTTCCTTTTGTTTTACTCCTTTACCTCTCCACCATAAAGTCCAGTTACAATTCCCCGGCACATTTAATTCCTTTCTGGTTATTATTGTGTAACAATGACAATAGCAAAGCACTGCCAAACTCGTAAAACAAAGAACAAACAAAATTTAAAAAAAAAGAAAAAAAGAGAGAACTTCAAAGAAATTTTTCAAAACACTTCCTGGCTGCAAAGTCTGGCTAATTTTATCTGCCATCCTCGCTCCACAATAGGTGCCGGCTGGTGGATAACTGGTCCCTGGGACTCTAAGCAGGTCCACCTTCCAAGGCAGTGCTGGGCTGCTCTTTCTGTTCAGCAACACTAGAGACCAGAGCAATTCATGTTCTTTCAGGTTTTAAGCCAAAATACAAGAAACTTGCTTGTACATTGCTCACATTCTCCATGGAATTATTGAGTTGAAAAAATGTACCTAGAAACAAGCCCAAGACAAGATCTTTGCAGCCTCAGTTTAAATTTTACTGAAGACGGTCAGTAAAGCATGGTTAGCTAACACTGGAGAGCAGTCTTTCAAGTAATACATTCCCACTTTATAATGCATTTATCTACTCTATTTTCTTGGTCTCATGCTATGACAATGTCAGGGTATTGAAAGGACTTCCTGAAAGGAAAATACAGATTTTCTTCTCATCTGTTGGATGAGTTGTTTTAAGAAAAGGTGGTAGACTGTTTTAGCAGGGGTTTTTGACAAATCCGAATTGGTTGTCTCTTAAGTTACCTCTCCTGTGTGCTTGTAAATTGATTGTTTAATAAGTCTTTTTCTCAAACTGTCCACTGAGTTCAAAGCTAGCCAGCTAATATTACTTATTCAAAGGCTTCCTTTCTTCTGCTTTATGAATGGATACTATGCTTGCCCTTCCCTAGTCTTCTGGGACATTCCCTGTAATCTTCAAAATCTCAGAGATAATTGTTATGGATCTTTCCTTGGATAGCTCTTTATGTATCCCAAGATGAATTTCAGCAGACCCTACTGACTTCAATATATCTACCTTATCTCAGTATTATTTAACCTACTCCTGTTCCATGCCGGTGTATGTGCCTATCCTCCTTGCTGAAGCTGACATTTATACATGTTTGCTATTAAATGTTCATGAAAACAGAAGTAAAGAAGGCACTTTGGTCTTCAGTGCACAACTGATTATTTTTCTCTGCTTCTCAAAGCATTGGATCTCTTACTTTTCTATGTTTTCCTCTTGCTTGTAACATCTCTTGAAACTTTAAATGAAGTCTTTTATGTATCTTGTGGTTTCAAAATATTTGAAAAATGCTATATTTATTTTTTTAAGGAAAATTCCACCTCATTCTGAGTAGGTAAGTATATTTTTAAGATTTTGGATGAATGCTATTATATACAGTAAAATTTAAGTTTCGGAGATTATATATTGATTGTCGTGTCTATGAAATTTCCTACATCCTGAATGAGGACTGACTGCATCCACACTTCATGTGAGGATCAAGTACTGATGTCCAACACTTTCCACCACTGCAGTATAGGAAATATAATAAACTCCAGCCAGGATGGTCAACTAGTAAACGTGGTCCGTGGAACATACCATCAAACACTGTGGTTTCAATAAAAACAGTGCAAATAGATGGGGATCATTTCCTCTTAGAATACATACACTTAATTCTGAATCAAGTACATTTGTGATGTTAAATCTATTTGAATTCAGTAGTACTAATTGTGATTCTTCATACCTTTGGCATGAGGGATGGGTTCCTCTTATTCCTTTGTATGAATAAGATCCAAGAGAAGAGAAATAGTCACAGAGCAGTATGTCATCTTCTAAACAGATGCCTAGAGATGCAAAATTAAAATTTGTGTTACAGTACCTTTTAGAAATGTAAGCAAACCAGCAGTAGAGTCCCTTGGTTATTTTTCACAATCTCCTAAGGGGAAGTTCAGAGATACTCAGTAAACTGTAGACCAGGTTAATATTTATGTCTCATTTGCCTTATTCGTGTTACAGATATGAATGATATTCATCTCAACTAGCCATATTTGAACTGCAGATTTCTGGGTTCTCCCTACTGAAGAGATGGAGATACAGGCATCTCCAGTAAAACTTTAATTTGTTTTATCCAGTTTTGATACGCAAAGTATCTTTGTACCCTGTGCAAACGGACAGAATGAATAGTCTTGTGGAAATTTTCCCTTTCTCAATGACTACAGTGAAGGCTGGTGATAATTAGATTACTTGCTTAGATTATGTCTAAAATGCATCCTTAGACTACATTTAGGCAGCACAGGTCAGTTTGGGTAGTCCTGTTTCTAAGTGTAAACATACAGTTGGCACACAGTGATTTTTCCATCTCATACCATCCTGCAGGTGAGCCATCCTGATACAGCAAATATAGTATCTGACATCTCAAAAATTGTTTCTCCTTTCAGCCAATGTGCCACAGAATAGGCAAGAGATAAATTATGCCAGAGAGAAATGTCTGATCAAAATGCTCCCTTTTATTTCATAATTGAATGGCAGAAGGTTCCAGCTACATAGAACAAGCCTGGAATTCCAGAGCTTAGAGGTGATCTGGGAGGACAGACATGTCTGGTGCACCTGACCTCTGTTAGACCTTTTCTCATCAAGTAATAAATAATGTGTGGGATTGATTCATTGCGTTCTCTCATTTTCACAATAATAAGATCCATGACAATATCTGAATCAAAATTAAAACTAGAAATTGCCATCTCATGTTTAATTTGGGTTCTATGATAAACCCAACATTGTTTCTGCCTATGCTACTGTTGAGCTAGTCATTCTGTCTCATCTCTGTGCAGCTCATTAGTCCTTCTTGCTTTGCACTTTTACTGTTTAAACTGCATTTAAAAAAATTAATCTTATAAAAAATTAAAGGATATAAATTATTTGATTTTCTCATGGTCTATTTAGTAAAGATACTGAAATACTGTAACACAACTAACCTCTTGGATCACATGCACACAATTATGTTCTTAAGTCACTATGGTTATTTTCCATCTGTTTATATATTTAAAGGCCAAAGGTTTGTCTTTCCAACAAACCTGCATAACTAATTCATGAATATCAAACATGTAATCTTTTCTGGGGATTTGTTTAAATCACAGTGGTAGAAATTTATCCAAATTAGCATGTTCTCCCCAACTCAAACTGGAAATAAATATTTGTGACAAATACATCTGAACTGCAGGAATATACTATGTAAAGTCCAAATACGTTTTGATAAACACATTATCCATCAATATTATCTATTATTGATGCTTTTTGACTTTGAAATGAATAATCATGCATTTTGAACACAAGAGTGTGTCTTTTTTGTGACCAGGGCATTTCTGAAAAGAAAAAAAAAAAAATCATAATTAAATTGAAATGATGAATGCACACTGATTGCAAGAGATGATGTTGATCACTTTTTTTTTCCCCTCCAATCTGTGTTGTTACTATGAATCCAGTTTCTCATCTAGAATTATGTAACACCAGTGTTATACTTAGTGTGCTCTTTAGAGAAGCATTTTTCTAAAACAGGCAACCAGAATGAAATACAATGGCAACTACCTGTTCACAATGAATATTTTACTACTATGGTTGAGTAGATAGAAATCAGACATTTATTAGAGTCTTTCATTCCAGGCTCTTACTGTGCTTTACAAATATAGCATAGCTTTCCCACTGCTACACCACTGAAGCACAGTCACCCCGGAGTGGAGCGTAGCATCTATTTTGCTCCCACTTGACAGCTGTTGGTTATTATTACATGCTTTTTTCCTACAGTTATTTTTCTGGAAAGGATATGAGAGTGAAATCCACCCACCAGGAGATAGGCAGAGACCATCTGCCATGACTAATTTCGCATTTATTCCAGGCAGTAGTTGTACCAAAATTCCAAAATGAAAACCCAGTTACTATTTTAATTTGAGCCAGTGGACATAAAATGAAATAATATGTTCAGGATCTTTTTATGACAATACCTTTGAATACAGATCTCCATTATGATCATAAACAATTTTTAATGCCTTTCCAAATTCAACCTGAGTGGTCCTTTGAAACATTTATGTTTTTTAGTCACCTAACATGGGGTCCTAATTCCTGGACAAATTAAGTGTACTTAAGCTTAGAAATTGGATTAAAGGGATCTTTGTGGTATCCTAACGTAGACAAAGTGAAATAAATAATGTGGTTTATGGTCAGAAATGTTGATTGTTCTAACTTTAGGTACCTAACTGAAGTACATATGTTATACTAATGAAATAATTGCTTTTGATTTCTGCTGCGTCCAATGGAAAGAAATAGATACTCTATAGGAAAAAAATAGGAATTATTCTCTGAAGACATGTGTCTCTTTTCCTTTCTTCCTTTACTGGTTACAGGAACATCATTGTGTGCCTTTTTTTTCCCCTACAAATAGAGATGAGGGAAAGTTCTTGGGTATACTTAAAATAATTTTTCATCTCAGAAATGCACTTTTGTTGTTATATGTTTCATGAAGTCTTAGTTTCCTTCTTATTCATATTAGTTTACTCATCCCTACTTACAATCAAGCTGTAAGAGAAATTTAAAAAATTTCCATGTTGATCTTATTAAGTTTCTCTGCTTTGAGACAGTATGTGCTTTTGTATATGTATGTAAGCGAAAGTATTTTAAAGACATGGTCTGAATCTTATACAGAAAATTGAGAATTGACCTGTTATCCAACACATTTTACATCAAATAAATCAGATAGAGCCAAACCATTATCCATTCTAAATGCAGTAACTCAGCAGCTCTGATAATATAGAACCAAATCAATAAGAACAAGACAAAAATGTAAGGCAGGTTGTAAGGTTCAGAAAAAAAACAGATTAGAGAATGGTCATACTAAGAAAAGGTGAAAGAAAAGAAAAAATTATCCTACGTTTTCCAACTACTGACCTTGTATTACTTTAAAATTCTGGACAGCAATAAAAAAAAACCCAAATCCCACAGTTAATATGATTAATGATTTTTCCTTAAGCTAATTGGGCCAACATTTTCTAAGCAACATCTAAACTTCAGGCTTGAAATTTCATTGTCTTAATATCATTCCCAAATCCAAAAAAATCACTAGGCAACTGGAAGGCTACAGGAAACTGGAGAAAACATAGATAAACTCAGTCAGGATCTATTATGTTTGTATTCACGTCTCTCAAGGTAGACCTTAAAACATTCAAACATGCAGTAAAGAGGTCTCAGAGATAAGAAAAAAACCGGCACATGTCACAAAATATTTTAGCTTCCTGCCCTTCTACAGCCAATTTTTATGTAGTCTTATAGATAGAGTTGAGCCTGGAAGGCATGACAAGATTGATTCCTGCAGAAGGAGTTTTAGGTACAAATTTCTAGTTAAAATACTTCTGGGAAAGGACTTCTCAAGTGATTGGAGAAGGGTGAGGCTTAGGGTCACCAGCACAGATGGAAAGTACTAAATGATCTTAATTCCTGCAGCCAATACCTAGTATGCCAGAGGAAAGGAATGTTGAAGTTGTTAAATATTTTGTGCCTTTAGTTTCCCTTGCTGACCCGCAGAAATGAGTTTGACTCATACCCTAACTTGTTTATTTGCCTTCTCTTAGAGTGGCCTTTGGATCTTTTCAAAATCATGACTACTGAAAAGAATTCTATGACAAAGAGAAGCTTTTTCCAAGAGAAAACAAACTACAAAGGCTCATCAAAAAGCTACTCAAGTTAAAGATTTAGAATGCATCAGTGAAGAGTAATGGAATTATACAATATTGTCTTTTATAAATGAAAATTATGTTAAATACTTATTTCCAGTATCCCAAATGTCTAGAGCAATTATTATTAATAACCCCTCAAATTATTATTACTAATATTAACAACAACAACCACCAACCAAAAAAAAAAAATCCTTTTTTTTGACAATAATTTAAAAAAAACTATGAATTGCAGTGTAGCAAAAAAATTTCAAGAGGTTACTACTCTGATGACCTGAATGTGGTATTTTAACAGCTCTGAGAATAAGGGTTTTTTCCTGCAAAGGTCTTGACTAATCATACATTCAGACTCTGGTAGCTTACTTCAATTTAATGGGAGCATTAACAGTTTTAGTATTCCTAGCAATGTCTCCTTTTTTCTCTTAGAGGACTAGGAGATTGTTTCTAGACTGATGAGTCTCTCTGATAGCAGCAGTTCTTGTGAAACCAAGACAAAAAATTTAAAATGAGCGAACTTATTTAAGAGGTGATACATATGTTGACTTTAGAGCTTGAGAGGTACAGAAAGAGGAAGTTTCTATCAAGCTTTATATTATGTCTGGTTGTGAATCACTTTTATACATGTAAAAAGTGCATGAGTCCTAAAATGATTTTATGAACATTAACCCTCGAAGTCTATTGATAGAATAACAGAAAGAAGCAGTCCTGTGGGCCCCATAAACATGAGAGAGAAGATATATTTGACAGAGGAGGTACAACTTGTAAGCTAAAGCAAATTGTAACTCCCAAGGACACATTAAATCAAGGTCATTAGATCTAAGAACATTTCTTAATCAACCATTAATTTTCACATTATTCTTCTTCCCTATAATAAGAAAGTACTGATCTGACTAATTGCGCATGTAAGGTGAGCAATGCTACTATGAGATATTCCAAACACTTTCTGGAGGCATATTATAAAGAAAGAAAAATTTCCGTATTAAATACTTAGAAGGAATCGATCCTGGTCTGAGTTCAACTGTGGTGCAAAGACTACAAGTTTGAAATTACAATGAATGTGAAAAACATGGAGATAAACCACATAACTTTCTTAATAATGCTAATATGTATCTAANTCTATCAAGCTTTATATTATGTCTGGTTGTGAATCACTTTTATACATGTAAAAAGTGCATGAGTCCTAAAATGATTTTATGAACATTAACCCTCGAAGTCTATTGATAGAATAACAGAAAGAAGCAGTCCTGTGGGCCCCATAAACATGAGAGAGAAGATATATTTGACAGAGGAGGTACAACTTGTAAGCTAAAGCAAATTGTAACTCCCAAGGACACATTAAATCAAGGTCANTAATAAAATCCAGGGGGAGGGGTGTGTTTGTGTGGCAAAATTCTTCTTTCAGACCAAGTTGCCTTTTAATACTATGAACAGTAAAACATAAAAGAGGTAAGAAACTACAAGCAAAAATAATAGCGCAGGCCATTTAATATATGATTGAAGGAAGCAACATCAGAAAATTATTTTAATAAAATATTATGTCGACCTTAAACTAGTCAGATCTTCTAGAAAATGACTCCTTACAGGAATCTAGTCCACAGCCTTGCTTCCCTGATGCTTAAAAAAAAACTAACACAGAGAAACTTCCTGTTCTTGGCTGGCATATATCTATTTCATTTAAATACTTTTTGTGTCTGCTCTTTGATTCCTCCCTCTTTCTTCTAGTTGTATCCTTAGGACTTTGGTTTGTTTAGTGTAGAAAACTTTCCAAGTCTTCTCTCAATTCCTCTTCATTACCTTGATTATCTATAATTTAATTTCACAACTCTATTTTGGTACATTTTTTGTTTAACAGAGGTGACCAAGTTGGTAAAATATACTGTAGACAAAATTCACTAAACAGTATTTCATCCAATAGCACACAGTTTCCCACATAAAACACCTAAAATCACAGCTAATTTTCGTATTGTCAGTTTTCAATAGCACAGGAAACTGCTACTATGTCAGACTTTTCTGAGTCATTGCCAATTGATAAATTTCCAGTTAATGGTATAAAGTATTATTAGTCCCTTTTCATAAGGTTTCAAGTTTCAGTTAAATTCCATTCCATTTCTATTACTGTAGTCCTCAGAATCATCGTATGCTTTCTGCATAATATGCCAATTGTTCTTTATATTTATGTGCCTCTTAATTTTGTATGTTAAACAATTTTCATCAAGATTTTATTTTTGTGTCAAATTCATTAACATAAACACTACAGATCTTCTGGATTAATCTTTGAGGAACTCTGCTACCAATCTACCAAACTCTACTCTGATAGTTTCCTTGTTATTACTATTTTAAACAAATTTTCTTTTTCTGTGCATGCCTATTAACTAAGTCTTATGTGCCCTACCCTGACAAATCATTTCTCACAGAGAAATTTCTTTTGAAATCCCAACAAATTTACAGTTATTTTTTACAAAACCTCTCATTTTGACAAGTAAAACTGTAAGAGTAGTTTAGCAGAGGTACTCAGCTAAATATTGTTCAATGGTGTGGTATCATTGCAGCACAAAGCAAAATATTGATGCCAAACTTTCAGGTTGAATGACTTCAGAGATTTGGTTACCTAGTATCTAGCTAGAGCATATTAAGTACCTGCGGTTTTAATTTCACTTTGGCTTGAGCAGTCTAACAACTTCTGTCGTGTGTTTACCCCCAACCTCCTTTCCTAAAAAGAGCTAAAGGATTGGTCCAGTATTAGCCACATTAATTTTGTCTTTATTCATGACCATATATTCAATAACAAATTTTTCCTCTTTCCATTTTCTCTTTACTTTGATGAGTGAAAAGAAATTTCTCAAATTGTCTACTATAGATTTACAGCTAATGTTTCTTATCTATTTCCCATGTTTCCTTTTGTATATAAATGTGTCTTTTTTCATTGTCCATTTTTTAAAACACTACCTGCTACATCTTTTACAAGTGTGTTTTGATTTCTCAAGGGATTTACAGACTCTTCTTTCATTATCCTTCTATGCATGTTCTCCTCTTACTGATATACACATATCCATTGTGGCTTTGAAGTCCAGTTGACTTGAGTAACTAGGTCCTTTAGTATTTTTAGATTTGAAACACAAATACTTAGTTTCAGAATGAGTTTTTGCTTATAGTTCTATGTTAAACCACAATATCTTGATGCAGATTTGTATCATCATATCTTATATAATCCTTAAATTTACCAAATATAACATGGAAAATAGCACTACATCTTTCAGGCATCAGAAGAATGTGAGGTCCATCTTTATCCATTCTAGTTTGTCTGCAAAATGCATGCATTAAATTAATCTCTCTAACTGTTTTACTATATTGTATTATTATTGCTATGTTTAGAATCTTGTTTATGGACAATGAAGAAACAGGAATTATTGTAAGTAGTATTGAAATCTTAATAGTGTAACTGAAGAATTGTTATTACAGAAAAACAATGAATTGTATTATAGAAAAAAAGAATGATTATGTAAGTACAAAACAGTTTCAATAATAATAAAAAATAACAATACAGTTAAAATTGTTATGCACACAGTTTCTACTGCTCATTCTCATGTCATGGGCACCCTTCCCCAGTCTGCCTCGGTTCTATGGTCACTAGGTTTTAAGACTAAAACCATGGTGTTACCATACATACGTTGGAACACAAAAAGAAAACAACACCCTTAGTCACCTGCCAATTAAAAAAAATTGTTACTAAAAGCTAAACCAAGTAAAGTAAGTACATCTGTAATCAGGTCAGGAGGAGTTCAGAGGGAGAAAACCTTAGTCCCGAGTCCTTGCAATCCAGTTTTCAGACTGTGGCCCATTATTAGCCATGGCAATACTGCACTACAGGGCTACAAAGCTGAATTATGTTTGTGATAGCAACTGTAATGAACTAGAGTGTAAAAAGTATAACTAGGACTCCTCGGTTACTTGTCTTAGTTTAAGTATTTAAAGCTTGTGCAGTGAATCCAGATGAATCCAGAAAAGCCTATGGAATGAACCCAGACAAATCTAAGTCTTTGAGACAATCTGTATTTCTCAGAGCTGGTCATCTACCTTCTGTTTGAGCCTCCTTCCCCCTCTGCCCTGAACAGACACCCCTGCATACACTGTGAGAAGAAATTGGAAAAAATCAGTCAACATTTTCCAGGCTATGATAATGTGGCATCCGGAATTCCCGAAGTCAAATCTACTGGTAGTACAAATCTGTCTCTTAAACTGACAACAGTGCTTTCATTTTAATTTTCCTCTCAGGGTTTAAAACACAAAAAGCAATTTGAAGTTTTTCTTTCAATCTTAGATCTTAAGTCACTGCATTTTATTAAAGGTTATTTTGTTGCATGTAAGTTAATTTAACCAATGAATTATGTCTAAATACATCAACTTAGTAAAACACTTTTGATAGAGTTATGATCTATTTAAATAACATAATTTAAATTTCATTAAATTTTTAACCTTCATTAATTTCCAATTTGCATGTTTTGGGTGTATTTTCATAGTGTCGATATTTTAGAGTTGTACTTACCATCACATGCTTCCTTCAAAGGCACACAATGCAAAACCAAATCTATTCTTGTTCTTTTGTTGCATATTATAGAATTGGTTTAAAAAGACTGAAAAGGTTTCCTTAATCCATTTAATGGTTGAGATAACTTTTAGGGGAATATTTCTGAATTTTAGCACATTTATTTTGAATGTGTATTTTACGCAAATAATTTATTAATATAACTGAAATGTTAATATCTTATCATTATTAGTTCAAATCTAAGTTTTTGCAGAAAAAGAAGAGCAATGCCTTTTAAGTTGTTTTGCATACATGTAGCTGTTAGCGCTCTTCCCAGTGTTGTGTGCAGCTTTCCAGGCTGCCCTGGCTCTGAGGATTCTGGCTTCATGGCCAGTGGCTGTGGCGATGTGGTTGTCAGCACTTGGCATATCTCATAGTAGGAATGTGATGATATTGATTGCTCCTCACACTATAATCCATCTCATGTCTTTTTCCCTTGCTTGCTTTACACCTTTGCACTATCTTCACTGCTCTGTAACATCCAGGTAACACCCTAATTTGCTGTATATGTTACTCTTTACTTGTGTGAGATATTATTTTTCCTGTCTTTGCTAGCCCTCAAACCACTTTTGTCCAGCTGCAGGTTGGCATTTCCTTAACAGCAGGTGAGCTGTTTATAGTTGTGAGGTCTGCAGTGCTAAACTGGGAGCCTGTCATTTGTCATCCCGTGCTGGTACATCTCTGTACCACTTCTATGCTTCTGATTCTCAAGTCCTCTGCTGTCCTGCAATACCTGTTTTTCTCTAAATTGTCATTGCAATGAGAATTATAAATATCTCACTCTGCCTAAAATAACTGCTAGTTCTTGTCAAGTATATAAAACTAGCATTGCACCATACAAAGGTAAACAAAAGTAAAAGAAATTAGCCAGACATCTGCCCAGTTAGAGAAAGTACTGTCACAGCTATAGATCAAGTTATAGATCAAGAAAATTTCACACAGAGCAAGCCTGAGAAACCTCTTTCCTGAGGCCTGCCCATCTTAGTACAACACTGAGCGCCTGCACTAGCAACAGAAATACTGTATGTGGGGCTGCATTGTCACATCACATTTCAGTATTCATTAATGGTACTTAGCATTTTGTTTTAACACCCTCATAAAGTTGAACCTTGGCATGGACACTTTCTCCATCATTTTGATTATGGAACAATTTAAATCAACATAAAATCATATTAGATGCAAATCCTAGAGTGCTGGCACAAGCCAGTTGAAGTATTAAAAAATAATTCTAATCACATTGACAGATGGCAGCATTTCCCATGCACCTTAGTGAATGGAAGTAAACCAGAAAAAAATAATTTGGCACCCAGGCCTATTATCTGTCTATTTAGCATATTACCTTTAACATTTTCCACTGCATTTCCTCAATCTAATCAATAGGTGGTCATCAAAATATATCTGGTACAACACACATCTGCAAAGTATCCACCAGACTCATGAGTGGACCTGGCTCACCAGAGATGACTCTGCCTGGTCTGTGTCTGTGCTTCCTGGCTTTTCAGATGCCCTCCCTCTCCAAACTGTTCCACTTCATGGACCAAGATGATACTCTGCATCTGCTGCATATGGCCTGGGACATATCTGGGTCCACTGGTGGGTAGATAGCTCTTCTATATTAAGAGATATTTCTATTTCACCTTCCTCAGTAAAATTGTTTGAAACTCCTGTTGAAGATTATTTTTTTCAAGAGCCTTTGCATACCATTAACTGTAGGCTAAAAAATTTTACCTCAACCATATGAGTTCACAGAATTAAATATTTCATAAAAACTCTCATGTAATCAAACCAACATTTGGATGCCAGTAGTAGAAACAAATATACGATCAATAAAGCACGTGTATTTTCTTCTTTCAAGTGCCAAATATTCCCTCCCTTCCACTGTCTGTTTTTTGTTTATCATCTATTTGGTGTTTCAGGTTCAGTTTGGTTCTACTGGAATACAGCCCATTGTTCAAGGCTCCATAAGAGGACTTTACAAAATATTATGGGAGTTAGGAGCATCTGGCTAATTTGGCTGAAACTCCCTAACAAGCTTAGTTACTGTGGGAGCTAAAATAAAATGAGAAGCTGAAGCAAAAGATAATGTTAATGAGAAAACTTCTTGGCTTTTGCATAAGCAAAATAGAAATACAGCCAATTTCATACCTTTGAAAACATACCAAACAGAATGCCAAAATGTCTCAGCAAAAAAATAGTTACTATATATATATATCGCCAAAGTCACTGAGAACTACCAACTAAAATATATACTTTTTAAACCTAAGAATTTTGTTAAAAAGCTATAATTAGTTTAGCCCTCCACCATATAAAATATAAAACTTTCTATCGCATAGCATAGGTATTTTTACCTCAATTTCAGGTTTTCTGTCTCTTAAATTTTAAGTGAGAAGCCTATAAATAGACAGCCACAGTATTGGTAGGTGTTTCAGCCCCAAAGTGGACTTTATGCTGCCTGGTGGTGATCTCTGTGTATATTTGCACAACATTATCAGTCTGACTGGGGGAGGGCAGATGACAGAAAATTTCTGCTTCTGTAACACTATAAGAAAATTGTGTCTGCTGAAAGGGCTCCTCACTTCCTTCTGTCTTTTCAGCTGTGCCCTGTGTGTCTACAGTAAGGCAGGCTACCTTTGAGATATGCAAACGCAGAATCAGTCTGTAATAGAAACCTGAGTGACACAGACTGTCCTACTTTTAGTGGAAAAACAAATTAATTTCATATTGGTCATTGGTGTAAAGATACTGTCCAGCTTACAAATCAAAAGGAGTTACAGACCCATGGAAAGAGATTCCTTTTTTTCTTTCCCATGTCTTGCAACAAAAAGTAATTGTGATGAGAAATTCTGGTAATTTTAATAACAAACTTGTTGGCAAATTTAGAAGATTTTCACACAATATCTACAATATTTTTTGCCCACATGTATGACTGTGTGCTTTGACTTTGCTCAGCCGTAAAAAATCACTTTGAAACTGAGTGGGTTTTACTCATTATTTCCATCTCCCTGAAATACTTCAGTGGTAGAGTAAAATGAAGATAGGTAGAACAAAAGACGAAAATATATCAGTGTCACTTGAAATCAGATTTGAATTTTCATTAGTCCTGTAACCTGTCAGCAGTAAGACAACAGCGTAAACCTGTGCCTGGCAAGGTCAATGATGGCATAATGTTCAAATAAGGAAAAAGACTGTGGCATCAAGCATATATCTTCTCATAGGTACTCTACAGATCCTGATTTATACCTTAAACTATGAATTTTATTGTATTTCTTCCATAAGATATATTATTATAAATGGCAACTTAAAATACTGATCTTATCTGATGTTCTTCAGATTTACTCTTGATCTCAGCCACTCTACATGACAATACATTCCCCTGTTCAGCTAAATGCTGTGAGGTGTTTCATTTATTAAATGATAATTCAGTGATAATTGAACAATCGAAATTGCCTTGTTCTGAAGTTATGTGACTCATAGAGGGCTCTGAAAGCACGTGAATCATGGGGCCTTTAGGACACAGCAAGACAAGGGACATAGGCATGGGTACCAAAGAGAACAAAGACAGCTTTCTTCAGGAAATGCAAGAACTAATGCTCCTGAGCCAACTGGTCCGTATTTAAATATAGCATTTTTAATGGTGTTTAAAACTCTTTTCATGCATTCTTATACGTCTCTTTTCTAGAGAAAAAAACCAGTCAGAGTTGCTATAACCACTTACAGGTGAGTTTTTTCATGGCCTTGACACCTTTCCCAGAAACATTTATTTTATACTGACATATTTCTGGTAAATACTCAGTGCACAATTGCAATGCAAATGAGTCAGTGCTGTTGGTTCTGACAGCAAAATAGTACTTCATTCTGAACATGACTTTATTTGCCCTTTTTCTGCCAGTTGCACCAGAGCAGAAAAAAGATTTCTGAATTTTCTCAGATTCTTTCTGAAAAGTGATGAATAAAACCACTTTCTAAAGCAAACAGGCCCTTTATTTTGTTTTCCCCTGGGATGAGAGATGCTTAGAAACCATTGATACTAAATCTCATTGTTATATTGTTAACTGTTGCACAACTTTGTACAACTCATATAGATACCTAAAATGCCCCAACTGTCTCTTCTTCTGGACTGATCCAAGCCATATTCATTGCTCTGCAAGTCTTTGCTTCTCTAATCACTTCCCTTTTAAGATATTTAATAAATATATGAATCAACAAGTCCTTGATGCAAAAACTTACATACTTCTGGTAGCTTTTTGACCAGATAAAAATCAAACATTAACCCGTCTTTTTGTTTTCTACCTCCTAGGAATGTTGACTTCTTCCTTTATTACGTGTTACAGTGTGAGAAATGAAAAGAAGGGTTTGTTGTGTGCAAAAGGAATAAAGTGGTTAATTGAGTTTTGGATTAAAAGTTAGGTTTGATGTTCTAAGGTTTTACACTTTTCAAAGGTTCAGGTTATATTTGTTGTATTGGGGGAATTTTCTCTTGCAGTGAGACAGGCAAAAAAGGCGAGAAAGTCTGTTAGGCAGGGCAGACAGTTTGACACCACTGCCAGGGAACTCCGGCCGGTGATAGGGCCAGATAGGGTGACTGGCTGGACCCATGAGAGTGAATGGTGCAGTTAAAATTGGCCATAAAAGGACTACGCCATTCAGAGATCGAGAAATGGACTAATAACATCCAATCGGGCTGCGGATCACGAATGGACCAGTGAGGAAGACAGGGGTGGGGTTAAGGACACTATAAATGTAGCGACCTGCTCCTCCTCGTGTGCGCTCCCCTGTGGAAACACTGGTGAAGAACCCTGCACGTGCAGTTCTCTCCAAAAAATGTTGCTTTGCTTTTATTTAAAATCCATCTACTGCAAGTTTTTGGAAACGGGGTGTTTCCCACGACAAGATTCAGGGAGCACTCAGGGAGGCTGCAGTAGATTTGAAGACTACAAAACCATCAGCTGTTCTCCATTAGTGTGGACTTTTTAGAGCCAGAGATTTGTAAGATAGTTTTTCCATACAGAGCTCCAAACAGACTACATTTTGCTACAAAAACATGCAAGTGAGCCTCAGTGGGTTCTGGTTTGACTGGCCTCTCAGGGAGCAGAAAGAGCAACTTCATAATCAGCTGCCCTCCGTGCAAATGCTGATAAAGACCACAGATGTAGGTCACACACAAAAGACAGAACTTAATCACTGCTCTGCCTTGGAAACACAGTCTAACTCTCAGCAATGACTCTATGGGCACTTAAGACAAGCTCTGAGAAGAAATGTCAAGCACTTTAATTAGTGTTTTCTTCATCCAGGCTAACACCTCCTTAGACCTCTGCTCTTTTCTGGCTTTTCTCAGACTTTGCAAGCCTTCTGAATGAATTGAAGCTGCAACTCAGCTGGAACATAACAACTTTAACCCTGGGCTGTTACTTACAGCAAAAACCATGGCCATAATTTCTGTAAATAAAACTTGTGGGAGGTGGAGGGTAATCTAGCTACTCTTCAATCAGTGGTTCCTGTGGCAACAGAGCAATGTGAAAGCCCCCCAAAACTGACAATAAACCTCAAAATTTGCTTTAAGCATGGAGACATCTTACCAATGATTTTACCTTTAGATTAATTTCATGGAATAGTTGCTATTAGGAGGAATAATATGAGCTTAGTCTAGTCAAAACCTTAATGGGTGCAATTTTTAATCATAGCCCTTCCAACAGAGTGATTGTGGAGAAATGAAAACTCAGAAGTGAGGGGTGCTTTATGCAATCTTCTCTGAGCGCTCAGTACATAAAAAAAATCAGTCCTCTGATCTCACCAGCAACCAGATGCTGAAATTAGACAGCCTGAACAGGATCAGAAGCCACTAAAAAAATTCCTGTTGTCACATATCACAATGAAATGAGATGATTTTTAAGTAATGGAAAACATTCCTTTACAGTCATTTGGCCGGAGACTATTCATGTAGACTATATTACATTGTCACATATTTTACTCCTAATTCTGTATCTTGTCCCTTTGCCTGCACTCCAACATCAACACTCTGTAGGTCTTTGGACACATTTGGGTTTTGCACCGGTGCTTGCCAGCTGTCTTCATGGATGAAGAAGCTCACGTGTAGGGAAAAGACTACTAACACAGTTCTACACCTGCATGGATAATATGCAGGCATATTATATAAAGGTCGATAATATGGATATAACTCTGACAGACACTACTCTATTTAATCTGTCTGCAGTCTTTCAAAGCTATCTAGCAAACCATTCACTTCCTTCAGCAGTCATGTCATGCTCAGTACTGGCAGGTACTGTGAAAGGTCATGCCTTATGACCTGTGAAATAGCCTTCTCATTCCCTGGTTAAATCCACATCTGTCATATCAGGTTTTTTAGATGCTCGTACACACACACACACACACACACACGCACACATATATACACATATGTATGTGCATATAGCCAATGTGAGACAAGTCATGTCCTTTTGAACATCTGCAAAGAACATAAAAATTGTTACTTAATGTTCAGAAAACTTTCTGTGCATTCACTGTACCCAAAACATGCCTAAGAGTCGTCATTCTAACTGTGAACCAGCATTGATTCAAATGAAAAAAGGTGAAGGTGTTTCATTGCAGGCCTTGGATCAGAAATTACTGCCCAAAGCATAGGACCATTACTTTACTTGTCTCTCTGTGAGTTCTGGAGCCACCATTGAGGCTTTCTGTCCAGATGCTGTCTGCACCACAAGACTGAGGGCTGCATGAGTGATTATCTAACAGGCTAACAAATAGATACTTGTGTTGCTGAAAGCCAAAAGGGAAAGGCAGAGGGGTCAAATTCCATACATCTTCTAGACACTAAAATCTGTTTAAAACTTCTATATAACAGTGCACAGACTCTGCCAGCATATAAGAGTCAAGAATGAAAACAATACTCCAGAAACACTTCTTATCCTGTCCTCCTTTTGAAGTAATCATCCATCCCATCCTTAGCAGAATAAAGAAGTTGACAAGCTTCCAAACATGACAAATATGTGGTTTGTTTGATAAACAACACTTGCCCAGGTAGGCATTTCTTGCAGAATGTGTGGCTGAAATTTGGTCAATACTAAGCACCTTTCTGTCTGACAGGAACCACTTCTTTCCTTTTCTTAGATGCCTTAGTACAGCTTCAGTTCCTGTTTTTCCCAGGCCCTCCTTTCAACATCAACAGTATACTTCCCCCAGCAAAGATATTTGGATGCTACAGTTCATGCCTCGCCTTTCCCTACAATAGGAACCATGACCTTCGGAGGACAACTTCCATACTCAAAGGAGCAGTGAAAGAGTGAGATTTGCATGTATCAGTTTTTATCATTATAGGGAATGAGTCATAATAATTTGATAATTTGGATTATAAGTGTTATTAACAGTGATACTGCACTAATAATAACTCATTGATTAGACCATCAAGACCTTAACTGGACTAACAAATTCTTGGCTTCACATATAAGCTGTGTCTGTAGTCTAACGAAATTGCATGCCATATGGCAGGCTCTGGAACCCATTCCAGTGGACTGGCTGTTAAAATATAGATCCAAAAAATTGTGGAGAATACAGGTACCTGAGGCTATAATTTGAAGTGCAACAACTAGCCTCCTTGCCATCTGCAGGTTGACCCAAATATATCTACATTGTGCAAGGCACAGGGTATTCTTAAATGTCCTCCCCATACCCTTGGCAAGGTCCTTCTAGGGCATCCCAACACTTTATACCCAGTGAACCAGTCAATTACCTAACAGAAATTCTCTTTAAACTGTTACATTCAGTATGCAGACCGAATTAGTTGCACTAGCAATTGAGACAGGGTGAATGCTGTGAAGCTGAATGAAGAGGAGGCAGAGTAGCCACCAACACTCTGTATCATCAGAAGGGTGTGCATTGTTTTCACATTCCACTGAAAAGAGTGATTTGAAGTAATCCAGGTAAACACATTCCCCTAGTCCCAACATAAAGTACAATAAGCTTTTAGAGGAATTCAAGTTTCAAAAGAAAGAGAAGAACAAGACTCTAAGACTCTACATCATCTACTAATGACTACAGATTTTACTTTATTCAGACAACTCGCTGATGGATGGCATAATACAGCTCTTACAATTCTAAAGGGGATTTCAGCAAAGAGCTATTTCTTAAAGAGCAGTTTATTGTGAAGAAAAGATCCTGAAAATGGAGACAAAAGGGAGACTTTTAATCAGAGCACTAATGTGGGCTGGCTGTGATGAAGCTCTTATCATTCCACCCCAAGCAGTGTATGGTACTCAAAGACAGACTCTGCACAACAGTAATAGAGGCTTTTAAATCATTATTTGTACTTTAAACATAGGAATATATTTGATTGCTTCACAAAACACTACTCACAAAGGAAAATAACTGTGAAGATAAGTTATGACCTTTTTTTTTTTTTTTTTCCTGGGCACTGGAGCCTGTGGTTATTTCTCACTAAAAGCAAATCCAGTAGTTTGGGCCCAGTTAATTTAAATTCTGTCTGCAAGAAGCCTTCTAATTAGTGACAGTTTCATTTTTCCAACGATATGGATATATCTCTATAATGGAAAATAATAACATGAAAGGAACGTGACTGATCTGGTAGGAGGGCTAGTCCCATTATGGAATATCAAGACAAAAAGATGCAGATAAGTAGAGGTCAGCTCAAGGGAAACATAACTGCCTATGGTGATACTCAAAGGTGAAGAAATACCTAACATATCTGCCTGAAGCATAGGGATAGAGGGTTTTCACTGGCACTTTCTGAATTAGATTCATCACATTAAAAGACGATTGCAGCCTTAACACAGAACAAAGAATTTGTAGTTATTAAAATAAGATCCCAGAAACTCTTATTTTGGTATAACAGGTACTTCACTGCAGTCTTCTGGTCACTTCTGGAGGGAAACCTTTTTTTGTCATGTTTCTTTTTCTACTCCAAAAGGCTCTAGAAGTCCAAGGGATTCCGAGATAGAGTTCACTTAATTTGATAGTGAGTGACCTGCGCTGAACGCCATGTTACAGAGAAAGTGTTCAAGCTTGATGTTTCATTTTTTATTGCTAATACATTAGGTCTTCAAGCTATTCTACACACAGGTGCTGATTTTGCTTATACAGAGGAAATGACGCTTGGGGTTTAATTATATATTTATTTATTTAGTCATTCATTCATTTAAGTCCAGTTGAATAGATGAGAAATGCAATATTTGTGATAAAATTAAGGATTCTTCTTCTTTTTTTTTTTTTTTTTGACAGCTTGTGACACAATTTCATAAAGCTCTTGAATAATATGGAGGAATATCATATCCAGTTGAACTCCATTGACATTGACAATTGTGTGGAAAGCTGAAAAGGAGTCTGAGGATTTAACATGTTGTAACATGGTACTAAAGACTATTATTTCATGAAAATGGAAGTGCACAAGGTCAAAAAAAGTAACACTGAACGCACTGATATACAAAGTTAATGACCTCCCCAAAATACCCCAAGTAATATAGATTTACATACAGTAAAGCAAAATATAATTTAATAAGTCTACTCTGCTTTCACCATGCAAGCTGTTACTTTTAATAAGAGCGTTTAATTTCTTGTAGAAAGAAAGAAACATGAAAATAAGGATTTAGTTGCATAACTGCAAGATTCCTTATTACTTACATACAGAATGCAAAACTATGATTTTTGCCCATGCCAAAATCTGAAAAAACCCCTGTAAGATAAAATTGAGGAAGCTGAGTTTGAATTCTTTTCAAAATCACTGATTTGCGTTAAAGACTACTAAATAACTTAGCTTTGTATGAATTTGCAAAACAATTTGTTTTTTATGCTGGCATCTTGAGAACTTTTACAACTTCTAAATATTCTTAAATGCACCCAAGACATTGGAAATGTTCAGAAAGACAGGGATTTTGCCAAACGTTCATTTCCTCTGTATTCACTGTCATAAAAATGAATCTACTTAAAAAATCACCACAGTATGAGAAATATTCAAATATTTACATAGAATGTTTCCATTCAGCCTAAACTTGCTTTTAATATTATGCTATTTCAAAAACCAGAACAAGGAATTTGAATTTTAATGAAAACAGAACCAATCTATGAGTGTATTAGACTCTCTTTGCCTTTAATGTTTTAATGTTTATTTCATATTTTATGCTTTAAATGATTACTTTGCCTTACATGAGAAGTGGAAATTTAGATACATTTTTTCTCTTTTAGTGTTACTTTAAGTGCCGTCACGTCCTGCTAGGATAGTAAATTATTTGAGAAGACGAAGAGCATGATGTCAAGGAATCTGTGTCATAATATAAATATTCCAAGAATCAGTGCTGCATATTTATATAGTATTTAATAGCAAGATCATATGACATGAATGTGTTCACTAGAAAGTAAAATAGAAAGTATATTTGAATTTTGCTGGCTCTAACCTATTATAGTAGAAGGCTGAGTTAATCAGCTTTCTTAGTCATATAAAATCACAGGATTTCTGTCTCTGAGGCTCACTGTCTTCTTGAAGATTTCCAAGAGGTAGAAGAGCCTGGGGGAAAATCTGCGTTTTGAGTATGAAGGACAATAAAATTGTTTTGTTGGGTAAAAGATAAAAATTGAACATAAGAAAGTATTGAACACTGGTACCAAAGCATACTGTATTTATCCTGGCTCACTTATTGCTCTTCTTCCTATGCTACCACCTTCCATTCCGATCTCTTGACCTATGCTCTTTGCTGATGACCTCCCAAAACACTGCTTAACCTTTTATTTCTACTATCCATTATGTGTGGCCCAATTGTTTACTTTCTACATTCACCTACTGTCATACTCTTGAGATCACAGTCAGATTTCCCTCCTGCCTAGCAGGCAGCAGCCGGTATTCCTCCTGTGCCTACTCCTCTCCCTGCCATGCTGCCACCAGCCTGCCATGCTGCTTTGATTCCCTGCTTATTTCACCTCAACACCTTGTTCCTGCCTGCTCTGGAACATTTTTGCCCCATTTTGACCTCATTTTTCCCCACCTTTATTCTCATCACCTCAACCTCTAATACTGTCAGTGAGTGACAAGTGGTGTCCCTCAGAGGTCCATATGGGGACCAGTGCTATTGAATATCTTCATTAATGCCATAGACAGAGGGACCGAGTGCACCTTCAGTAAATTTGCAGATGACACCAAGCTGAGAAGTGCAGTATCCAAACCTAAAGGATGGATGCCATCCAGAGGGTCTTGGGCAAGTTCGAGAAGTGGGCCCATGGGAATCTCATAAGGTTTAACAAAATCAAGTGTAAGGTGCTGCATCGGAGTCAGGGCAACCCCCAGTATGAACTGAGAGCAGCCCTCCTGGTGGATGACAGGCTGGACATGAGTTGGCAATGTGCACTCACTGCCCAGAAAGCAAGCTGTGTTCTGGGTTGCATCAAAAGCAGTGTGGCCAGCGCATTGACGGAGGTGACTCTGCCCTTTGTCTCTGCTCTGGTGAGATCCCACCTGAAGTACTGCATCCTGCCATGGAGTCCTCAGCACATGAAGGGTATGGACCTGTTGGACTGAGTCCAGAGGAGAGACACAAAGATGATTAGAGGGATGGAGAACCTCACCTACAAGGAAAGGCAGAGGATGAGGAGTGTTCAGCCTGAAAAAGAGAAGGCTTTGGGGTGACCTAATTGCAGCCTTCCAGTACGGACTCACGAAATCACAGAATCAGCTAGTTTGGAAAAGGCCTCAAGTCTATCCTATGACCTAACACAATCTTGTCAACCAAATCATTGCACTAAGTGCCACATCCAGTCAGGTAGCAGTAGCGAGTGATAAGGTCTCCCCTGAGTCTCCTCTTCTCCAGACTAAACAACTCCAGCTTCCTCAGTTGCTTCTCACAGGACTTGTGCTCCAGACCCTTCACCAGTGTCATTGCCCTTTGGACCCGCTCCAGCACCATAATGTACCTCCTAAACGGAGGGAGCCAGAACTGGACACAGCACTCAAGGGGCAACCTCACCAGTGCTGAGTGCAGAGTAAGAAACACTTCCCTGGTCCTGCTGGCCACACTGTACAGGCCAGGATGCCATTGGCCTTCTTGGCTACCTGGGCACACTGCTGGCTCATGCTTCATGCTCAGCCTTCTGTCAAACAGTACTCCCAGGTCCCTTTCTGCCTGGCCACTGTCTGGCCACTCTGTTCCCAGCCTGTAGTGCTCCATGGGTTGTTAAGGGATGAGGGGTGTGCTTGTTTCAGTATTGTGGTGGTTTTTTTTTAAATTAGTATTTATCATTGTCTGCAACAGTGGCTTGTGTACTAGGCACTACATTTTGAATTCCACCCACATGCTCTTGCTTTTCTAAGTACATGAGTCTAATGATTATGCCACTGGGAAATGTTCAGTTTCATTTAAAAAAAATCAATTACTGGAGTCTTGTACTTGAGGAGAACTTCTATCAGATCTTCTGACTTGGAGGAATTAGATTGCAAAATGCCTTTCAGCTTTTTATGACACCTTGACTGGACTTTTATTCTATCATTTCTCAACAATAATAAACTCAGTTTATGCTTAATTAGTCATGACACTTTATCATGTCTGGACAGAAACAACTATTTGGCTATCTGCAGAGTAAGAGACAGAATTGAGAGAACTGAGTTATTTTGAGAGACCTGAAACTGTTTAGTGTGGAGAAGTCTCCAGAAGGACCTTATTGCAGTGCAATTTCAGTACTTAAAGGGGGCTTGTAAGAAAGATGGAGATAGAGTTTTTAGTAGAGACTGTAGTGATAAGACAAAGGGTAACAGTTTTAAGGAAAAACTTTTTTACAATGAGGTTGATGAAGCAGTGGCACGAGTTGCCCAGAGAGGTTGCACATGCCCTATCCTTGGAAAGAGTCAAGGTCAGATTGAATGAAGCTCTGAGCAACCTGGTGCAGGTGCTTGCTTATTACAAGGGAGTTGGAACAAAACAAGCTTTTATGATCCTGTCCAAACCAAATCATTCTAAGGTTCTATGACTCTAACAGTAAAACTTGGTTACTTCAAATATTTGAGCTTTTGCAATAGTTTTGTGCTGAAGTGCATCATACAAAGACTACCTGAGGTTTCATCAACAAGGGGAATTTCTCAGCTGCACCTCATTGGAGACTGTCACCAAGCCTGAGGAAATGATTGGCATCCTCACTATATCTCTGAATAAGAAAAGGGAAACTCTAACCTGGGCAGAAGAAAATTAGATTAGATTACCTGTTTTGGCTGTGGATGTCTTGAAGAGAAAGGATGAGAAAGAGTAGAGCATGGGAGACCATGTTCCTCATTGTTTGGAGCTTTCAGAATTTCTTCCCTCAACTTGTTCAGATTAGACCAGATATAAATATGTTTGCTATCACAGAGACATAGAATAGTTTGAGTTGGAAGAGTCCTTTAAAAGGTCATCTAAACTAACCCATCTGCGAGAATCAGGGACATTTTCAACTAGATCTGCTATATCACTAAATATTGTGGCAAAATATATATCTGCTTTCATATTGTGTAAAATATAAAAATTATATTAGTCTACGCAACAAAATACAATGTGAAGATTAGAAAAAAGCAAACATGACCATAAGTCAGTTGCAGGAAGAAAATGTCACAGGTTGCTGAGATGTAAGTGAAGGTACTATCACACTGACTAGCATGAATAGTCGAAGATATCTTGAATTCCAGGACCATTCACTGAATGGGATGTGAATTTCATGAAGATTCCTTTGCCTCTTGTTTTCCTCTGGTGAGATGTACAGCTTTAAATAATAAAATGTTATTTCATTATTACTAGTTCCTGTGAACACACTTAGTGTTCCTCACATCACACACAAAAAGTCCCCAGAAAATCAGCTTTTGTTATTTCCATTCTACCTTTGTATCAACTGACTCAGAAAACACACAAATGCAGCAGGTATACAAGAAATAATTAAATAGCAGAACCTTATCCAGACTTCAGTCCCAAGGGCTTGGTCCAGTGTCTGAAAATATTTTATTCCACTCCAAACAAGAACTACTGTGCTAATCCCCCTGGAATGCAGCATTTATTACTTACCTGTCAGGTGTGAAGCATTGCATGCTAAAAGGATTATCTCCCCCTCCTTCTCTCCACCTCCTGCTTTGTTCAGGCAAAGCACAAGAGGGAAAGGAGGAGATAATCCTCTTCAAATGGAGCACTTATTACCTTAGATGTAGGCACAAAGTGCCGCTTGCCAAGGGAGTTAGCAGGGGAGCATCTGCTTATACAAGTGATAAACCTCATTGTAAACAAACTAAAGCTTCATACTAATCTGACCACTGCTTTCTTGAGAAAGTTCAGGACTTTTAACTGCTCTTCACAATAGTTAGTATTCCTGATAGTCAAGACATACTTTAATGTTGAATTATTGGTAAAATGGTAATAGGAATTTTTGGGTAACATGCAATTGGTCACAGTGGTTGTTAAGCAAATTTGGGAGGTGTGGTTTTTTTTTTTTTGCTTTAGGCCTTTTTTTTTTAATTTTTATTTTTTATTTTGGACTTGCAGATTTAGGTCTGCCAAAAATATGTCTAACTGTTGGCAGAGATTTGTGTTGGATGGATTTGCTCATTTCAAGAACATCAATTCTACTTTCTGTTTCCATAGACAACTGCCGTTGTCCTCTGTTCTCCATGTTGTGTTTGTGACATCTGTGTACATTTTCCCAACCCTTATCAAGTCCATTTGTTTAGAAGAAAAACCACACTTAGCCCTTTGGCCCTAAAGATATTTTAAAAAAAGCCACAAAAACCCAAAACCAACCAACCAACCAAAAAAAACCCCAAACCCAAAAACCAACAAAGCAAACCAAACCAAACAATCCCTCAAACCAAACCAACCCACTTTTGCTTCTCTAAAAGATAATTTCCTTCAGAGGCGTTATGATTTAGAATTTTATAATGTATTGCACAGCCATGTAACGACTGCACTCTAGGCACACAGAATGATCCTCAGACATGGTCCTGATTCTCTGGGTGTAGGTGAGTTACTAAATCATATATTCAGACTGGCTTCATCAGATTCAGAGCATGCTGATCAATAGAAGTTTGTGGCACTCACAGTGATTTAGAAAATGACAGAATTTCCAAACTTACCCTGTTGTCTACAGAATATCAGAAGTTTTGGCATATTTCATCCTAAGCAGAGAAGAAAAGAATGAGAGAGTGAGCCATGAAATAAATGCTGAAGCCGAAGTCTGTCAACAGATGCGCTCTTCTAGAGCAGTTTAACTTTTGCAGCTGTTTTTCTCTCTCCTGCATTACCTGAGTTTAAATAATATATGGCTCCCCCTTTCAGGCTACAGCTTCTTAAGCAGTTTATTATCCCCAGCCCAGGTGCGGCTGATTACTACAGCTCTGCTGGAGGAGTTTTTCCTGTGATTCATTTCAGTCAAAACCAGCTGGGTCAGTGCTGGGCCATGACAGTCTGAGTCATCTTTAACAAACCTTGCTTGTGCCCCACTCTGGATCCCACCAAGCAGTTCTCTCTACCTTGGAGTCAGCAGTGGTTCTGCTTTGCACTTATTCTGAAGCAGTTTGGTTTGACAGAACTTAAAGTTATAGGAAAATGGTCTCACACAAAGGCTGAGTACTAACACAAAGGCAGAGAATACCCATGCAGCCACTGGGCAAGAGACAGAGAGGGGCTCTAATGGTTTCAATTTACTCCATCTTCTTTTGTATTTGACATAAGTCCAATTTGATGAAGCAGAGCGATTGGTAAAAGTCTTAATCAACAGATTAGCAGTTCACCAATTTCTTACAGGAATAAGGCACTAAGGCAGTGAGGGATATGGTGGCTGTAGACACAATGACCTCCACAATGACCTCTAGAACTGGAAGAGAAGTGCAGCAAGCCTGTCCTTTGTTGGAGCAGACACAATAGCAATTATGATAACACCAAAGGCTGTGTTTTGCAGTTATAATATTTATATTCAGACATGGGAGAGCAGTGACTAGTACAAGCAGGTAGCAAAATATTCTATTTAAAATTGTTCCTTAAAGCAGATGTTGATAATTCTGTGAAAGTAACTTTGGACAACATAACAGTGATTCATGCCATGAGGCTCAGGTAGATTCATGCATTTCACTGAGTCCTAAAATTTCCTACAAGATATTTAGTATATCTACATTGTCAGAATAGTTCTTCAAGGAAAAAGATGTCATTCTGTATGTTCTCATGCAAATTGAGTTGCAGGAGCAGGTTTGCCAATTAGGAAATTGGTCCAGATACACACTTAACCTTGTCTTCATTACAGAAAGCTGTAAGGACAAAGTCCCAACATGTCTACTCCTATTTTTAACTGTCATTCAGATTTATAAAATGCAAACAGCACAGCAGGTGTTTCCAGAGTAAGAAGAAACAAAGAGAAAGAAAATTGCCACACAGACAGTATTTCCTTGTACTTATGCCAGTTGGCATTGTAGATATTTTCTTAGACTGACATTGATTAAATCACTCTCCTAGGCAGAATCTCTGATATTTTGTACTTTTTGTATCTCTGTTAACTGTGAAAACTTTTGTATATGACTTGCTTCTATTATTCTTTCTTTGGAGAGGATTTCTAATTAAGTTGCAGTTCTACCAGCTTTTCAAGATTCATGCTTGCCTTTATTTTCAGCCATTGATGACATGCTACAGAAGAGAATTGAGGATAAATAGCATGTCTAGAATGGAAGTGCCTAAACACCCACTTTGTTCCAGAAATGCTGTTGTTCTCCCTCTGTGCAGTCTTTTTATTCAATTCTGAGAAAAAGCTCCTCCAAGCTAATTTATGTTCACACCTATTTGTTTTGTACAAT
>VWZG01007485.1:8345-20396 GCA_013396735.1 Grallaria varia
TTTTTTTTCTGGGATGGAGGGGGGGTGGGGACAGGGAGTGAAGTCTGATAAAACTCACAGCATGAGAACCAAGAATTAATGGTGCTTCTACTAGCCAAGTTCCAAGTCTAGTTATTGCATTTATCTTAGATATATTTAATCATTGAGCTCATTGTAAAGACCTATATAAAACTGTTTTACTGGATATATAAGGACTAAGTTTTCTTTCTGTATTATCTTAGTGTTTACAGTAAAGAAAGAAATTGCATTTATTTGCTATTGCGTGCCCTGTTAAATTTGTGCTCATTATTAAATATATCTTAATTAATATAAAATTATTAGGCAACATTTTCTGTCTCTCCAGCATAAATTTAGTTTAACTCCTCTTGGTTTAATAGATTTTTGCTGCACATACTGTGGTGACACAATGAACAGTGTTTTGCTTAGTGACACTCTGCAGATGCTTTCAAATCTCTTCCTGTGCAAAACCAGGACACAGGCAGAATGTGCCGCCTACATTTAGAGATGGAAAGCTTTTGTGGTTTCTCCAGGAAGGAAAACTGGAGTGGTTCAGTGGAACCCATACTCCTGACTCGCTTTGAGAGTAGCAGAGAGCTCAGAAGTAAGGAGACCTGACACACTAAAAATATCCAAAATATTATATGGAATATGATATGTACAAAGACTAACCTTTAGAGATTTCTTTAGAAAAGTGCCAGAAATGGGGGTTTGTTCCAAAAGAGAAGTAATTTTTCAATTGGCCATTTTTAGTGATATAAAATGGAATTCAAATCTAACAGGAATATCAAAGCTTATTTCAAAATTGGAAAGAAGCAAGTTATCAGAAGAGAGCAAAAGGCCCTTGAATAATTGAAAAACAGCTACCTGCTCCGTAGGGACCTGCTCTCTTGGGATTTTAAAATGGTTGTGAGAAATGCAGCTCATGCCAAACAAAGTGCAAGACTACAAATTCGGATTGAAATGTTAATTTTCTAGTAGAATACATATTATTAAATGTAAAATAAATACTAAAATAACTTAGTTACTACAAACTTCTACATTATCTTTGGGATTATTCTGGTTTTGTTGCTTATTCTGCTTATGCTGCTTAGACTCATGTAATGGTGAAAAACAAGACAAAAGCTGTAACACCTTAACTCCACTTTCCTTTTCCCCATCCTTGGATTCACTCACTTGTTATCTTCTCTCCACTCCAGAGCAGTGCAGGCAGAGGGGGAATGAGGGTTGTGGTCAGTCCAAAACAGCTCCCCTCTGCTGCCCCTTCCCTCTCACTCTTTCCCTCGGCTCTGACATGGGGTCTCCACGGACCACAGCTCCTTCAGGAGATCTCCATGTGCTCCGACTTGGGGTCCTTCACAGGCTGCAGTGTGGAAGTCCATTGCCTGTGCTCCTCTTCCCAGACTGTAGGGGAATCTCTGCTCTGGTCTGGAGCACCACCTACCCCTCCTTCTTCAGCGACCTCAGTGTTTGCAGAGTTGTTGCTCTCATATATTCTCACTACTTTCTCTTGCAACCTTCAGCACAGCATTTTTTGGCTCTTTCTTCACTAGCTTTCCATTGAGATGGCCCTGCCTTGGCTGTGGGTTCAGCTGTGTCCTGCAGTGAGTGGGTTGGAGCTGCCAGCTATGTCCAGCACCAGGGGACCTGTACCCAGCACAGCCCTCAAAAACTAGTTCAATTTCCTCTAATATAAAGAAAAGTGGGGGTTTTTTTCAATAGTATCCTACTTAATAAGAATCAGCTTTATATCAGCCCCTACTATCAAGGGATCTGCCAGCAATCTCACTGAAATTAAGAAGAACTTAAGCACCTAAATCTAGATATGAAGCCGCTTCATAAAAACTGCTTAGGTTTTGACTACCATAAAAAAAATATTATATCCATTACAGTCAGCAAAGAAATCACATGAAACCATGCATGTTTCCTGCGAGTATCTCAATGGACACCTGATTTATCAAGGTCCTTCAGCCAAGTCATAAATGTGATTGAGAAGATGGAGTCAGGAATGGTGTGAATCCCTTAGATACCTGGGCTAATTGGAAAGTTCTTGTATTTGCTGATTAATTCTAGAAATGGATCATTACAGGCCTTTTTTTTTATTAGAACCATAAAGTATAATGTTGACCTGTCATCAGAGATGAAGAAATATTTTAAATACAACTGGACCATCCTACTCTCCCTAGAAGTATCTTGTTCTTCTGACAAGACTCCATTATGCTTTATAGCATTAATTAGAGACACAATATAGAAAAAATATTTCAACTGTCTCAGATACTAGACAAAAGTAATATACTTTTCCCACCAATGTGAGCTAACGTCTATATTGAAAGCACCACTGGAGTATACGAGAATACTCCTTGGATTGTCTATACTTCTATCTATTTAAACAATATAGTAAAGATTGTCACTATTTTCCCAGATGGACGTCTCGTTTTGTGGAGCAATAACCAACAATATTTTGTATGGTACATTACAAAAGAAGACTGAATTGTTTTAGCTGAACTTATGCCTTTTATAACAATAGAAATCTCAAAACTCTTATTAACAATAAATTGATTAAAAGTTCTTTGAGCCCATGTTTTCTGAGGGAATATCTCCAACCTCTGGAGGCAGGCAGTTGCAGGTAGTTTTCAGCCAGAACAAAAAAAGTGTACCATTACATAGGTGAGCTGATCAAACCTTCAGATACAATACTCTTTCCCTTTAAAAAAGAATTGGTCCCTAATTGTGTATCAGATTGTTAATAGTCTGGCAGCTAAGGTGAAAACATCCATGGGGCTAAAGAACTCTCTGTAAAGAACATTTTAGCCTTTTGCAGCTCTCCCCAGGCTGTACCTGCAGAGTAACATAACAAACTGCTGTAGTCCAAGTGACCTTGATGCTGGATAGGTTGAGCCAGCCGTAATTGCTCTTTTGCAGCTGGAAGGCTTGGCTCATTTTTTGCTAGGAAACATTTAGTTATTTGTGTGGCAGATTTAATGTGGAAATTAGCCATCAGAATGATCTGTGGTGCAGACATACAGAGACAGAGTGGTTTTGGTTTTTTTTAAATTAATTTTTGTGATCTTGGCACTGGACAACTCTTTCATGGAGAATGAGAGTCACAAACAGGATTGTCAGTTGTTCTACAGATGGAAACAGGAGTCTCTGTTGCATGCATTCTTGCAATAGTGTATTCAGCTGGATCACATAAGTCTTCCAAAATTCCTCTTCTGCTCAGTTTGTCAAATCCAGTTGGTCTGTGGTCCTACATGAGCGCTGCAGTTATTTGCCATCTTAACTACACGTAGCAATCTCCCTTAACTGTCTTCCCTATGTACAAAAGGCTGGCCTACATGACTGTTTCTACATCTGCTGAAACAGTCTCTATTGACCATTTACAAGTGCCTTATTGAGGTACAATTCTGATACTTTTGCAGCTGGAAACACCCAAAGGAATGTCTGGAAGGGCCAGGTCTTCACTTGGGATTTTAATTAACATGTTTGAGCAGATGAAATTAGTACAGCCAGAGCAGAATCTGCCTGGGGGAAATACTCAGAAAACATTCTTGAAGCCACCTTGAAACCTGCCGCAACAACTTCTCAAATACTTTGTTGAGAAGGATGTGGGATTTCAATCAATCAACCTGCCTCATGTTCAGTGTGTTATCTCTGCAGAAGAATGGCTGGTAAAATTTCTCACTCCCCAAGGAATTAACAGTCCAAGTTAACTAGATGTGTAAGAGGAACCATTCTGACACCTAGTTATGCAGCAACTATAACACATAAACTATATTTTATACTTTTAAATTCCATAGTGTTTGCCATATTTGCTCTACCTCATAAAACAGACTTGAAGTACCACATGTATTTTGAGTTGGTTTATAAACTAGATAACTACTTCTTAAGCAGAACTAGAAACAAGGATGTTCAGAATTATTTCTCCATTCCATCTCCTTGGAGCATTCAGCTTCCCATTATAGCAGATTCTAAACTACCCCAATCCAGTTCCTCCACAGAGGCTATACACAGACTTTGCAGAAAAATAGACATGTAGGAAACTTTACAGAAGGCGATGGTCATGAAAACAGTTTTTGCTCATAATTTGCTCTCAGCAAACTTGGTATATGCACACATTTCTACTGGAACATGATCACATCTCTACAGGTCTTTTACTTAATGTCTTTTACTTTGGGTTAGTTCTTTGACATAACAGAACTGCTGCATATTGACAAAAATTTTGAGAAATTTTAGTCCCAGTATGAGTCAGGTACATAAATAACTATATAAGTATGGAACAAGCAATTTCCATGAGGAACTCTTAGATTATGTCTAAGATATTCTTTTTCTTCTGTTTTTTGGTGGTTTTTTTTTCCCCAGCCTGGAGATAGTTTGTAATCCTAAAACCAAATTCTTTGCCTCTCTACACAATGATCTCTGCAGTCTGCTCCCACAGAGAAGGTAGATTCAATCTGACTATTGAGGACAATCTTTCACACACCCTATCACTAGTGAGAATTAATATAACAGAACAGTCGCAGAGACCATTTAACAGCTGAATATACACAGAAGGAACAATTAAAAAAGTGAGTTTTTAGAAGATTGATAAATTAGTCCGGTTTTAAACTTGCCTGGACTAGAAGTCATTAATAACATCCTTCCTGCTAATGGTTAATTCTTATTATCAGTCATGATAATTATCACTACATATTCAAAGTTGTCAGTCCTTAGCAACCACAGATGACATTAGCTGCCAAAATGCAATACCAAGGATTTGATGTCACCTGATTAGCCCTGATGGCTGCGGCCCTGGGTGTTCTTAGTCTCCATGGTGAAGGTAAGATGGATCTTCAGTGCATGTCTTCTCTCCACCTGTTAAACACCAGATCAGTAATTAAGGGGTCAGAACCACTGTGCGTGTGTGTGTGTGCGCGCGCGTGCGTGCATGCATCGGTGGAGGGGACCATGGATCCACAGCACAGCATCCACACGGTCTGTGATACCCATCACTCTGGCCAAGGGGGCAGTGAGTGGTCAGTGAGCCAAAGGTCCCACTTGGGGGGAGTGGCCACAACAGCCAGAGCATATAAAGAGGCAGCACGGGATCTCCACCGGGCCCTGACTTCCTCTCCTTAAAGTTGTCAGCATGTGACTTCTTAGAGGTAACTATATTTTTCCCTCTTCTCTTTCCTTCTTTCTTTCTTCTTCTCTTAATCTCTCTTCCTTTACTCTTTTCTTCCTCCTGTGAGTAACTTAAACTCCTGTTTTCTGTAAGTTGTGGGTATCTCACTTAAGTTGTATAAAGTTTTGTGTTTGTTGGATGTAAAAAAAGTTCCCTACTCTATAGCAATGCCTATTGTAGTGCTTTGTGAAGTTGCATGTTATTTCTGTGAAACTCTTTTTGCCAAAACACCTATTTTCTCACCAAATTAAAAGAAATCTCTTAGAGAAAAGTGTGTACTTTCTCTCCACATGTGAACTCAAGGTATCAAAGAACCAGAGATTTTGCAAGAGTTTGTGTAGGCAAAATCTCTTCAAGTCTAAAATTAAAGTGTACACCAAAGTATAGCTAGACTGGGCTGTAACACTACCCACCAAATTTTATAAGGCTAGTCAATTCCCACCCCTCAGCCTCAACTCCAGACTATATCCTGCCTGATCCTGGGGGGAATATTACTTTTCCAGGCAGTGGCAAGTGCCTTATCCTGCTGCTCATTTGCTGCTGCTTTTCCTAAAGCAAAATAAGTATTTTCCCAGCTCACTAGGCTGCGTTTTTTCTATGATCACTAAGTGCCCATTGGTGTGGGGTTTTTTTAATAGCTCTCGGGATACTGCCCTCAACCAGTGTTCATATTTTCAAGGTCTTCGCTATTAACCCACACTTAAACTGTGCATCATAACAAGAGACACCTGGCATCGAGCTGAGGTCGAGTCACAATTTCTCATAATTTGATAACCAGCCTAACAGGCTAGGACTGGAACTTCACACAATAAGCATATAACCCTTGGCAAGTGAGGGCAATCCTATTTTTACTGGATTATTAGGTAAAAAAAATGTTTATGCAGCTATTCTATTAATCTCTTCCTATTTGGGTTCAAAAGAAGCCCTTGCACATATTGGTGTATTCTCAGTGTTGACTAGGTCATCTTGGGAAATAAAGCCAATCTAACTTATATGTCTGTAGAAAATCCTCCAAAAATCAAGTTTTGGTCCAAAAACCAGCACTCTCTTCTATGTTCTGCTACACCTTTTTTAAGCAGCTACAATGATTTCTGCCTCTCCTGTTACTCCCTATTATGTGAAGGAGCCTTCTCAATCTTCTTTGTATCCCTTAGTTGGCTTCAAGGGACATTTCAAACTCTTCTTTCAGTGGTATACCCAGAGTTCATGCTATGCATACCCTTTTTTTGACTGAGATTGTCAATAGCTATGGAAGAAAAGAGTAATAAGCTTCTATTCTTGGATTTTGAGCTACATATACTGCATGACAGTTATGTCCCTTAATTTTCAAGTAATTCACTGGCTGTATCCGAGCTTTTCTCAGCCTCATATATCTGAAACTCTGTGGAATGGCTTAACAGTGTGCAGCTGCTTAGGATGAAATCCAAAACATCTATTTAGGGTTCTAAAAATAGGGATTTAAATTTACCTAATTACAAAGTACTAGAAACCCCACAGTATAGCAGCTATGTAACCCTGAAGGCAACAGAAATTCCCCTCTGCCAGTTAATTTAAATTCCCTCATCAGATCAACCAGGCACTAAGTATGTACAGGAGCCCAGGATCTTGAATTCTTTCCTCTTGCTTACTTGCAGACTCTTTCTTTCTCATCTGATTTCTACATTCTAAGAAAATGACAGCCTGCCTTTCACACCCGAGTTTGAGAACTTTTCTACACACAGGTTCTTCTATTGCCTCATCACTGAATTACTATATATAGGATGATACTCTCAGGAAAACAGGAGTTGTGACTCTTGGGGATGGTCCTGTGCGGGGGTAAGAGGACTTGATGATCCTTGTGGGTCCCTTCCAACTCAGTATATTCTGTAATTCTGTGACAGGAATTTATCTAGTTAAGGATTTATCCTCAGGAGAAGACCTCCCCCTTGCTGATGTCCCAATAGACAGAAGTCCAGGGTTCAGGATCTAGAGTTCAGTTTCTCTGAAATTCAATCACACCCTACTCTTAGTGTTCTTGGCTCCCCTGGGGAACTTACATATCAAGAGGGACAATTAATCTCTTAGAAGTATTTGATTGTCTCCATCCACTACACCAGGAACTCAGACATCTTATTTCATCATTTTACCTGGCCAAGCTGATGGGTTAATATTACAATACTAAATAAAGAAGGAGGGGTTACTAATGAGTTATATCATTAAATAAGATACATGATCTCAGTAAAGTCAAGAACAGCTGTGAGAAGGAATGTGCTGCAATGGGTCTTCCCATTAATCAAAGAATGATGTGTTGCATATTTTCCTTTTCTGATCAATGGTTAGTCCATCATTATTGCCTCGTAATGCGTGCTAATAGGGATATCTTACTATCTTATCTGTACTCTCCATTAAATAACATACCTTGGAAAATAGTCATTTTTGTTAACCTCATGTATATAAAAATTATCTTGACTTAGTGATGCAATCTGGGAGAGATGTCAGAAGTTTAAGAGGAAGAATGATAATGCTCAGCAAAGGTAATCTTACTCTGGTATTCCACTGACATTAGATTTTTTTCCATGTAATCTAGATTGTATCAGAATCCTTTTTGAATGGTTTTGTTATGACTCATCTTAATCATGTAGTCTTTTTAGTATTCACAGAGATCTAATGTCAGTGTTTAGTTCACACCAAATAAAAATAAATGGATTTGGGTTAACTTCTTGGATGACGACCTAGTTAAACACTTAATGTTCAAAGTATAAGTGACATATGTAGCAGAGCATAGAAGTGTTTATGTAGTTTATGTCGCAGTTTCAGGTGTCAAATGTCAACAATTAAACCACTACAATTTTTCTTTACTCATTATAAATCAACTGGGCTCAGTTTTATGCAAAGTGAAGGCACACTTTCTTTTTAATTTACCCTTATGAGACTTAAGTATCACTCGATAATGACAGTAAGGAAAAAACCCAGCTAAAACAATTCAGCTGCAAATCAAACAATTCCATTATCCTTTACAATAGCTGAGGTAAGACCAAGTGTTAATGGGCACTAAATGAGAAGATGACTTTCCATTGGCATTGCTGGTCGTATTGTGTTGATCTTGCACATTGTCATGTTAAGGGAAAATGAGATTGATTGATAGAAAGTGGTTGAGTAAGGCAGAATGGAAAGTATCAAGAGTCTCAGATTTAGGTCATAAGCTGCCTGTCATTTAAATGGCCTTGGATGATCTAGCCATTACTAGTTGTATCTGAGTTGAACTGTACGCACAGCCACCAAATCTGGGCTCTGAAACCCTGCATTCACAGATGATTATCTTCATTGCCTGGTGAGTCTATTATTTTCTCCAGACCACCTTCAGTTTGACTAATAAATGTATTAAATATGGAAAAGTCATATTTCCTCATATTTCTATTTATTAATGGCCTTTTATTGTGGACTGCCTAGCATAGCTCAGACTTGATTTTTTGTAGCATAAAATCCAGATGTTATTTTTTGTTCCTCATCATACTGGTGTAAATTTAATACAGTCTCTGTTCTCTTGAAGCCCTTCTTCCAGATGTTTAAGATGCTTCTTTTAGGTGGTGCTAGAAATGGATGAATCACTAAAATAAACAGCTGTATACCCTTAATATCTCTACATAGGATATGTACTAATAATGAAACACTGTGGAAGTGCCTTGTAATCCAAATGAGAGAACAGTAAATAAATAGTGTCCTTTCCTAACTCTCCAAATTTCAAATGTTGCATTAATTTGAAATTTGAGAGAAATGAACCTACAAATAATCCTCCTCTAAATGCTGAGTTCAGATTCTCCAATCTGTCCAACTATCTATATAACTTGGACATTCTACTTGAGGATTGCTTCATTATCATAGTATACTTATATGTAAGCTATGCCTTTTTTATTTTTTTTAAACACAACTCTCATATTTCAGTTCTCCATACCTCTCCAGGTCTTCATAATGTTTAAGCTTTTCTTGGTATGGTATGGCATCATGTCAGGCCAGCAAATTCTTCAAAATAACTTCTGATCCTTCAGGAATCTTTCCTATGATTTTTGAGCCATGACATTTTACTCCCTGCTCCTCAAAATGATATTGTATCTGATGCAGCTATAGACTCATAATTCTTAGCTGGATCTCCTTTATGTCTTGTACTGCACTCTACAGTCTCCTGGAGCTTTCATTCCTGGGTAGAAGGCTACACGTAGTCCTGTCATTGTTAAGGAACATAGTCTACTAATAACACACATGCTATATACTACTTTCCTATACATATTTTTGCTTGAAGAAAAATTACATTATGGGGTTTTGCGAGAGAAGGAGGCTCAGAATGGAGGGAGGGGTGTACGTTCCCAACATGGCTATGCCATGAAAGTTTTCCATCTGCTTACTTAGAGCCTTTTGTGGTGCTTCAACCTGGTTAAGACTACCTCAACCTACTGGTGGCTTATGTCTCTCATAGGATACCCTTCTTACTATCAAATAATACAGGATCAGGAATCAAATGGATAGGAGGGCTTTTCAAGCTGATTTTTAGCCATATTTGCTACAGATTATACGCTGTTTTCATACTGCAGCACCAGCTCTGTCTGAGACTGCTGAGGGAAGAAGAGGGGAATGTTTTGCTTTCTGGGGCTATTTCCTGGTGTTAAAAATAATTTCAAAATGTCAGTGCAAGTATGTGGCTGATGATGAAATCTTCTGTTTGAAGCAGTTTCTTTTTTTCCTTTTGTATTGCAAACAAAGAAGTGTATGTCCTCCTGCAGAGATTGCTTCCTTATAGATATGTATTTTTTTATGTTACCATTGTAATGATTCTACATTAAATCACTCTATTTGTAGAACAGATTCCTGTTTTACAGCCCCATTTTTTATAGTTTTTATTCATGGTATGAATATTTGGACTTTCATAATTTTGAGCTGTCATACTTTGAAGGGAATAATCTTCATCTTAAACCCCTTCTGCTTGTAAAATCTGATTCCACAGAAATTCGGCTTCTAATTTTTTACCTTAAAAGGTTTTTATTTATGTCCTTACCTCTGTATCTTACTCTTTTCCAGTTGTTCCCATATTCCCTCAAATGATTCTGGTTTAATTTGATTTGAGCTTTATTTTAGTTCACGGTACAATTTCTCTACTAAAGGCAGGGAAATAATGTCCTAAAAAGCAAGTCCTATGGGAGATCTGTAAATGACAATCATCTGCTTAAAATATCACAGTCTTATTATGCCAAACATTTCAGTAGTGAATAATGTACTCCAATCTTTAAGCTTGCAGCACAATTTCTTATTTTTTCCCTGTTTTAAGTCATTCACAGGAATCCACAGACTGAATTATATTTCTGCTAACTTGCCATTCAGTTTTAAGAGAGAAGTGTCATTATCGTATTTGTGCAAACCCAGTTTCTTCCTTGGTTGTGCAATATAATCTTTCTTTTTTTTTAATAAAAATATAATTCTCTATGTGCAGCAGGAGCAAATAAACAGTGCAATAAAAAACTAGATGCTCCAGTATATTGTGGTGTTAGCAGTAGTACCAAATACTCAAGGGAAATATTATAGGGACTCAGTTTTGATTTAAGAGTGACTTCTTGTGAAAAAGTGACAGAGTAGTAGTATACAGATGGGCTACTACAAAGCAAAACTGATCAGGTACATGTCTATAGTCTGGCTTTCTGATGGTATCCACAACATAATTAAAGAATTGTGATGGTGTCTGGTTACTGACAGCTGCCTTCTCTTCTTTCCTTTTCTCCTTTGTTCTCTCTGACTTACCCCGAGGCTGTACAATTACTGATCTATTATTCCACTGCCAATCAGTAGCTAGTTCTTATTAACAATTTTTTGCCCATTATGATGCTGTAGATGTCACAATGTTACACAATCCTTATTACTGCATTTCTCCCTGCAGATTTCTTAGATTGAAATGGGTGTTGAAGTAATTTAGACTAAAGCAGCAACAAAATGGAAGGGGCGATGTGAAGAGGTGAGTAACCTAAGACAAACTTAGTAAGTCTTAACTAAATATCCAAATAGCAAAGAAACTTAGGCGCAACTCAGCTTGTATTTGTGATCTTTCTTAATTATCCTTGTATTGAATACTAACATTTTCATAACACAAAACCTAAAAATAACTTAAATATACGTGCATACAAATAATGATGTATAAGTGTGTATCTACCTTATTGCTAAGGAAATCTCTGTGCTTCAAAACATATGTCCGTTTCCTCAGTCAAGTTTAATTCCTCTTGTCTTGACTGAGGTATCATTCAGTATTCTCATCAGTAATCTGGATAAGTAAGTACAGGCTGCTTTTACTAATCATTTCACAAAGACTAAGCCAATAGGGGTAGTCAATATACTACTGGAATGAAAGCAAATTCGAAACAATTTTGAGAATTTGAAGAAACAATTGCATAAAATTCAACACAAGCAAATTCCAACTGCTTGATCATCTGTGTAAACTTGTTTCAAAGGCACCTGGGTAGCTAATACTTCTGCATAAAAGTATATAGAGGTTGTAATAGATCACGAGACAAAAAGTTGCCAAGGGAATTCCAACCAAAATAAACCACAACAAAAAAAGAAACCCCGGAGATTATCATGAGATATAGAGAGAGCGGTGTTGCCTGTAAGACGCATTTTGTAATTTTTTTCATCTACTTGTTACTTGTAGGGCCTTAAGGCTAAAACATTGAGTCCAGAGGGTATAGCAAAGAACAATGAAAATGATTAGAGGTCCAGAAAACATGACCTATGAGAAAAAGTTGAAATTGTTTAGCCTGAGGAAGACTGAGGTAGATTGAGATAGTCTTCAATAACATAAAAGGCTGTTGTTGGAAAGAATGGAATACTCTAGACCACAGTGGATAAATAAATAATTATGGGCTTCATTCTCAAAA
>VWZG01007485.1:23717-45862 GCA_013396735.1 Grallaria varia
AAACTCCCCCCTCATTTATTTCTCTCTCTGTACCTCACATTTACTGTTAAATAAAATCCATATTGTTGACTTTGTCATATGGTATAGTTTGCACCTTCATTCAGGTAAAGGCATCTCTCTTTAATAATTGTAATAATCAGATCATAACAGTTATCTTTTTTCTTTCATTTTGCCACTCTACTTCCTGAGCTAGTGGACTGAGGAAGGGGGACTAGGAGATTGAGGGTGGGACACAGAGGGGACAGCTGACCCCAACTGACCAAAGGTATATCACATACCATATGAAATCATGCTCAGCGATAAAAGCTGGGGAAAGAGGGAGGAAGGAGGTGGTTTGTGGAGTGATGGCGTTTGTCTTCCCAAGTAACTGTTACGTGTGATGAAGCTCTGCTTTCCTGGAGATGACTGAACACCTGCCTGCCCGTGGCAAATACTGAATGAATTCTTTATTTTGCTTTGCTTGCACATGCAGCTTTTGCTTTCCCTATTAAACGGTCTTTATNACTCTATGTTTCACGGGACTCCCCATTACTGAGAAGACCAGAAGAAGACCAAGAAGACAACATCTGGATCTGGAGGGTGGTGACATATTTTTGNTACACAAGATTTTTTTCTCTTTTGCTTTTCTGATTTCATTCCCCATCCTGCTGAGGAAGAGGTGCACAGACAGTTTTGTGGGGTCTTAGCTGCCAACTAGAATCAACGCATCATAACTTTGTAGCCAACTCATGAGGGCTGAGTTGAATATGAAAAGCTTGAAATACTCTTCCATACTGATGTGAAACATAGATAAATTCTGTAAGGATCACACAGATTACTAATGGTGTTCTAAGTCCAAGAAAAAAGACAAAAGATAGTTATAACAAAAATTTTAAGAGTTTTAGGCCATTGGCTCTTTAAAGCACTTGCACTCAGCAAGCAAAAGTTTTCTTCAAATAGAGAGGCTAGAGGGGTTTTTTCACTGATTTATTCATAAGTAGAATATGTCCCTGACATGCCAAAGTCACTGAAGAACAGCAAATAGAAATTCACAAGAGAAGTTTTTTCAGGATTAGAATTCAGAAGTTGTCCTCTTAAAATTGTCAGGGATATTTCTTAGCAACTGTATGAGATGGAATGCATGTATGAGAAAAGAAGCATCCTTTGATAAATAGGTGGTAACAAATGTTCATTATGGTTCATTGAACTCAGTAATGTTACTTTTACATTGGCAGGAATAATACTATCAGTAGCTGAATACGTGTTATTATAACTGAACCCCAGAAAAAATATCACAGATGAAACCTCTGCCAGTTTACAGTTTGTTTCGAATGCAGAAATACTTCACTCAGATAGAGCAAATGTCATTGGTTTTCCAAAGTGTTAAAGCTTTCAAAAGAAATATTGTGATGACATTAGAAATTAATGTGATAAGCAAGTTTCAGTAAATACCATCTTGTTAAAATGTCAATATCTAGGCAAGGAAGACAAACTATTCATGTTCTAATACGAATCTGTACTCAGAAGGAAGCATTACGGTGTAAAAATATTGCAGAATAAATATTTTCAAGCAAATTAAATTAAATTCCATTTGAAATTTTTACTTGTTTTGTGGCACTTTTTTTAGTTACGTTAAAAGATGGTTACCCTTTTAAAACTTCACAATCAAACTAATGATAAATAAGCAAAACTAGTTACAGATGCTGTGATAAATAATATCACAAGGAATGGGCTACTGTCTCAATTACAGAGGATATAGAACTAGATATTCTAATTGTCCCTCCAACTTTAAAAACACTCATGATTTTATAAATCCTGAAGAAAGTGTAAAAGAAGCTTAAAGATCCCACATGTGATGTAGCTGAGATTGTTTCAGGAAGCACACACAGAGGAAAACAATGGAAGCTGATTCTCTTTGTCAAGTAGTTCGTCACAGATTGTGCAAAGCAACAAACTCGATCTGCCAGTTTTATGAAAAGTTGAGTCGCTGTAAGCACCATGCAATAATACTAAGACTCTAAGTGTCAACAAGAAAAGCTGAAGAGAAGAATATAAATAGAGAACTTGACTCTTTGTGATACTACCTGATGTCAGTCATATAGGGATTTGAAGTCCCTAGCATCTGAGCTTTGTTCGCTAAATTTTAATTAGGACTTGGAAAATAAACGCATAGATCATCCCCCTCCATACCTTAAAAACAAGGAATTCTGTCATGTTTAAAAAAAAAAAAATTATAATGACAGTAACATTGAAGACTGTTTAATTTTTCATTTCCAAATTGAAAGTGATTCTTTGAAAGTAAATTTATAACAAGAGAATTAAAACTCTAACAGGGAATATTAGCAGAAGTCCTGTGTATCAAAAGCAAGCTCAGTCAAATGGCACACATTCACAAGCAGGGTTTTATTTGAGAACAAGCCTCTTAACTGTGGTATATTCTGCAACCTAAGTCAAAGTTTGTAAATGAAGAAGAAACAATATCACTTTTTCTATTAATAACCCAAATAGTGTAGAAGACTATATGCATGCTGTTGGGCTCTTTCACCACCATAGGACAGAAACAGTTTTATTCTAGAATCTTCAGGGCCTTTGTTTCAAGATCCAATTTATTCTTCAAACAGAACAAATCCAGAAGTAATACAAATCAATGCAGTTTCCTTATTACTAAAAAAAACCAAAAAAAACCTGTAATCTCTACAAGACCTTTTCCACTTGTTTATTTTTCATATGTCCTCGCTGAATAATGGCTCTTACTTTAATAGTTTATAGCATATTCAGAGACAGAAAGTACTTAATCTTCTTTTGAACGATTTCACCCTGCCTGAGAGGGAGTTCACATTGCAAATGAATGAAAATATGTGGTTTTAACTTTCAGTGTCTTTTCTGCATTTTGTACCTTAAGCTAAATTAAAGAAGAACTATTACTTCAGTTCATACTATCCTCAAGTATTAATGAAAGAATCTAAAAATAGAAAAGATATTTCAAATTAACTCTGGCCCTCAACTCCAGTGGGTCATTCCTTAGTGAACATTTTCTCATTGTCCATTTTAATTCAAACAGTCCAAAACAAAATAGGATTTCAATAGAACAGAGGTACTATAAAAAATGTAAGAGTTCTCCTCCTTTCTTACTACACACTAGTGCATGGTAAAATAAATCCCCAAGTATTTCTGAGACAGTTGTCTACAAAACAGTAATTAGGATTATTTCAAAATGAAACGAATAAAGTGGAGAAGCATATCCATGTACGGAATTTGATACCACTGAGAGGTCCACTTGATCTAAATGGCTCTTATGCTACTTGATTCTCTTGCCCTTATTAGAACTTAAATGATAACTTTTCCCAACTCTACAAAGAATTTCTCTGATTTTCTCTCAGAACCTATCCACCATTTACTTAGCACAAAATCAGTGTGATCTGTCTGCACATTTGTACCTAGACACTGATGTGGAACTACGTTATACTCTGACTGAAGTACATCTTCTTGGGAAATGGTGTGCCAATTCATAAAATTATAGTGTGGACTAGGTGCTTGAAAACTTTGTTTAGTAACAGGTCACTGAAAAATAGAATTAACTCCAGTGTGTGTGGCAATGAGCTGTTAGAGACTTCTTGGGATAATTCAGTATATTGTGGACATGGAACGCAGATCGGTTAAGAGCCTGGTGATGCTTGTCTGGTATTAGATGTCATTGAATATGATTGATATTGGAACCTTAAAAATGGCTGTGGGAATGAATCTTTATGGAAGATGTTCTCAAATTCACAGAATCACAGAATGGGTAAGGTTGGAAGGGACCACAGTGGGTTGCGTAGTCCAACCTCCCTGTTCAAGCATGGTCATCCTTGAGCACATTGCACAGAATTGTGTCTGGATGGTTCTTGAGTATCTCCAGTGAGGGAGACTCCACTCTGGACAATCTACTCCAGTGCATGGTCACCCTCATAGTAAAGTACTTCCCCATATTCAGGTGTAACTTCCTGTGCATCAGTTTCTACCCATTGCTTCTTTTCCTACTCTTTGGCACCACCAAGAAGAGCCTGGCTTCATCCTCTTGACACCCTCCCTTCAGATATTTATATATAGTGATGAGGTCCCCTCTGAGTTGTTTCTTCTTGATGCTGAACAGGCCCAGTTCCCTCAGCCTTTCCTCACAGCAGAGATGTTCCAGTCCCTTAATCATCTTTGTCACTCCATTGGACCTGCTCCAGGAGCTCCACGTCTCTATTGTACCAAGGAGCCCAGAACTGGGCACAGCACTCCAGATACATCCTCATTAAGGCTGAACAGAGGGGCAGGATGACCTCCCTTGACCTGCTGACAATGTTCTTCCTATTGAACCCCAGGATACTATTGCCCTTCTTGGCTACCAGGGCACACTGCTGAATCCTGAAGAGATTTTTCTCCAAAAGGACCTCCAGGTCCTTTTTCGCAGAGTTGCTTTCCATCAGGTCAGCTCCCACTCTGTATTGGTGCATATTCTTCCCCAGGCACAGGACCCTGCACTTGCCTTTGTTGAACTTCAGACAGTTCTTCTCTGCCCATCTCTCCAACCTGTTGAGGTCCTTCTGAAGGGCTGCACAGCCCTCTGGGGTATCGGCCACTCCTCCCAACTTTGTGTCAGTGAACTCGCTGAGGAGGCATCTGTCCGTCCAAGTCATTGATGAATAAGTTAAACAATACTGGGTCCAGTACTGAACCTTGGGGGATACCACTAGTGACAGTAAGAGGCCCACACTATTCATTGTTTTCTTTTTATTATTGATGTATTTGAAAAAGCCCTTCTTCTTGTTCTTTACAGCCTTGGCCAGATTTAATTCCAGATGGGCCTTGGCCTTCCTTGTTTCATTTCTACTCACTCTGACAACCTCTCTATGTTCATTCCAAGTGGCCTGACACTACTTCCATCTTCCATGTGTCTCCCGCTTATACTTGAGCAATGGCAGGAGCTCTTGCCCCCCTTGCCCCATTTCTTACTCATTGGGATGTATCATTCTTGAGCTTGGAGGAAAAGATCTTTGAATATCAACCAACTCTCTTGGAACCCTCTTCCTGGCAGGATCTGTTCCCATGGGATTCTTCCAAGAAAATCCCTGAAGAGGCTACAGTGTGCTGTGGTCCAAGGGATAAGGGAGAAGGTGCAGCACTGCACAAAGGGGTTTCCATGAGGTTTGAGCGTGATGCAATGCCAGTTTAATGGGGGTACTTAGGAGTATTTAGGGGTATTAAAAACTCTGATGGGGGTGGTACCAGAAGTGGGGTGGAGCATGAGACAGACAACCAGGGAAACTAATCGGGATAGGGATACAGGCAAATGGGGGAGGGACTGGGGAAGGAATGGACAAATGGTAGCTGACTCCTCTCTGCAGCTTCTTCAGCCAATCAGAGAGGGGGAACAGGGAGGCAGAGGAACAGGCAGTAGGCATGTCCAGGCATGCCCGGGAAATGCAAATCTTGAGAAAGCATGCACTGTACATATCCATAAACACAGGACAAAGGTAAAGTCTGCACAATAAAGTCCTTTCATTCACTGTATCCTCCACAACAGTGAGCTCTCCTGAAATCTATAGTTGTAATTTTATTGCTGCCCTGCTTCCTCCTCGCCTGATGCTGACCTCCACAATCTCACTGTCACTGCAGCCAAGGCTTCTCCCAACAGTCATATCTCCAACGGGACCTTCCCTGTTTGGTGCATGAGGTCAAGGAGCAGACCATTTCTTTTGGGATCCTCCTATACCTGTGACAGGAAGTTGTCACTGATGCTTTCCAGGAACTCCCTGGACTGTGTACTTCTCTGTGTTACTTTTCAGCAGATGTCAGAGTAGTTAAAGTCCCCCAAAGAACCAGTGCCTGTGACTTTGAGGGTGTTTCATGCTGCCTGTAGAAGGTCTCCTCCATTTGCTCCTGCTGATCAGGCAGATCCTGTAGCAAACATCCACAACAGCATCACTTTTAGTAGTCTTCCCTTTTATTCTAACCCACGAACTCTCAACTCGTTCATCATCCACCCCAAGACAGAGCCTGATACATTCCAAGAGTTGCCTCACATAGAGAGCAACTCCATCCCCATTCATTGATACTCAGTCAGTTTGGTCTCTGGTAAGGAAGTATCTGAAGGGGTAAAAAGACACAGGACAACAATGCAGAAGTTCTATTATATTCTTTGCACATTTAATTGAGAAAAATAAAAAGGTTTCAGTGTAAAATGAATATTAGGTTACAGAAACAGGGCAGTTGTTCAAGAGAAACATAACAAATTTTTTTTTTGATCTTTGTCATTGGACTGAAGGAGGTGTAGCAAAAGAGTTTGAAGCTTTCAGTTGTTTAAAAATAATTGGTTTTAATCATATTTTTAAATATTGAAATTTTAAATGATGTTGAAAAATAATGATTCAAAAAGGAAACACAATGTACACTGGAACACAATTCTAGAAAAAATTATTGACTGTCCTGTCAAGAAAATCAGTCAAGGCAACATAGTCAGGAGAGTAATAGAAGCTATAAGGCTGTGGTAATAATATTTTTCCCCCATTAAGACCTGAAATTTAAGTTCTGCATCCTCTGGAACAAGCTGCCCCTGCATTATTTGGCTTAATTATAGATTCAATACCACTTTCCTAAAAAAAAATAAATAATCAAAAACTGATAGTATTTTCTTTTAAAATGAAAGCAGAAGTTTAGAAGTGGTCCTGTGTTTTAATAAGTCTCCTGTGTAACGGATTGATACAACTACTATTGAAACCAAGCCATTTACTTTGAAATTCAATTCAATATATTTGTGTTCATTTCATTTTTAAAGTTTTCTGATGATGATTCATATTTGCGGTCTACTAAAATAAAGGGTTTATACTGGCAATAAAGAATTTCATAAGAAAGCTTTTTGAAAACTGGACAATGGAAAATCTGGCAATGGAGTAGACTGGTGATGGATTTTATGGAATTATGATTGTGTTATCCAAATGGTATTTTCAAAACAACCAGCAGTAATTTACAGTACTGGCCTGTTTGTTAGGACTCTTAATGGTAGCACTGGGATTAAGTTCTCATTGATATCCATATGCCAATTTTTTTCAACTTTAAAAAAAAAATTATTATTTATAGTCAGCATTATACAAAAAATAACTGAAATCAATCAAGCATTCCATGAATAAACCTCAGGTAGATGGTATTCCATTTTTTTACTTTTTTTAATTAACTTTTTCATTATTTTCTATACAAATAGAAATATTTATTATAATTTCCTTACTTACAGGATTTCTAACAAACAGCATTCTTAGCAGTACAATATGTAGAAACACTTCTTCAGAATTAGAAAACTTTTATTCCTCCTTAGGCTAATTGTTAACAGAACAAGACCAATACACTTGTGAAAATCAACAGAAGTAGTTCTTGAACACAACTATTTTATAACCACAGATGCAAATCAGATATTGAGGAACAGTTTGGTGACAATTTACCATTCCCAGATCTCAAATTCATATGAATTTTCTACCTTCCTAGTGGTGTTTCCCTCTCTCTCTCCAGAGACATTATCAATGGATTTCTCTCACCTAACTGTAGATATTTATACTGTACGGTCATATTTCAGAATTAGCCGTGTTATAATTCATCCACAGTTAGTAGATAAAAAAAAAAAAAAAATAGTTGTGACAAAAGGCTTTAATCTCTGGTTTTGAATAACATGAATTTTTCCTTATTTTTTTTCTGTTGGTTCTCTCCACTGCCATAACAGAAGTTTTGTATGACTAGTTCATCCACAGAAATGTCTGTATTTGGTCAGAACAGTAGGTCCTCACTTGATCCAAAAGACCTGTAGTTTCTACATACCTAGATCCAATAGTGCTTTAAGGAATCAGTTGAAAATATGTGACCGTCCTTCCTCTCCAAGTGCAACAGGTCATTCTCCCTCATCCCTATTAGGTACTCCTGGCTATAGCTTTCTACAACAGTGTGCTGCTGATCTCTATGTCGAGGTTAAGGGACCATCAATATTCCCAAGTCCTCTGCAGGGCTGCTCTCAGTCCGTTGGACATCCAGCCTGTATTGATACTGAAAGCTGCCCTGGCCCACATGCAAGACTTTGTACTTGGCCATGTGAAAATTAATGAGGTTTACATGGGCCCATGCCTCAATCCTGTAGAGGTCTCTTCATATTTCAGCCTTCAAATCAAGAAACCCTGAGATAAGTTTTTGAATATAACAATATTGTCTCAAAACACAAGACTAACTGATAATAACTTTCAAATACTTTTAGTTGTTTGATATTATCTTCATGTTTTTCTTATTTTCTCTGTATCCATGAGGCCAAGAAAGTATTTCCTATTTGTTTTTACATAAAGCTCTGCTTTTAAATAATTTCCATTCTGGGATGGCTGTCAAAATGACTACCAGCAAAAAAATAAATTTAACAATATGATAAATTATGAGCAGGAGGAACATCAAATTAGACATACTGAAGAATGAGCAATGCAAACCATTTTGTTAAATAGCTGCATGATTCAAAAATGACTGATCGTTTGGAAAGAAGAAAAACCTAAACAGAAAAATCATCCAGAAACTGCTTCATGACAAGGGTTTTAATTTCCCAGTCACTTGCATACCCAACTAAGTCTGCTCACTCAGGTAGTTTAAATGAAGTTAATGGAAATGTTAGTGGAAGATATAGCTGTCTGCAAGACTGGGGCCGTAGGGGGCAATTCTGTTTTCCATAATAGACAAGAGGAGAACCGTTTTATTACACAAGCAGGAACTGGTTCAGAAAAGAAGTGGGGCAAACTAATCTGCAGTTGCCACAATTAACATATTATAAAGTATGTTGTAAGACTGGTTTTATTTCCCCTCTTTGCTTTTCGCAAATATTCTTTAGTTATTGTTCAACTTTTTTAAAGGCAGAACTCCAAAGTTTCAGTCACAATAATTGTTGCAGGAAGGCATAAGTAGATTCAATTCAAAGAGCTTACAGTCCTATAAACCAGAGAGTAAAACAGAAGGAAAAAATGTATAAACATATGGGCTGATATAAAATTTCCACAGCCTGCACTTTATAGAATAAAAACAGTAAGTGACTAAATGAGTCTGAGTGAACAAAATATTTCTACTGGAATAAATATTTATTAAAAATATTCAAAATTTTGGAATTGATGCTAAAAGTGGTTTGTTGCAGAATAAGCTGTAGGAACACATGATTCATTTACAGTAAATATTTTTTTTCCAGAAAATTTAAGAAGGAAAACATTAGAAGACCCTTTATAAACTGTCTCCTTACTGGTCAATAAAGTTGAGTTATTTCTACCAATAACACTTGGTTTCACTTTTCAGAGGGAAAACTGAATGCATCTCACTTAACTTGTTCATTTTGAATGACGAACTTCGAAATGTAAGGTTTGGAGGTAGAAAGCCAAGCCTCAAGTAGCTAGTGCTATCTTTTACTGAATTCATAGGATTTCAGCAGCACAACAGTGCTAATGTCCAACAAAAATCCAGTTTTTTTTCTGGGAGGAGTAAAATATTTTTCTATATTAAGAATCACAGAAAGGGTGGGTGTTAGAGCTGCACTTTCTTAGTGCTGGTCTGGTGAAAGTGATTCTGTCATGGAAAGGGTAGCAAACTTCCTGGGAAATCCCTGAGCTTGCTCCTTCTGGGTCTGAAGCCTGGAAAACTAAAAGGTTGTACCATGGAGATGAAGTCAAGCAGTGTACATAACTTCACCAGTGCTGGGATACAGCACAAGGACACAATTTACTGCTGCAAGTGTGTTTTGTTGGAGCTCAGGAGTTGCTTCTCACTGTAGAGTACTCAGCAAGCACACACAGGTGGCCAGGATGACCACCCCTCTGGTGTAACTCCCTGACAGCACAGTGACAGTGTTTCTATACTCACCCAGCAAACTTATAATTTGTCTGCAGACCAAGAAAGAACTTTTGAAATAGTTCCTGTAGGACAGATGGGCACAACCCTTAGACCCAAGTTCCAAAACCAAAAGATGGACCAGTGGGAAAACTGTATTTCTGAGATTTTTTTGAAAGTAAAGATCCCACAGAGCTAAAATAATTTGAGATAATCTTGACTCACACCTTTTTTTTTTTTTTTTTTTTCCCTGAGAATCCCAGGAAGCAGCATCCTGGGCTTTAACACACTTAAACTCTTTTTAATGCTCCCTGACTTCCAGGTCTCTCTTGGCCTTTCCAGCTGTTCACTGATTATTCTCAATGCTTGACTGCATCTCTCAACTACTCACCCTCACCCTTTGTGACAGACCCTCTATCTTTGATGCAGCGATTTTCTGCCATGTCTTTTCTCACCTTTGTGCCTTTCTCACCACTCACAGGCTCAAGGACTAAACTTCTCTCAGATTCTGTCAGCAGGGATTTAAGATTTGGCTTCAAAGAAAATTATGCTCAGATGAAGCTGATGCATCACTCACTCTCTTAACACAGACTAAAGCCTACGTATGTGAAAAATGTATTTCCCCCACACCACCAGATGATGCTTTTAGTAAGCATTGAAATGTGTAAGTTTAGCAGGTAATATAAGTAAAGCAGCAGAAATTATATGCTTTTCTTCAAGGTTCCATACAGCAATGAGAGGCTAATCTTTAATATGTTATCCAAAAAAGTCAGTATCATAGAAGAGATATCTTCTATTGGTTGTAAAATTTTTTTGTTTTCATTCTTTTGAAAAACTTCTGCAAGCCAGGAAAGGAATGAATATCTCCCTCTCTTTAGCCAGTCTTTCCAAATTCTCTACATTGTCATGATCAGGTTATTTCCTCCACTGCAGACTTCAAATATTGATAAGCAAAGGCTGCCCCGCAAAGTGTTTATTACAATGGAACACACTGGGCCTAAGGTTACCTTTAAAATACCATAAGGGATTTGGTTTGCTGTTTTAAGAAAAGAGAAGTAATTGTAGCATTGTTTACTGTGCAAAGTGCCATGTCCAATCAGTGTCAAAGGGAATTTTAAGGCTGCTACAGGAAAGAAGGATATTTGCGTATCCTTATAGCTGCTAGCTACAAGTTCATTTTATTTCCCTTGCAAGTAAATACTGTACCTATGCATGAAATTTCTTCAGAAAAGACACAGAAAAGGGTTTTTTGTCTCAACCTACTTTAGCTTTTGGGAAAATGAGTAACTTCTCTAAACACCATATTGCTTGTGTCATGACAAACTGCTGTTGGACCTGCTACACATCATTCAAACTTTCCTGTGCCCTGGAAGGCAGCTAAACTTTGTGTTTATGAGATCAAAAGAGGTCCTCCACATTATTCTTTTTTTTTTTTTTTTTCCCCTTGTAATCTGCTTGGGAGGTCTTTGCACTACTATATTGCATATTTAACTTGGAGCATACATGGGAATATAAAAGGTATGAGTGGCTCCCTTTTAGCCAGTTTTTCATGCCTACCTACTAGTTTTTAAAAAGGAACACTATTAAGAGGCATTTTTAGCTTCTGAACGTGACAGCAAAGTGCTGTGGATTCATCATCCCTGCATCCAAAATTTCCTGCAGCTGCCATGGGAATTGTTAATGTACCGTGTTAGCCAGTGTCAGCAGTAGTAAGGGACAGACCAGACTCAAAATTTAATTTAAAATATGCACTCTCTAGAGATTCAAGCTTTGCCAGACATCTTGGGAAAATAAACTCTCCCTGAACATGGTTAGCAGGCAACAGGTTCTTCTCATCCTGGCACCTTGGACCTTCTGCCGCACACAAGCCATTACCATCAGAGATTTACTCTTTAAAGCAATGCAAATGGATTTTTTCTTTCTTATTGTTTGCTTGATTATTTTTTAAGCCTCATTTATCCACTGATATATAACTAGATTTCAATTACACCAACTGCATGGCAGTTCCATTTTACTAGGGTTTTTAATATGTCAAGGTTGCTATGGTCAAAAGCTACACTTATTTTAGCCCAGATGTTCCCCTGTATACTGCTCTTCTAATTTAAAATAGTCAATTTAACATGGTTATAGATTGCTTTATTCTATACAAATTTTAGGTCATAAGATTACACAAGGAACACAGATTAAGCCACAAATGTTATCCCAGGTACACCAAGAACAAGGTGTAATTAGCATAACAGTAGAGGAATATGTTATTTTTAAAATTGAAAAGTTCTGTAATTGCTAAAAGAGTAGATAAGATGTTAAGTGCAAAAACATAGCAGAATTTCTGATCCAGAATAATTTAGCTCACTTTATCTCACTGCCTTGGGCCTGTAAAAATAACATCACATGTTGTTCAAATTGGCCATTTAAAGATAGTTACAAATTGGGAGAACTCTTGGTAAAGCAAAAACTGTGTAACTAACAGCCATTGCTAAAGTCCTCAGGAAAACTAATGAAGATAATGACTTTTTTTCCTGAGCTCCGGTTTCTGTCTTTGCTGCACACAGAAGAGATTCAGTCTTCAGGTTGAGTTTCCTTTCTCAGCTTCTCCCCAACATTTGCCTCCGAAGATTACCTTGAATGAGCTACCCTCAAAAATCATTCTTGTTTTTTCTGTCTTACGTCAACTTCCATTTGTCCACAAACACTACTATAGTTCTGGGCCTTAGTATCTTCTATAATTCATACACTTGAAATTTCTCGTCTGTTCTCAAATCCTACCTCTGTCTAAAGATATTTTCAATTTCCTTTGATAATTTGTTTCTGTCTTCTTGTGTGCACTGAAAATAATATATTTGCCTCAGATTTTCCTCTGTGATATTCTTCCTCAGCTATTTGGCTATGTTGTAAACCTTGAATCTAATTATGGAACAATATTTATCTGTGCATCCAGTTTACCTTATAATCCTTATTTATGCAAAGATTCCACATATTATTCTAAACATTTAAACCTAACAGGGTAAAAACTCCCAAAAATCAAACCCAAAGAAAAGTTCAGAGTTTATAACCTTTACTTGAATTATATATAAATAAGCATTTTATATATAAATAAGCATTAAGTGTCTTCAACAATTTTTTTTTCATTTAATTGCACAACAGAACCTGAATGACGAAGCAAGCAAGGTATAAACAAAGTAGGAAAGCAGTGCAACTTTCAAGTCTGGTGGCTAAGGGAAAGAAAAACAAAATATGTATCAGTTTCCTCAGATAACTGTGAATTGTCACCACATGGAATAAGAAAGGACACTGAGTGTAGACAGGATTTATTTCTATGTCTATGGGCTTGAGCAAAGTATTGGGTCTGTGTACGGCTTTGATAAGCGATTAAATGTGAGAATGTAATCAGAAGCTGAATGAGAAGTAGGTAAATCTTCAGTCCCCTGTTTCACATGCCTCTCTTACCATGAGCTTCTATCCTCAGGCATTGCCCTTGCTTCCCCCCTACATTGCAATAGGTTACAGGTGACTGGTCTCCAGTGGAGGTGAAGACCCCACTGACTATGGGGAATTATTTACAGAAATGCAGTTATACAATTGTGCTTTGGTTTCCTCTTGAAAATATAAGAGATAAAAGAGAGCAAGTTCTTCAGAAAGACTTAAACACATATACCAAATTATTACAAAATTAAGAATAAGTACCATCATTAGTTATGATTTGTAAAAGTTGGGTAAGTGACAGAGATTGTGATGTCACCACAATAACCTAGTGGTACCAACAGAGCTTACACCATTATCAAAGCTCAATTCCTCGGATATAAGAGTTCACTGCAGTTAAAAGTAACTGAAATCTCATATACATGTTCTCACACAGTCACAAACATGCACACACATGCACATACCCATTCCTTTCACTTACCTGTTGTAACGCTCTGGTCTTGAAGCCTCCTGCTTGGCTGGCTGTTTTACTTTTACTTAAGACGCCGAGAGGTTTCACCTATGCAAACTCTTGCAAAGCCTTAGTTCTTTGATACCTCCAATCATATAAGGAGAACATGCTACAAGTTTTTCCCAAGAGATTTCTTTTAATTTAGTCAGAAGATGGGTGGTTTGGCAAAAGCTTCACAGGAGTAACATACAACCAAGGAGAGGATTCCACAAAAGCATTACAATAAATAAGAGGCTTCTCAGAACAAAATGCAGACAGCATTCTGAGCTCTACCTCTACTCCCCTCAAGGGTTTTTCAAGCCAGCAGGCATTGCTGTGAAGTAGGGAACCTTCTTTGCACCCCACAAACACCAACCCCCAACTTAAGTGAAATACCACTCAATCAGTTTTAAGTTACCCACCAGAGGAAGAAAAGAGTAAAGGAAGAAAAGAGAGATTGAGAGAATGAAGTGGGGGGAAAAAAAAAAAGAGGAGAGAAAAATAGTTACTACCAAGACAAGTTCCAGGAGAGAAGACTGACTCAAAAATGCACCTCTTTTATATGGTTTGGACATGGTGGGACATCTGGTTCACTGACCACTCAATGCTCTCCTGGCCGAAGTGAAGGGGCTGCAGCCCATCAGAGGCTCCAGGGGCTGTGGTGTGGGCGGGGTACCAGGAAACCTTTTTTGACTGACAACCCAACCACAGGGCTCCTGGGCCACCTGTGCTCCATGGACTCAGCCATGCTGGCTGCAGACCACGTGCTGTCCGATCCTGCCATGAGGCTGCAAGCCTGACCGTGGCTCCTGCGCTGACATACACACAGAAATAATTAAACAATCTAGTGAGGTATGCATCTAGTCCCTCACACCTGTTTATTTCTGTTTCCTGAAGAAACACTGACCTACATTTTGTCATGGACAGAAGAAAACAATACTTTTAGAGGCAGATGTGAGTCTTAAGCAACTTATCAACAGTGACAGCAGTTTGTGTAAAGGAGACTCTAATGCGAGCCTGGGAACAAGGCAAGTGTAGGTTTAGCTGTTGGCTGAGTAAAAAGAAAAGAGGGAAGCTGTGGCTCAGTGGACTGCTAAATACAGGGCACATGTACAACCAGGAAAAGAAAGCCAAGTGCAGTTGACCTACTTATATCTGATCTGCTTTAATACTCTTTTATATCCAGTTCTTGAAAGTGTTAGAAGTTTTCAGGGCCCTGAGTGCCTTCCCTGCAGCCCCCAGGGTTCAGCTGCCTGGGCTCAGGGATAACTTTGAAGATGCTCCTCTCTGGCTATGAGAAGCCCCAGCAGTGACTTGTTCCCCTGCACCTGGGAGATTCTTTCAAGCTCAGGCTCTCTCCCTGGATCTCTGATAAAAATCTGCAGGTATCCCAGTCCTGTGCCTCCTTTACTCTGACCCAGAGCCAAACTTGCAGGTGTGACTTTGTAACTTTTTAGCTTGACATTGGACCTGCCACATTACTACGGACCTACCTGCTGTTTTGAACTCTTGGCTGAGCTAAATGACCACTGCAAGAGCTGCTTGCCTGTGTCCATCACATGTGGCCCCTGCACTGCTGCCACTGCCTGCATCCCTGTCACCTGCCCTTGCAGAAGCTGCCTGCTCTTGCTGCTTCCTGGCAGCTGTAAGAGCTGATTAGCAAGTGCAACCACTTACAGAGCATAAATGTCCTATAAATGCCAGGTGGACGGTTAATAATAAATAAGCACAATAAAAATAACCCCGCCTAATACAGGGAGAGCACTAGATGAGTTGAACTCCTCTGTTCCTCCTCTGTAATGGATGGCTTCCTGGTAAGTAGGAAGGGGATTGTGTTGGTTTTGCCTGATTTTGCTTCATTTTCTATTTGTCACACTGCCTAAATAAAAGAGCCTGAGTGATGAGGCCACCATGGAAGTGATCTGGTGACTGGATACTTTGGGGTCCCTGAAGGACATAGGAGGACCCCAGAGCTGTTTGCCATTGCCTGGTATGCGAACAGCTGTGCTCTGGAATAGTCAGCAAACAGAGGTCCCTGCAAGATGCTGAAAGGAGCAGCAACAGCTTTCGTATTAGAAAGGCCATATGCTTGTATGCATGGCACATTCTGCATCATGCACTTATATCATATTGAGAAAAAAAATCTGAGATTCTGGCAGCCCCAACATTTGCAGTATTGAAGAGCTTATGACTAGAAAATTTAAATGAAAACAGAAAAAGTTGTGGGTTTTTTTTGTTTTTTGGGGTTTTGTTTGTTTGTTTGTTTGTTTTTTGTTTGGTTTTTTTTTTTTTTTTTTTGAGGAGGAGGAAAAACAAAAGTGTGTAAGTGTAGAGCACTCAGTGGCTGAATTCTCTCATTATGGTTGTGTCCTTGATCCAGCTGTATAAAACTATTTGATTCTCAGGGAATTCCCTGCAGTTCTGTGTGGGCTCAAAGGCTTTCAACCTGTAGGTCTTCTGCCAGCATACTGACCTGAGCTGTCTAGCCTGAATCTGGGCATTAGTTTTCATTTAGCTGAGATCACTGGCTGTGATCTCTGCTGCTGCACAGCCACAGCAACAAGTTCAGTGAGAGTGACAATCACTATGTTAAGCCTAGAAAGAGAGAAAATATGAAAGAATTATAATAATGGGGAAAGAGTAGAGAAATCCAGGTAGGTGAAGCCTAAAGGGAAGGCTTTTTAGTTTCTACATTCAGAGCTATTGTTGTGAGAGAAGAGATTTTTTTTTTTCTACCTTTGGACAGTGTTGCAATGCTGACTTATTAAAAAGAAAATGTAATCATTCTCATGGTAGTGATTCTGCCTAGCAGGCTGACAGGTTGAGCACACACATATATAATAGAGTCTCTGAAAAACAATCCATCTGATGTCAGGTCACATAAATGATTCATGAGTATTTATCAGTGTGTCTGAATATTTATAGCAGAAAAACAAGGTTTGTTTAATATGGTACCGTGCTCTGTGACAAATAAACTTATGAACCTAGTAGACAGTCTAATACTCTCACTGCTGTAGAGACCTAATTTTACACACCATGTACATATTATACATTACAAATAGCATTCTATTGCCTTGCTTTAGGTACAAGTTCTGCTGTAGCCTCTTAACAGATCTGTAGGAAATCTGAATGTCACTTTCTTTACTCCAGCAATAATCATAAATTACTTCATGTCAAGTATCTAGAGAGTCCTCTATGGGTTTCATTTCATTATTTGGCTGTGTATATACCTGCTGCACAATCAGTGTTTAGTTACCTGGGGTCATTTTCATTCATAGGTATTCTGTAGACCTGTCATTTATAAGTGCCTTAGGGTCCATGTACACTCAAGCATAAACTGTTCATTATAGTTTCAATCATTTCACACTTACTGAAGTCAATAAGACACTGTATTAAAGATATTTTTCTAAGAAAAGTGTATACCACTAAACTACTTAAACTTATTTATAACATCTTTTTTAAACATTCAAATAAACACTCAGTGACTGAATTAAATATAGCTCTTGCAAAGGCTTCAGAGACTTTTAAATGTCTTTATATGAAAACCACAAAATTCATAGTTCAAATTTATTTATGCAGAAGTTCTCTAAGCTTGCCTTTGAGATTTAAAATCATTATCTACTAAATAATGTTCAGAAAGTTCCACTCAAAGAGAAGACTAAAGAAATCAGGTCTGACAAAAATTCCACAAGATCTTGCCATTTTTCCAATGCTAAAAGAAAAATAAAAATCTGAAAATCACATAGCTGAGGGAAATAATAGAATTAGGGGAGAGATGTTCAGGTCTTGTTTGTGAACACTATCCAAAACTCTTATATTTTATATCACTGTTCCAGCTTTTATTATTTGCCTTAAAAATAAGAAGAGAACCTTCATCTTAAAACAAAATAGTGTTTAAGTAGAAAAATGTCTGAACGGCTTTATTTATTAAGTTTTAGACATACTGACTGCAAGACATCTTAAAACACATGCTCTTACAGACTTTCTACAGATGTCCAAACAGATTATTTAAAAAATTCCCCATACTTTTATATTATATTATATTTTCCTTTGGCTGAAGATAAGTGTTTCATACTACACAGGTTTTACCCGTGACCAACTGTTGATAACAGCCTGTGCAACCTCCCCATGTATTTATCCTTACCTTTTTTCTTACAAAAGATTTATCTGACATATAAAGTCAGGGTTTCTGTTTTGGCCTTAGTTCTGTTTGTTTTGTTTTGTTTTGTTTTTTTTACAGTAAATGACTATGGTAAAGACACATGATTGCTTATGACTGCAAAGGCTTACCTCGTAAATAATGACTTAGTTGTTATAAGGACCATTTTAGGCCATCTTATTCCTTTACAATAACAGAATTTTCTTATCTTGCTAACTGCTGCTTTCTTACAGCTATAAACAAGATACTTATCTTCTTCAAATATCAAACTTATTGCTGCCTCAACACATTTGCCCAAACCCTGTGTTTGGAAGGGAAATGATAAATTAAAGGCTGGATTTCTAAACATCATTTTTAGCATAATTTTGTTCTACTTGAAAAAGCCCTGTTATAGCTCATGGCACTTTATTTTATTTTCATGGGGTTTTTTATTATGTCTGTCAGAAAAGAGAAAATGTGTGTGTAAAATGGACCACTTTTTTTTTTTTTTTTTTTTTTTTAAATTTTTTTAATCATAAGGAAGACCTTGTGTCTTAACTTTTTCTGTGGTGGTGGTTGGTCACAGGCTGCCTTGATCCTTCTTGATCATCGCCCATCACAGGTCCTGTACTGATTTTCTTTCAGTTCAAGTGATATTTTTCTAATGTTTAGTTTGCCATTGGCTCTACAGAATTAACAGGTAGATGATCATTATTTTTTTTTGCATAACTGTATGGAACATGATAATAACAAAAGAGGTTGTGGCGAAGTCATTGGCACCTATTGCAAAAATGCACAATAGTATAGCCTCTTCTATGTTTCTAGAAATCCAGGTAGAATTATTGGTAAAAGAAAGAAGTTGAGAGGAGTGAAAATTCTGTTTAAAGACAACTCATGAGAAAAAAAAAATAAATCTATAGACCACAGAGTCTGCGGCTACTAAGTGTCTAGAAGCAACTGTGAAATGGTGAAAAATTTGTTTATGTTCTTAGCCAAGATATTAGATGTGTTTGTCTGACAAAATGTGTATGTTCCACTTTCAGGCTTGGTCTCCCTCACTGATGTGAAATAAAATGAAATATTGTTGCTATTTGTTGAGAACATCTCAAGGCATTTCTTAATACTGTGTATTATAATTTGACGAATCTTGCCACGGTTTCTTATTTTTGCTCTATTATTTTTCCTCAACCTGCATCTCTTCTGACATTATGTATCTCGTTCTGTCCACATTTTAATTTAAAAAACGGCCATCACCATCAGTTTAAGAGTGTGGGCCAAAATACAGTAAAACCTGTGATGATTAAATTAATATTGTGATGAAGATCTGTGATTTGAACAATAAAGGCTGAGTATAAATAATAAGTAATGCATTTTCCTCTACCACTGAATACTATGAAGCAATAGAATTGTATATGTGATATATGCGCAGGACAGAGAACAGATCACTGAGGCTGGAAATTCTTAAATTCTCTTTCATTGATACAAGGTGATTCATTATTGTTGAAGAGACAGAGGAAACGAGTATGTTTAAATACCTGTGAACCCTCACACACTTACACACGCATACAGGTTTATTCCAAAATGCACCTGTCTCCAGTCACAGCCTTCTCTTTGACTCCTGAATCACTGAGTTTGCTCTAGGACCATTTTAATCCTTCTTTGTTCTTCCTTCTAGTCAAAAACATAAATTCTTTTCCCCAAGAACGGCCTTTACAGTCCAAATTCACTGTATAACAATGTCATTTTTAGGTGAGTCCCATGTCTGTCAAAACCAGCTCAGCGGTTACAAGTGCAAGGACTGAAGCTGCTTTCAGACACTCCTCGAGTAAACAGCAAGGGCAAGAAATCTTCTGTCTGGAGAGTCCCAAAAGAAATTTAGGTAGGAAAATGCATTAGTTGTGTTTAGCTGTCTCTCAAGGGCAGTGCTTTGTCCAACTTCTCCTTTGATTTTAAGCTACAATTAATAAACAGTTCTCATGTATTTTATTGTTCATCCTATATATTCATACCTGTGCAGAAACAAGATTCAGGGAATTTGTGATGTCATATCAAGAGCAGTAAACTGGATTCCAATTTACCAAGACAACAGCATTTTTTCTTCCTAATTAGATTAGTGTGAAATTGAAATTCCAGTTACTTCTGTTCTCCAGTGTTCTGGAGCTCAGCTGAGGGCTTGCCTCTGGCTATTCCTTGCTCCTTGGCTGGTAACCTTCACTAGACAGAACTGGGGCCAGGGGAAAAACAGCTCCTTAGAGAGCAGCATTGGATCAAGTTCAAGTTATACAGACCATATAAGGATTATGATGGTTTTCCTGCCTGCATCACTACAGCTAATACTACTGCTAGCGACTTCCAGATTGTGTTACTGTGCATGTATTGTCAAACAAAGTAAAAGAGAATAAGGTATCAGCTAGAGAACTAAAGTGTCAATAATTTTTGGTGGTAGGGGGGTTAGTTTGTGTTTATTATTGTTGTTGCTGTTGTTGTAGGAGGGGTTGTTGTTGTTATGGTTTTTAACGTTTATTATATTTCATATTGTGATTTTAAGTACGTCAATGAGTAAGAAACCTGAAGAAAGAAAAGACACAGGAAAGACATCTGTTAGATTCCAGTGGTCATACAAGGTTCATGTAAGACCTGGGCACTAAAATTAAACATTCCACTTGAAAGTTGCATCATCTAAAACACCGGACTGAAGGAGCAGATATTTCTGAATTTCTGTACTACTGAGAGGATCATTCCATTCACTGTCACTTCTTGCCACTTTGTGTTGCTACAAAAATGTGAAATCTGGTTTAGGAAAGGTTGTTTGATACCTTTCAGAAAAATATTTCATTGAAAGTCAGATTGAATTGAAAAATAGACTTAGATTGTACCCAAAGGAGCATCTGACTAACAGCTGTTTACGAAGTGATCTTCATAAAACATCTCTGTTCTTTATATGGGTTTCTAGCCATGCTCCACCCTAATAGTTTGTTTCTAAGTATAATAATTTAGGAGTTTATTGTCGGGGGCCAAGAGCGCAGTGCATATAAGAAGTGGAAAAAAGAGAACAACAAGCAAGAAGAAATTTGTGAAATGCCTGAAGAATGCATTTACACTACATAAGTGTTGGGGTCTCTTTGCCGTTGGGTTTAGAGTCTGTGATTGTTAAGCCATGTTTTACCTGTTTTTGTTAAGAAAAATTGTATGGTTCTGTACCTCCTGTTATTCCCTTTTCCCTGATTGGTTTCCTACTGCTGCATGGCAGTGCTACCATATTTGGTCATCCCATATATGGTTAATCCCTCCTCCCTTGGTTGCACCATCCCCTTTTTGCCCTTATATGTTCCTTGCTTGCATGCTCCACCCAAGTTCCGCCCACCTTCCAGTACCTTCTCCCCAAACCCTATATAAGCCTTAATAAATGCTCACTCTTCACTACCTCAGCTTGGTGGGCAAACCCTTTCTTCCTCCCAGGCTGCATCAGTTTATATGACAACCGTTCCTGAAGATTGTTTTCAGAAAGAGAACTCTGCACTTCTTCCTAGTTTCTTATCTGTGCAAGAAAATTCATATTTTCATGAAAAGTTTGCAATTTGTCTTTCAACTGACTACAGAATTGTTACCTTGAGAAGATCTCTTTTACCTAAAAGAGTGCAGTTATTTAGTTTGACATTATCTCTCATTCTGCTAAATAAATCACCATTTATCACAAATTCTTGCTAATATTTTCCTCATAGAAAGTAACCTGCAGATACAAGTGTACTTTCTTTGATGCTTGAAACTGTTTTATACATATTGAAACTGGTGAGAGTACTGACTGCCTGTTACTGAGGCTAAAAGCAGAGGGGAAAGCTTATGGAAATGGTGGTTAGCTTCAAAATGCTGAATGCTGTCTGCTGGAACTGTTCCTGTTTGTAAAAATAATGACATAAGCACAAAGGACACACATGGATAGACATGCTGGATACGAACACATGCAGATTTCAATAGTATCCTGAGAAAAGACCTTTGGGATAAGTCTGGCTGGAACATGTCTTGGAACCTGAGCAAAGAAACAGTCTCCAGCTGTTTGATTCCTCTTATGTAGAAAGAAACAGGATTTTGTTGATATTTTTTGTAAATACAATAAGCATCAAAGTTTTACCTACTTTTAGTCATTTCTTCCCAGAACGGGAGCAACAGGAATAACTAAACACAGGTGAAGGTTACCTCTTGAATGCAGACATAAGAATTCTTGAGGACAAATGCCATGTGTTCTTGTTTGGAGATTTTTTATTGGTTTTT